>JBAMHX010000018.1:11236136-11252714 GCA_037177515.1 Pseudomugil tenellus | reverse complement strand
TATATATATATCTTAGAACATAACTTAGAAACTGCAAAGCACTGACTTGTACAATGAAGATCCTAAAAAGTACAGAAAGGACTTGAAAAGTATGTTGACTCAAATGTTTGAATTATGCTGTATGGGAAGCATGTCTGCTTGTTTGACTGCTTGTAAAAGAATTATTTCTGGGTTGCTCTGTGATATTTGTCCACCTGTTCCACTAAAATGGTCCAATTTAAAACTTTAAAGTTTTGCAGTCGGAACATTTCCAGCAACAATGAGAACAAATGGTGAGAAAAATAACAACATAATAACAAAAAAATCTGGCTATTACTCTCCTGCCAAGACAAGAGGTATTTTTTAGTGTGTTTGGCCTGGGTTTCTGCCTGTTTTTCTTCCTACTAGTGCACAAAAACTTTTTAGAGTGCATAGACATAATAAAACATTATTTTCTTAACCGAATACATTGGATTAATCCCATATTGGACACTCATCAAAATACTTGTAAACTGAAAATTTAAACTTAAAATATTGAAGACTATCATGATAACTTGGACACTTTTTTTCTCAAATTAAAGTTATACAGTGTAAGTGGACAGTTTTAACAGTTGTTTTTTTTCTCATTTTCATTCTGAAGACAGCAACTAGGTTGTAGCCTGATGTTTCATGATAAGAATGGAGAACTCAGTTTCTTTGACAAGAATGCAGAGGCATTTTTTGGGGTCCAATAATATGTAAAAACATGGTCATTAAACCAATAAAGGATTAAAATTGTAAAATGATTAAAATCAAGATAATATCATTTCATAAACCGAATTGAATAGGTTTAATTTCTAAAAATATCTTAATGATTTAGTTTTTAAAAACTTAAGTAACTGCACTGTCTACACTTAGGCTCAGCTTAACTGTGCTAAATGAGAAACTAACACAAAATGGCAGGGATTGTGCCAGTTTTTCTTGAGTTAGCGAAGTGAGGTAAAAAGAAGAAAAAAAAGTTTTTTTTTTTTTTTATTATATGTAAGTGTAATAAATGTAGACCAACTTCGTTGATAACACAAAATCAGGTATTGACTTTAACTAAGAACTCCAATGTTTGGCTGTATATTCCCACAATTTCTTGTTGAAGTTTTTTTTTTTTTTTTTTTTTTTTTTTTAAAAAAGATATACTATTACAAACATGATGTGAAAATTAACAAACAAAACGTATCCTTATCTTATCTTATTTGTTATAAGACAAAAACATCTCCCAGCATGAGAATCAAATCGATGAATAGGCACTTTTGAAAACATGCAAACATTGACACCAACAGACCAACAAGTACATTGGTGTCATGCCCTGCTCCAGTGTTTCAGCCCAATCACCGTCACCTGCCACCAGACTCGTTACCCCTGGTCACCTGCAACTGTTTCTGATTCCGCTCACAGCCATAAAGCACTCAGCTCACCAGTCACTGCTTGGTCGGACATTGAATGTATGTAAACCCATGCCTGTTCCTGCTGCTGCTGCCTGCACTGCCCTGTTCTGGATTCCCCACAGCCTGCCTTCCTAGACAGGTTTTCGTTCATCCCTCCTTGTCTAATGATAAATCCTGTTAACCTTCCCTTTGGCTCCGGCTCTACATCGTTACAATTGGTAAGCTATATCAGATCAATACTTTTTAGTATATATTTTTGGTATTGTTAATCTATCAAATATGTAAAACAGGTTGTCATCCTCTGCTTCTATAGTCCTAAATTGGACTGATTGAGATGCAACTGATTAGGTGGAATGTCAGCACATGCCTTGCACTGTTGAGGCACAGTCTGAGTCATTAACACTCAACAAGCACACTGCAGCCCCAGGGCACCCCGCTTTCTGACAGTAATGCATTCTAATCTTGTCAGCCCATTGAGAGCTTTAGCTACATTACAGATAACAGGGGCAGAATCAAACACTGACAACACTGTCTGTCAACATCTTAGATCAATCAAGAACTAAAAGTCTGCGACGCAGTTAAGCATGCTTGACTACTCAGACCAATCACTATGAATCTACAACAGGAAAAAAAACTCCAATATACGTCAGGCAGTGATGCTTAGAAATTTTTTTTAAAAATCCAGCGGGTCCCACACAAACAAAATCCCAGAGGTGATTTCAACAAATGTCCTTCTTTTGAAAACCCACTCAGTCTCTCTGAGAGAAGAGAACAGCTATATTTTATTCAGAGCAGAGTGTGCTGCAGAAGCCCCTGTCTGCTGCTTCACTAACACATTGCCAGACTTTGGCTGTGCATTATTCAGCGATCCACATGGCAAATGGCCAGACACTGTTATGTCAGGTTTACCCTGTTCTCTGCTGATATTATCCCTATGTTAAAAAGCATTTTTAATATATTTATTTTTGACTTTTACTAATTAAGCAGGATTGGTTGTAGTAACTAGTTGTAGGTAACGGTGGGAATGTCATCCGGCATGGCAGCTCTACTCATATGAGGATCTATGCATCATTATTCACATCCTCAACAAGTTCTGTACAGCTCTGGTACAAGGCCACAACAACAAAACTTTAGACCTCTCTTTCTTTTTCTGACAGTTTTCATAAAGTCAATGCACACAACAATGTTAACATAAGCAGATTTTACTGAATTGTTTTGATCTACTCAGAAATGTTGAACATGTACAAAACATGCAGTTTAAATAGATTAACTTTGGTTTTATTCAGTGTCTTGATTCCTTTGCATCCCCACTATAAAAGAAACTGACAAATTACTTTAGTTTAACAAAAAAAAATCAAGTTTCTCTCACCCGTTCACTGTCTGATGTAGACAGTTCAGTTAAATGTCATTTTGCCTTTTCCCATCCTTTCACATTTCCTGACACCTAGTATTCATACAGTGATACTTCAGATCATTAAGTAGATTCATTATTCATGAGGAGAATATTACTTTGTTGGTTCACTTCCCATCACTGTCCTGATATCTCTTCCAGTGATCCATTGGTACAGGAAGTATGCAAGAGGGAGGATAAACATCATAAATAATCAAAAGCATGTCATCAATACAGACATGGCTCAGAATACAAAGATGCCCCATAGCAAACCAAAGAAACTGGCCTCACATCAAAAGAGAAGCACATAATGAATGCAATAATGGCATCTACTCCAATACACACATACACACATCGACTGTTTGTCTTGAGTATGGAATACTATGGAGAACTAATTCAAAAGCCAATAAGATATGATACATTTGAGAGAAGTAATTAAAAAGTAAAGACTGATGTTCTTTATGCTCTTTCTTCTCTGTAAATTTTAACTAGTTCAAAAAACTAATATGCATGTGATTTATCAGTGATCAAACAACAATGTCTTCAATTCTTTCTAGACTGGCAAAAAGACTCAGGTACTCACACTGAGATTTATTTATTTTTATTTTTGCCTGGCAGACAAACAAATTAACCTTTCCTCCAAATTCACAAGAAAACTCATCAATTTCTTTATCACAGTGTTCAATACTTTTCTAGTCAAGCACATCACTAACTCCCCTGTGTTTGTCTCAGGTATTCAGCGTGACAAAGGCCACTTTAAACTGCAGTGATATTAAGACTTCAGAGTTTTGTAACAAATTCATGATATTATTGGTTTTCACAGATAAGACTCAAGGAAGTGATATTTATGATGTAAAACATCATGTTTGAAAATTACAAAAAAGGAAAAAAACTGACAGACACACAGACACATTAGCAGAATTAGCTTATCAGACCTCAGTAGCATGCTCCTCATATTTGATGTAATTGGTAGACTTAGATTACTCATTATGAGCATCTTATTATCAAATTGTGTGGGGACTAAAATGTGACCAGAAGAATTATGGATAGATTAAAAACAAAAATCTAAATAATAATTATAGCCCCCCCCCTATGATCTTTTCTGCTGCTGAAGTTGGACAACTTTTCTTTTAAATAAATGTGACTCACAAAATTATTTAATATTCTTTGTTTCAGGCAGAAAGAGAAAAGAGATGCATTTGCTCACCACATTCTCAACAAGTAAGAAATCATAATATTAAGCAACAAAAGTCAAATCTGATTTGTGTTAACATGCTTCATTAACTTCTGGGTTCAAGTCACAATGCGTAACAATCTAGTTTGACCCACGTATTGTACATGATGTCTACATTACTTTTTGTAATGAATCTGAATGAAGTGAATCTATGGGGTGATCAGGGTGGCATTGGCCATTGGCCATATCTGAAAACTGATTGGACGTCTACTTGGACACCACAAGGGACTGAAAGGAGGAGGAGGGTAGAGTAATATTCTAGATATGGATTGCCATTGTCACTACGCCAGTTTGGCATACATTTTAAAGTAGTTTAAGTAGTTAATTAGTCTAGATAAATTATTGATATTTGGATGCAGAAGAGAGTCTGCCCCTGTGAAAGTACAATGTGAGCATTTTTTTAATATACTGAATATTACGTAAGGCCATTAACCTAATGGCTACATGTGGCTACATAGCAGTGCTAGTCTATTCTTATTGTAGCACTAAATAAGATAAAGTGAGAAAATCATGTCCATGAGTGTATTTAGGGATTGCACGTGAGTTAATCAAGTTATATAAGTCATATTGGAGTAGAAAACATATTAAAGGTATGCTGGATTCTGGAATGGTCAGAGTACCCCAGTATCCAGGTTAGTGCTGACTAAGTTAGAAATATATACTCCAGTTTAATTTAAATGGGAGGCTCATAAACTAAAGCATTAAAATGTAGAGAAATATAACCTGCAGCCAGTTCTATTTTGTATAGGAAGGTATGAGAATGAAAAGAGGAAATATTTTAAAGTTTTCTGTAGAGACGATGGACACAGATCTGGCCAAAACAGAGTCCATCTCCACTGTGGATTAGGTGTGGACCAATGACTGTATATAATTACTGGACAGCACATACCATCACGTGACTCATAGGTTTCTGAAGAGCGGATTTGAAGCCCACAGGTGGGTCCTACCATCGCCAACTTGGTGTTTCATCATTACTGGAAAATCCCAAAATGGATGAAAAGGTAGAGCTGAGAGGGCTCAGTCACAGTGGAGCAAGCAGGAAGTACGCAGCTGCAACCATTGATAACGCTCTAATACACATCAATCAAAAGGACACGCCTATAAAATTTAAGATTAAAATAACATAGAAACCGAGGTGTTAAAAAAAAAAAAAAAAAAAAATCACCCCCCGCAGAGTTGTCATAACAGAAAATTTGACCTATTTAACCAAAAAAAAGTTTTTGGTGCCACTCTGTAAATGTGTTTATTTCAGCTGTTAAATTTAACATTTTAACATATATCCATTTCCACATTGGCTTCACAATCGGCAGCCAGACATTGCTGCCTGGTGTGGAAAGGCATCACTCACATTTAAAGGTTCACACAGAGTCAAAGACAATGTGGAGATCCTAAAATAGTCTGTAACACACCAATGGCCTACTTCAGTACTACTCTTGTTTCACTTATGTTATCCACTTTTAGTGGGACCTAAATACGAGTCACAAACTTATTTCCTGTTTCGCATCCAATCACAAATTGCCTGCCTTGCGTTTCCACTACACTTTTCCTCACACATAATCAGTAGCACTACTCATCCACAAATCCATGCAGAAATACGTGGATTGCATTGGGGGCCTTCGGTCATTCCGGAAAAACTAACTATTTACTGCCATGATCAAAAAATCCTAGAAGCATTGGACCAGGAAGGAATGACAGAGCTCTGGGAAGATGCCAAAAGACATGTCTTCCTCCTCACTCAGCTCTGTTCAGATTCTCCTGATTCTCAGCCACTCTCACCTGTTCCTTATTCCCTGACTCCCATATAACACTCAGCTCTCCAGTCATTCCTTTGTCAGACATTGTCTACACCACAAGCCTTTTCCCGTCCTCAGCTCGTGTTCCTGTTTCCCTTGCCTGGCTCCGACTCACCTGCTCCTCGGTAGACCTTATTTGATTGATCTCCCATTGCTGACTCCTGCCTGTTTCCTTGACTTCTATTGATTTTGCTTTTTGTCATTTTAATTTTTTTTCTTATTAATATTATCATTAATTGTCTAGAATTGTCTTTATATTCCAAAGAACCCAAGACTAACTAAAAGGAACTGAAGAGTATGTGTAAGTGCTGCTTCATTTCTGACTGCTCTATTTATCCTTTCAGAAATGTCACTGGTAACAGGGTTCCCCGGGATACTGGCTAAAAGCTTCACCACAATAGTTCCTGCATTTGGCTACTGGAAGAGCCAGTAGAGTGGTAGCACTCTGTTTTTGTTTAACTCTGGACACCTGGAGAGTTAGAGAGGAGGTCTCCATCTTGAACTTTACCCAATGATATTATTAGTTGTTAGAAGAAAAAAACATGCAGAAGGTTATAATGCTATACAATAAGAGCTTCAAACAGTACCGATGGGGAAAATATTTAACAATGAAGACAAAATGACAGGTATTTTAAAAAGGATAAATATTGGGGGAGAAATGCCTGTTTGCTACAAAAATATTCATCAACTTTACATCTTGACAATATTACTCTATTAAATTAAAGTACTTCTAAAAAATCATAAACTTGTTTTTACTGATGCAACATTTAGTTTGTTACACTGAAATATGTTTGAAGTCATTTTTCAAAAATGCCTTTAAAAGGTCAGACATAATAAAATAAAAGGTAACTGAAAGAACTATATGTCTGTCCCTGTCACATGCTTGTTTCAACCTACAAGATCAATTAGAATGAGGGACCAGTTGATCGAACCGAATTCTGGAACTGAGACAGTACTTAGATGTGATAGATAGTTTCTTGCTTTTGCTCCCACCATATGGTTTAGGAAGCAAAACCAGTTGGTCAGAATTAAAGCTCATTTATGAACCATGAAAAGAAGAAAAATAGGATACCCAGAAGTACTTTTCCATCCATCCATCTCTTTGTCCTTTACTTGTATAATTTTGTTATATTTTCAGGCCTCTCGTGGATGCATCTTTTGATGCAATAAATGGAACAACACCACCAAAAACTGTAGGGGAAGTGTTGAACAGCTGACATGTGACCAGTAAAAAGAACAGAGAAGAAGAAGAAGCTATAATTTAATGGCTGCAACGACCTTCACTCCACTGCCTTATTTTTACTACTCTTTCTGAGTACATTATCTTGATCTCCTCCCAGGGAAGACAGTAGTTATAAATTCTTGCCAGTACTACTGCCCACACCATTAACTCACTCTCTTACCTAATGCATTTTAAAATAACAAAGTCCAAACCCAAACAAACACATTTCAATATTTTACTGTAGGCTACATGTATGCCCACGGAGTACAATTACCCTTAACAATATTTTAAATTTATTTTCATTGAAACATCCAAATACATCCAGAATACAAATCTCTAAGAATAGATCATTATCTTACTCAACGGCTATGCCAACATAAAAGATGAATTGGAAAAGGTGACTGTTAACTCTTGAAACAGATGTGGTAAATGACATACATGAAAGAGTTTTGAAGAATTGAAAGTTACTTTTGCAACAATCCATTCTAAATGTTAATTCCACATTGAAAAGGTTTTAGCCATACCATGTGCTTCTCTGTTACCAATGATCCTGACACAATATAAAAAGATAGACTCACTAAATAGACAACCAAACAACACCATAATTACAACGACAGTTGTTGCTCTGTAAAGTGATACCGCAGAGTGGTAATTATTAGCACAAACACTAATTTCTGTATACAGTGTATCCTTCAGTCCTTGCTATACATAAAGAGGAGAAATTCCAAGTCAAGGTAAAGGCACAGACTCCACAGAGGATAGTGCATGTAGCTCATTAGATGAGGCACCTCAGGGGATCCACTTGGGATGGAGCCATACTGGTGCATTTGTCACCACAGGCAAGCCACTGGAGAGGTGTAGACAACAGGGACCATAGGAAACAAACACACTTGGTGAATTGCAATACATATTCTCTTACTCAACTGACATGGCTGAGAGTTGTTTTTTGTTTTTCTCTTAACATACGTCATTTGTGGAGAAAATCAAAGTGGTTCAGAATGCGTCTCCATGGAACAAAAGTAGAAATATAGGAGAATAAAAAAAATAAATAAAATACTGGGTCATATTATCAATATTGTAAAACAATGCATATATTTGTTTTACAATATTATAAATTTTATTTGGAAATAAACTTGAACGAATTTAAGCTTATTTTTCTTTTTCCATAATTTTCAGTTTTTTGCATTTGCATATTACCGATTTCACTTTCAAATCAATCAACAGTTTTGGCTGCACATCATAAGCTTTGTCACAATAATGAATTAAAGCCATTTCTAACCCTTACATTTTTAATGGGCAATCAATCAAACCAAACACACCTCGTATAGAAATGAAAATGTGAAGCACTGACTTTCAGAGTATTGAGAGCCTGCCCAGAAAGTCCAAGCTGTAAATTATAGAGACATGGCACTTAATGGTAGATGTGGCTCCCAGGGTCACCCTTTATTAAGATTTGGCCCTCATAAATCTATTCCATATGGAGTTCTCATTGTCACAGTTTGCCAGTGGACAGGCCATTCACGAGGACGTCAGCAGATGCAGGCTGCTGGAAAGTGGACTTCTGAACAGGAAAGGGGAGAGAGAAGGAAGGGGAAAAACAGAGACACGGGCAGAGTCTGCAAAGCTCTAAAATAATGAGAAGGCAGAACTGTCAAGAGCATGGCTTAAAGCACAAAATGGAGAAAAAAAGAACACATCGGAAAATGTCAAAACTCCCCAGTGGGATATGGCAACGCTTCCAAAGAGATGTGGGTCACAGTGTTCATGTCACACAGAGCCAGATACTCATGGACATTGTGGGAAATCTGTTTAATGTTTCTTTAAACAGATAAAAATAGAATGTTTCTTGCAATATCAATGACACACTGCAAAGCCACAAGGCCACAAAGCTGTGTAAAATACCAAAATAGCATGTCCAACATTTTATCCTTCAAACTAATCAATGTTTTTGTTTTTCTTCTCAAATAAGTTTTTTTTCCTTCAAAGGACCACGTTAATAAACACATAAATAAATATAGAAAAGAATCTGGTACAGTGGACATTGCATTAAAAAAGACAGAAAAAAAACTGAATAAAGGTTTAAGTGTGTGTAAAAGCAGAAAACTAACATGTGTACTGAATCCTTTAATGCCACAGGACAATAAGACTCAGATTTTAAAATGATAGCTGAAATCAGTAGGGTGAGCTCATTTTCATCCCACTGGGGCCTGGTTTATGAGGTGTGTCTTTTTTATTGTTCTTCTAGCTGAGGATGCTGATGGTTGGTCTTGGAATTTATTGAGCCAGAGTTGACCCCCTGATACTCTGCTGAGGTTTTATGGGGCACCAATATGTGTTGCAGGTCATGAATTATAACCAAACAAGCCCATGTCAATGACTTGTTGTCTACTAAGGACAGAAAGTAAGGGAAAAACGACACCTCAATGTCTCTGATGAAAGAAAAAAAGTATATTTAGGAGTCCTTTAAAAAATCTGTCAACAGAGCCTAAAATATAAGCTTATTAGTGTTGTAATTTAAAGATGTTATAATCAATATTTGATCATGGCAACAGATAAAATGTGTGAAAATTGGATTTGCAACCTTAAACTTTCATATAATTGAGTAATCTACTGTAATCTATGTACTCTCCATCTGTAATAAGTGTGTTGTTCTGAAAACTAATGAAGCATTTAACCTGCTGATGCCTGAAATAAGACCAGCTGCTCCGAACAGTCAAATTTTTAAAAATCTGAAGTATTTTTGTGGGCCTTTAAAAGAATTCTGAAAAAAAATGCGTCTTTTTTTTTTTTTTACATTTTTATCATTTAGTACATCTTATAAGTCAAACTATTAAAACATATAAATCCTCTGCTTTCTGGTATTCTCCAGGTGAATACCAGTACCACACAGTGTGCAACTGGTATTTTGAAAAAAGTTTAAAGTGATGCAAAATGTCTCAGAAAAGGTATGTATCAAATATGAGACATTAGGCATCAAGGCATTAAAAATTTTAAGACCAGTTTTCCATCGAGTGGTGGAAAAAACAGAGCCTAAGAACTTTTAGAATTCTTGTATTTAAATTTTTTGAATAGATTTAGTTTTGCCAAAAAGATTAAAAAAAAGTCAACATGCAAACTTAAGAAATGTGTTAACTCTTACCCACTTTTTGCTGTACTCACTTCCAAACATATTACAAAACTTCATTTCAAATCACTAAATAACTGCTAAACTACTATTTCAATATTCACTACATCTCTACTTCAGAGTCAAATATTTACAAAAATAGATTTAATCATATTTCCAGCTTATAACGTTACAATATAAAAACCCTTTTTTGGTAATTAGAATACAGATGGTGCAACATGGGTAACAGGTTTTGTAGTCTGTGGAGCAAACTAAATAATTAAGTTAAATCTGGTTATACATGCTACTGGAGTATTTGCTGAGATTTTGACATGTATCTGTGGTTTCTGGAAGTACAAGATGAGAGAGTGGGCTAATTTGAAATGGACACTTTAGCACTGCTGGAAACTGCAGTGGTTACACATCGCTGAACAGTCAGAGAATATAGTTCCATGCAGCAACTGCATCTAACTTGCAGTAAAAACTATAATATGAATTATTATCACAAAATATATTTTTGCAAGAAACTAAACCAGATGCAGAATACAGTACATTGATGTTTCAACAAACTCCATAACTGGCAGTGAAACTCTTGTTTAGTTTATCAAATCTCTGTTGTTTCTCTTCCCTTCATTCTTCTCTGCAATCTCCATGTCTTGCACATAGGACTCCCATCAGTCCTGTGCATGATTTATTTATACTGTCTGAAGACTGAGCGGTTCCTCTCCTCCTCGATCAGTAACTGCAATCTCACCACAACATAGAAATGGCAATTTGTCTTATTTAAGTTCCAATTTGCCTTTTCAGCCCCTGCTTCGTGGGTCATTCTCTTCCAGTTTGGCAATAGTTGCTTTAAGCTTTCTCGGTACCTCATTTGTCAGTTTTAATGGCTAAAGCAATATTTCATCTTCACATCTTATAAGCATTTACTTAAATGATACATAAGATATATTTATTTACTTTTCTCACCATCTAACAGTAAAATACAGTACAAACGATGGCTATTGTTATCCAATATGTTACACAAGAGCTGTAAGATCTGCAACTATTAATTCTCAGATAATCTAGTTTGTACATAGGAACACATTTTCCTTTCTGTTTTTATCAAAACTATCATAAAAATCTATCCAAGGCACCGAATTTTTTTCTGCTAATTCAGGAACTATAGTTTTACATTCATTAAAGAGGTTTATCTCAACTCCTGTGTGGATATGCTGACAATGTGTTTAGTGTTCTAATATCAATTCACTTATGCAGCCTGTGTAGGCGTGTCTGCTTCTTCTGCAGTCTGACCCAGCAGTGAGAACTGGGTATTTGACATGAGGTGCTACATCTCAGAACTAATTACAGCAAGCAGTTGCCAAGCAACTGCTGCAAACGGGGCCTTATGGGTCCAGAGGTGGACTAGTGGTCTAACCAGCACTAGTCAAGCTTGTGATAGATTTTCATCTGCCCCCAGTGCCCCTCTTGCTCTCTTACTTTGATAGAACATCCGTGACCCATGCATTCTGCAGTGAGCTTGAGATCAGTGTACACTACACAAGATAATATGTACCATTTCGGGTTAACGCACACAAAACTACTCCAGTTGTTTTACATCTCAGCATATGTGTGAGGTTTAATAAAATTAAATGCATTAAATCTAGTTTATACATCTGTAACAAGATTCAGTCAGAAACCATATAGACTTTTTGCAGTGACTTCTAAAAGGCACTTTCTACTATACACTCAATTCCACATCACTGCACATCCCGTTTAGTCTCTTTGGATGGCAATTAAAAGACTGTTTTGTCTTTTATGACAGCATGAACACAGTCAACAAATGCCCCCCCTCCTCTTCCTGCCCTCCTGTTCTCATCTCATTGTCATATCCCCTGGTGAGTTGTGTCTTTCGAAAAGAAACAGACAGCAGTCCCAAGACCTCATCCTCATAATTATCACCCTTGTTTTTACCACAGGGATGCCAACAAGCTAATTACTGAGGAATAATCACATGTTTGTCAAGACCCCTGCAATCTTGGGTACGCAAATTGAGTGTCTTGTCAGATCGTTTTATGCACACACACACCCCCCGACGCGGAGCTTGTCCCCTTCACATGTGTAATATAAAGATTTGCAATTCCAAACAACTGCAGTAATTTTTGCATACGTGTTAATAATTCTGTTAAATTTACTCTCAATGCTGCATCTCTGTTATGTTAGCAGAACAATCTGTATATATTTCTGATGATGGGCAAACTGAATACATTTTTCACGTGTGTACATCTATGTGAGGATGTGCACTGGTTTTGTGGACTGCTCTGTTTTCTTCATGTGGGTTTAATGAAGATGCTGCAGAGATGCTACCGCTAAGCAGCTATAAAAACACGCAGGCAAATGTGAAGTGGGTGCTTGACCTTTATGCTGTACAAGAAGATCACATGCTGTCATTCACAATTAGCAGAGTACTTTTCCACTCTTGGAGCACTGTGAGTGTAGCTGAAATAATTTCAGCTTCAGACTATAAATAAAAATGAATAAATTATTATTAAATATTAAATTATTTTAAATTAAATAAAAAGAAAATCCTTTCTTAATCTTGTATCTGTTATTTGTCTTTTCTGCTTTTTCGTACTAAAACAAAAAAAAAGGGAAAAACATCAAGTTTTGGTGTTTAAAAAACATCTGTTGTTGCTAATTAAGGATGTGAGTAGTAAATTAGCACCTTACAGCATGGATTCAATAATTTGTTGACACTGCTGTGTATGGAGTTATGAGGATTTTTCTTACAAAGTGCAACAATAGGTGTGGAAGAAGAATCATTCTACTAAGAAACAGAAGGGAATCTAATATGGCATGAAAAATATGATGAAAAGCAGCAATGGAATATATGTGGCATCCGTAGCAATGATGTTATCTTCCATATATTTATGTCATATTATCTTAAGAGGAAAAGAATGGATTGTTACCAAAAGGTGAGGATTCGTTTATGGAATAATAAATCACCAGGGATGTTCAGAATGCATGGTGTTGAGAGCTTCTGAAGTATTTGCATATGGCCAGGTGTTAAAATTTTAAACTGTTGAATTAATGTTTATTATTCAAGTTAAACCATTTTTGAACCTCATGAAAACATTAAACATATTAATTTAAAAAGCAATCAATTATATACTTAAATTAGGAGATCATGCAGTAACGGTCAGTAATAAATTGCTTGATGCTGATTACTTTCCAGTTTAGTAAATATAGTCTAGGAGCAACCAATGTTATGTATATTTCATTTTACACCGACTAATGAAATGAAATGACCTTGAACTTGTATAGCGTTTTTCTAGTCATGGTGACCACTCAAAGCATTTTACACTACATAGTACATATTCACCCATTCACACACAGACTCACACACCCTGAGGCACCTCGAGGGGCAACTTGGGGATCGAGGTCTTACCCAAGGACACTTCGACATGTGGTCAGGGGAAGCCTGGAATCAATCTCACAACTTTCCAGTTGACAAGGAACTGCTCTTCCACATGAGCTACAGCAACCCATATAAGCTTTAAAAAGAAAGCCACAATTCTTTTGATAGCTTCCTTTTTCTACGCTGATATTAAAATAGAAACATATATTTGTTGTTACATTGTAAAAAGTATATAAGATTCTAATAATAAAAATAAATATATAGATTCTAATAATAAAAAAAGTATTGGACTGATTACTTTGTTTTATAAAAACCTAAAGGAGAAAGACATGAATCACAAACAGATTTGCTTTGCTTTCTCCTATATTTTATTAATATGTTTCTTAAATATCAGAAGATGGATGTAAAGAGTAGTTCCTGCATTTACCAAGCAGCTTATTATGCATTTAATGCTGAACCTTTAAACTTGGAACCCACAGATGGATGTTTACTTCTTTGCAAGAAGAGCTATGTGAATAAATTTAACATTTGCATCATCCTGTTCTTCACAGATGTTTGCAGACTTACATTCACATTCACTCCATGGCCTGGGTCAGCGCTGACGTCCCTGTGGCTGCAGGGGATGTGAGATTTGTGCAAAAACAGGTTTTATGGGCTTACTCGTGCCTCACTTCTTACTAAATGTAAACACAAATTTTAGAGCTGTTTTGTTTTAGCAGAGATGATTTACACCGTGATTATAGCAGGTGACCCAGAGGAGACACTGTGGTGTTAGCTTTGAAACTAAATATACATAAAACCTAATTACTGTTATCAATCACTGTTATTAAAAATAAACATTGATTTACATGACACAAATTTAAAGATTTACAATGTTATAGTATATGAGCAGAAGTATACTTCCATTATTAGGTCTATGTTTAAAGTCTAAAACTAATTAAAACCATCATTTTCTCTGTAAATGTTGTGCTATTTTTACTTAATTTCCAACACATATGAGTCTAAAAACACTACTTTATTCATGGGTATGAATAAATTTGCGAGCATGAAATAATGGTGAGAACTGGGAACATGTCTTGCGTGAACAACAGCTAAGAGTCCCGTAACGCCACACACTGATACAATTTTTCAGAATGTAATACTGTTGACTTGACAGTGAATCAGGGAATTGTTTATAGAATAATGACATGTTTATAATAATCTGGACATTTAGGTTTTTTCTTTAAATATCATTACCAAAATTTCCTGGAAAGACTTCAGATTTTAGACTGAAGGGTTTACCAAATAATTCAAAACAGTTTCTCCATGACAAAAAAAAAAAAAAAAAAAAAAAAAAAAAAAAAAAAAAAAAAAACCGAAAAAACCCAAAAAAAGGACCAAGGGAAACACAACCACTGGATTTCCTGGAAAGACTTCAGGTTTTGGACGGAAGGGTTTACCAAAGGATTCAAAAAACTTTTCCCCTGAAAAAAAAAAAAAAAAAAAAAAAAAAAAAAAAAAAAGATATGATCTGTAAGTACAATGACTGGATTCTGCTCTTAATAAAAAATAATTCTCCACAAAGAAATTAACTTTTTAAGTGAGCGAAATAAGCTTCATGGAACACACTCAAGAGCTGACCATTTTCAAACAGTTTTGCTACTATGTTGAGCCTGTACTGCTAAACAGCAAAAATGTAAGCAACATGTAAAATAAAAGCAATGAATAGTAAAAAGAGTTGAGTACTAAATATCTTTCTGAGATGAAACAGTACATTTCTATGTTGGCACGTCAGGGAAGTTTCAGCCTAGTAGAAACATAACTAAAAAATGAATTTTAGCTAAGGGTTTGTGGTCTGTGTTTAAGGGTGTGTGTATGGATTTGAATCCGTTGATCCATTATATTCATCTGTACTTTACTTTTTTTGGCGAGAAACTCACTTCTAAAAAAAACCTCAATTCTAACTCAAACAAAGAGTTGGAGGATCTGCTACATGGATGGATACTGAGAATAAGATACAGATGAGATGTCATTGTTGTGGTGCTATACACATAAAGCTGAACTGAATTGAATGATAATGAGATATATAAAAGTATACTTAATAATTCATATTTCTATTGACATCAGGGAACTGCGATATATGAGCTAAAACATTTTCTAAATTGTTTAAGGGGAACTTACTTTTGTTCCAAAGTCAAGTAAAGAAGAACAAATCAACACAGACACAGTTGTACAGTGATTTCTCTTTAGATGGTCAAGTTACAGCTTCCCAGGCCTGTGTGCTGCTTCCACACAACACACACCTCCAAAGTCAGCAGTAAGGAGCCTATTATTCTCATTACACCGTCACATCACAAGGGTCAGAGCAAGACTGCTGACATTAAAAACTATAGGACATGCTAGAAACACAGAGGGTGGTGGGTGTTCTAACATCCTGAGACTAGTTTCTTATGTTCATCTGCCAGTTTACAGAAAATTCTCTTTATTCTTGAATAAGCACCCTGCTTCTATCCTTCCTGTCCCCCTAGCTCGCCCTCTCTCTCTCACTCTCTCTCCTGACCTCCTTTGGAGCAACTGTGGTCCTTGCAGGCCTCACGTCGAGTCATTAATAACACTCTCCGCTCTGTTTTTCCTGCCAAACAGAGCAGTGCTTTCCTGTCATCCTGACACAAATTAATTCCCCTTATTTATCTTCTGGCACCAAGGCCGGCATAAGCAGAATAACTGTTTACGGAAAAAAAGGACAAAGAATTATAGATGGTGTGTTGTTGATGACAGGGCCATTTGTTTCTCAAATAAGACTCAAGATAAAGTTCATAACAATCATTTTAATACTAGAAATCCTTTGTCAGCTCTCCTGTCCTCGTATCAATCTCTGACTAAGTTAGTTTACGTGGGTTTTTTGTTTGGAGGTTTTTGAGGGTAGTGGAGGTGTGGTTTAGAGGTGTTTGGGGGTAGGGGAGAGGTGGTTTGGAGGTTTTTGAGGGTAGTATATAGTGTACTATGTAGTGTACTATGTAGTGTAGTATATAGTGTACTATGTAGTGTACTATGTAGTGTAGT
>JBAMHX010000018.1:11205606-11220132 GCA_037177515.1 Pseudomugil tenellus | reverse complement strand
ATTTAATTTAATTTAATTTAATTTAATTTAATTTAATTTAATTTAATTTAATTTAATTTAATTTAATTTAATTTAATCATCCACACACATTGTCTCTTCTCATTGTTTGCTCATCACTGTTTACACCATCTCAACGCCCAGATGAGCAACCTGACTGCTTAAAAAAGTTGTACGTTACAAACCATTACACATGCTTTGTTTACATTTACAGTCTGACCTCGGTAACCACAATGGCAATGGCCAAACACACCTGGATTAATCAGTTCGTCCAGTAATGAAAGACAGGAAACAAAGGAGTTGGTCTAAGTTCAGGACATAGTGGACCTGTGCATAAAGCCAATTGCTTATCCAATGGCCCTTTTAGTAATTAAATTTAATGTTTTGGTAAGGGCTCAAATAGCTTTGTAAAAATTCGTGTTATCATTGTTTTGTCCTTTTTTATTGCACTTTTTAAGAGTGCAAATGTAGTGTTGTATGGAAGTTAATCTGTTCCACCAGATATTGGTGGAAGATTAACTTCCATAGTGTTGCAGCTCAGACAAGAAGATGCTGGGGGCTGCAGGACTGCTAGAAGTTAAAATCCGCTTGCACAATGAATGATGAAGGACTGCTAACTAAGATTTTTTATACTGCAAGTACCATTCGGAGTAACCACTGAAGGCCAAACTCAGATTAAGACAACATAATCTGATAAATGATCTAGTAGATAATTAGTTTCTTGTTCATCCGGCCACAAGAATATATGCTAGTGTTTTTAGAGATCTTGGTTATCATGTAGAACCTACTGATGTTGTTTGTAGGTCATTGTTTATGTAGCTGGCTGCTAAAATGTAATATTAATCTGTAATAACACAGAAACGGGCAGTCGGTTAAACTACAGCCGCGATTTCTGGTTATTACATAGACACCATGATGTTGTTTCCAGGTTATTGTTAATGGCTATATTATTGTAAGTTGATTCAATGTGTAATTATTACTATGAAATAATAGTAATAAATATATCATTTTTAAGCATGGATAAAAATTTTTTTTAAACATTTCCAATGAACCACCACATAATTACCATGTAATTTAACTTATATTACTCTCCTATTGCTATTGGTTACAGCCAATTACCCTTATAACTACACTTTTAGTCTGTTGTTGCTATATGTATCAAACGTTACAACAAATATATTACCTGGTTATTACTACCTGTAATTAAAGTTAATTTCCAGTAGTTACATAGAAATAAAATTCACCTTTATTACTATGAAATTACAACAATATTATCATATATTTAACAAGCTGTAATGTAAAGTGCTGCCAAAAAATTTACATGTATCTTTTTAAAACAAGAAAACAAAATTCTAGTTATATTCAAATGTAGACCTTTGCTCACATGTCAAACCATGGCCAAGAACAAACATTAAATGTCTGATGAAATGAATGTACCTCTGACTGTTTGAAAATTGTGCATAGACACTAGATTTAAATGCGACCTCTGACTCAGATCTGTTAAAAGAGCCATTCTTCATTTCCATATCTTCATTTCTTTAGATTTCAAAAGACAGAATAAATAACCATCATGTTATCAGGTCAAACAAACCTTGTTGCAAAGTCTGACTCAGCTTCTCACACTGCACTTGCACTTAAACAAACTGCCAATAAGCACTTACTGTAATGTGTTATTAACTCTACAAGCGGCCTCCAGTAGAGGTGTGAATGAAGACCTTCAGCAATGAGTGTTCAGTTCCAATCTTACAAAAGGACAACTCACTTTTCTTAATTGTGACCAACCAAAGTATAAGCCATAAAAGTTAGCAAAAAGAAACACTATCACAGATTTGCTTAATGTTGGGGTTAAAGCCTCCTCATGATAATTCTGCAGGAGTCAGTGGAGCTGAAAGAATCTCACTGACAGTTTTGTCAGGATTCATGTGAAGATACAAAAGAAACATCTGCTGCTGATTCAGCACCCCACGTGGTATTTTGTTACCTGTCAGATAAAGAAACCAATTTTTGACACCATACACTGTGACATGCTGCTCCACATAGTTGAAGTACTTCTTGCACAGCTTATAGTGACAAAATATATTACTCTCAAAATGCAGAATATGTTTACAAATCCTCTGATTGTTGCTACAATTTACTTCTGATTTGCCTGGGTTCATTCCTTTCCTGAAATCTTACAATCTTACAATGTCCATTCTGAAAACGGAAAAATTGTAATTGTAATCTCATCAACCCTATTTGTAAATAAAAAGGCAAACAAAGCAGAGCCCATGATTAACTTCACTAATCCTGTAGATAAAATATGTTTTCATTTATATTGATGTAAAGACCAACAAGACTCCACATTCAAGCAGACTGCAAGGCTCTCAAACATAAAAGTTTGGTTTTGTCCAAGAGTCAGACCGTATCTGACCTGACAGGTCAAGTAGATTGTTACACACAACCATCTGCGAAGTTGCAATTAGAAAGTGTTTGGAAAACAAAAACCCTTTAGGAAAATACTTGGCAGATGATTGTAGTAACCATCTGTTTATCACAACATCGGATTGCTGAGGGAGGAAAAACGTGTCTCACAAATAAATTTACTATTATTGTTTTTTTTATGTTCTTTTACTTAAGATCACATTCTCCACTTCACCAAAACATAATGCAATTGCTGCATCCATGCTAACCAGTCTAAGAGCCATGATTGTTGACTGCCATCATGTAGCTCACCCACAGCTGCCAGCATGGCATGAAGTTTAGTTTAAAACAGCTGCTGCCATCTCACACTGCAGGCAGAGGCCTGGCAAGATTAATTCCCTTCAGATCATGATCTCACATGTCTCACATGAATATTGCTGTCTTTCAAGGTACTTTTTGCTGTTCTGCTTGGTTGCATCCTAGTGGGTTCCTTAGGCTAATGGACTTCTGTTTACTGTCACTGGCAGACCTGTCACAATCACAACAGCTAATTCTGATATAATTTCCTATAACTGTTGTATTGTAACTATAACTTTTTTCATTCATTAGTCTGTATCCAGTTAGGTTAAAATGTCAAAGATGTTTTAGTACTTTCACTCCGCTGTGAATACTGCTACTATAAAATAAAAGTATTTGCTCTGCACTTCTGCAAGTTATTGCATAAAATGTGATTCAAGGTGCTAAACATATTTCACTTCACAGATAATTATGTAAAACTGGCCTTGGTTTCAGAAAACATGTCTATTTTTTGTAAATTGTGACAATTAGTACATAATTAATGTTTCACTGTGTGTTGAAAGCGTCAGATCTCTGCTGAGTTTTTCAGCTATGGCATAAGTGTGACATTTTTTTTCTTATAGTAGACGGAAATACTTTTATGGTACTATCTACATAATCTGCTTCTAAGACAAATTTCAATGAGAAAGCAGGAATTGGTCCCAGGTTAATTTCATTGAAACAACTGCCTACAATAATCGATTCCATGGCTTGTTACTATCTGTCACAAACGGGGTTATATGGAGGTAGAGACCCAGAGGCAAGTAGGAGGCAGATGGAATCCAGGAACAATGGGTTTATTTTCAGCCACAAGCAAACACACAGGACAACTGAAGATCACAACCACAACTAATGATCCACAACATGAACTGAAATCGGGAAGTATAAATAGAGAGCAAACTAAACTAGACACAGGTGGAATCAATGAACTAACGAACTAAAAACAGGTGAAACTGATTAACAGAACTAAATTAAGCTAAACAGAACACAAGAAACCAAACACCAGATACACCAAAGTAAAACAGGGAACATCCATGACACTGTCACTAGCACAGCTTTATTGTTTTCCTTTCTTGCTAATTATTATTGTCATTATGAGGATTAGCTGAATGATAAAAATGATTTGCTAGGCTTGTAGAAAACTGCACAAAATCATTTTGCTAATCCTAATTAAGTGTGTGAAAAAAGTCATTTAATGAGTTATTATTGACACAGGCAAAGTCACTGGTGGGTTAGATAGTCAATTTAAGTCAATCTTAGAATAGGTAAGAAATGAGTTGAGAAATGTAATCAACATTACAGTGAAGAAAAAAAACGGATTGGGTCTTTTAGTAAAGCTACAACTACTGGCTAAAAGAATTCAAAACCAGAGCTGATCATATCACGTGTATGTCTGTTTCATAGGTGCCTTCAAATAAATTTTGTAGACTCTACAATACATCTTTCATAAAAGTCTTCTTTTCTTTTCCATCTATGTCAATTGTACTATCATAAACTTTGTTTTTGTGGACATTTTTAAACTTACCATAAATTTAGACAATAAAGCATTTCACTTTAAGTAAGTGGAAAAATCTATACTTCAAATGTTTTTCACTGACCTAAACATACTCCAATGTCATTTACTCGCCGAGCTGTGCTGAATCTGAGCGTAAGTGCCATCCATCACCATACCATGCCCTAACAAGTACAAACATCAGCACACTTCCAAGATATTGTTCCTTCAAGGTTAAGGGCCAAAAAACTAGATTAGATGAGGCACTAAAGCAGAAATGAGCTGTTTTCTAATCCTGACTTCTAAATATGTTGTCTACCAAGCAGTATAAGATAATAAATTGATTGATATACTTGATCTTATTGTTAATATTTCCAACATAATAACTTCAAAAATATATACAAAGGAATAGATTATTTTCACTTGGATTGTTTCTCCTTGTTGGACCTACAATAGACTGGAAACCTGTCCAGGGTGCACCCTGGTTCTCGCCTGCTATTGCTGGGATAGGCTTTTGCCATTCCCAACCCTGAATTTAAATAAGTGGGTATAGAAAATACATGCATGAATAGATGGAATAGTATCTATATTACATTTTTTGGGATTTATTTAGGAAACAAATTGCATCATATGCACATGATGCACATCAAACGTGTGGGTATTGACTGTTAACACATACAAAGCACTGCTGATTTGTATACATGTGGAAACATGATTAAAATAATAAATTTCAGAATAACTCCTTTAATGGCTGTGAAAATGTCAAATTTGATAGTCAGAAATTTCATTCTACATGTCAGCCTATGGATATGTAATAAAAAAAAGCTCAAATTTGAAGACATTTGTAGTCCTTTTAAATCTGGGACACCCAGTTAACAGCCTCTGATGTCTCAGCTTTCTATAATGTAAGCAAGAAGAAAAACTGCATTCTAAAAACCCATTTAATTTGTCATGTAAAATAGAGCACATCAAGCACGAACAAACTGCAAAACAGATTCACTTGTGCACTTCCCCGAAATCCCCTGGAATATGCACAGAATGATGAAAAGGGACAATTTGCATCTTTAAAAATTGAAAGCAATTACATTAGGAAGTATACTAATTTAGAAATAGCCCAGTAGTACCTGTAAGCTTGTCAGCACAGCCTGTAGCTCCTCCTAAGCTGGACATGGCAGTTTATCGTGATGACAGCAATTAAATACCCAAGTGATTTGTGTGCCAGTGGTATTATGAATTATCCTACTGTAGGCTGTGCTCACTAAAGCTGAATGGGAACAAGGTTTTAGGAATTTACTATTGGTTCACAAACTGAGAGCAACATACTCACATAAAAGCCCATCCTCAAAGAGTTAGCCATCAAACAGAGGATAAACCATACAAGTGGCTAGCGTGTCACTGGGAGACCTTGGGGGACGCTAACATAATACACAATGTTCTCACAGGCTTAAAGCATTGAATACAAGCTTTGTTCTCACCTCACTCCCTGTTTTAAGAAGCATCTGGGGACATGTGTTTGTGACCACACAGTACATTACTGGATTGAGCAGGTTTTTTACACTGTGCAACACAGGGGGCATCTTACCAAGGCCCAAATTAGAGGCAATGGTCCACGTATAGCAGCTTTGTGCTTCATCAGCATTA
Organism: Pseudomugil tenellus; assembly: GCA_037177515.1. NCBI lineage: Eukaryota > Metazoa > Chordata > Actinopteri > Atheriniformes > Pseudomugilidae > Pseudomugil > Pseudomugil tenellus. The sequence goes on along the minus strand of JBAMHX010000018.1, from coordinate 11,214,266 downwards.
TCTCAATCTCTCCCTGCGGCTCTCCTTCTGCCATGCCCAAACTGGGTGTTTGGTTCAGTGAAAAGTAGAGCCTCATATTGTTAAAGCAAAAATACCAGTCAGCATCAAGCGTGATTTACAATAAAAAAAAAAGGCTCTGGTATTACAATAATTTTGACAAATAAACAGTGCTATAACATATGTGTTATACAGCACGTTATATATTCTGAGTCAGCATCACATGATTACTCAGTTCTTATTTATGTGCACATTTAAGTTTCACACAACTCCAATTGCAGTGCTATATAGTTTATTGGATGATTTTGCAAGATGAAAAATGCCAAACTGTTTATTTAAACAAAACATGTCAATCAATAATAATACTAAACTAAATATCCAAACTTGACAACAGCAAAGTTACAAGATTACTTTTCCATTTTATATAAAAACAAAAAACAAAATGTTATAAGTAAAATATGTTTATAATAAAAAAAGCAAACATGTGTGCATACACTTTCAGAAATGTTAGCATATAAAAGACTCACTTACCTTGGAAGAAGGAGAAATGGATTTCTTTTATAAGTGTATGTGTGAAAATTCTCCAAAACATTATGTGTTCATTTTGGTATGAAGACTGGGCTTAAGGTGAGGCAAAACCGTAGTCATGGTAATTCTTCAGCAACTGAGCTTAATTCGGTGTAGCATCCTCAAACGATTTGATTATGTGTGTGCACATTTGTATATTTGTGAAGTATATTCATGTAGTCCAATATGTCACACAGCTTTAAGGCCAATTTATGATTTTCTTATCTGTGCACAGACTGAATGGTGCATGTACCCAGTCTGGTTCATGCTGCAATTTAAGTAGAACTCATTTCAGCATTTCAAGGATGAATATTAGAAAAAAAATATTGCTGTCATGGCAGCAAGGAAAGAGCTTATTTGTTGTCTTGAGAATAAGAAAAACTGTAAAAGTTATTCATCAGGGTGTCCTCGTAGACATTATGCAATAATGGTGTGTATTTATGTAGTGTTCTTCTAAACAGACTAAAGTTCACAGGATGATTCAATGTGTCTTTTTCCTGTTTTGTGTGCATCCATGGCATGTACAAGTTTGTGTAATAATCTGAGGAGCAAACAAACACACAAATATGGAAACCATAAATTGGCCAGTCAACTTGCAGAAGACAACCTTATGCCGCAAATCCAACAGCACAGAATAATTCCCCACACATAAGAATCAATTAATCTCTTTGAAGACTTACCTGTTTAGATGGTCCTTCACAAGTACATGATGAGAGATAACATTTAACATTTTGTGTGAAGAACTTTGGTCCAAACTAAAAACTAATAACACCGTAAATGTCAAAGCAAGAGCAAAGAAAATCAAGAATTCATTTAATATTTAAAATAAATCTTTGAGGTGTTTAAATTAAATAGCTTTTTTCTAATTAGCTTCACAAAATGATTGAATGTTATTGTAAAATTAACCATCCACACACATTCCAACTGATGTACATCACACAACTGTGAGCTAAAACAGACCTGCTAGATTTAGCACAACTGCAGCAAGCAACATAAAAAATCAAAGTTTTACCTTGTATGCTCAGTAGGGACCTTAGAAGCCAAGCTTCCCCTCTCTGCCCTGAGGAGGAGAGTCAAATGGGAAACATCAGAAGTCCACTTACCCCACAGGAAGAAGAGGTGAAGATCACAGCCAGGATGGGAGGACCCACAACACTATGATAAAACCTCACCCGCAATCTCAAAGCCCATGATTTAAACAAGAGAGTAGTTTCCCCTGAACGTTGGTGGTGTGCTGAAACTAGTGCAGCAACTACTGTGTTTATGTGACCATTGAGTCTAATTTATGATTCCCATGCATCAGAGAAGAGCTGGTGAAACAGTTAAAACATGTAAATGCAAAGCGAGAGCAACACCTACCTTTTTAACAATTTATTCAATTTTTTAGAAATTAATTTTAAAAATTTCCAGTGACCTTATATACATCATTCAGCAGGTGTATATAATGCCACAAACACTGACATAAAGCTCAGTGAATTCAGAGAAAGAAAGGGGTAATACCTTTATTTTTACCTATGAGATTTGGTGAAATGTTCCATGAAGAAAGCAGAATCCAGACAAAAGGGAGAACAAAGGGAGAGGAGACACCAATAAGTGTCATGGTAAAGAAAGAGGACTAATGACAGAGGATAAAGGCTTGTTGGCTACAAATATGGGCAAATATAAAAGAGAAGATGAGGAGTGGAAAAACTCTGCTTCACATCCCTGATTTTCTGCAAATACGCTACACACAGTACCTCACAAATTATGAGATGAAGAATGAACAGACTGTCTGTGCAGACGTTTACTTCATGCATTACTCGTCTAAAAAGTTGATATGCTAATTTAAGTCACCATGCATTACATCCAAATAAAAACATCCCTTTTTTGAACCATTACCATTAGAAAAAAAGTACAGTAAACATGAATAATTTGAAAGGAAAAAAAGTATAAAAACAGCAGAAATGACATGGCTATCCAGCAGAGCGTGAAGCAGAAAAGGCAGATGAGCTCGAAAGACGGTTCATATGGAAAAAAGTCACCGGGAGACAGAAAATCAATGAGGTCATTCAAAATAAGTAAACAGACAGCAGCCATATCACATCTGATGCTTTAAGCCTATATGAGAGTTAGAGGCACACATATTCCCAGCATAATGGGAGCAAGAGGAACAACAGAGGAATGATGGGGGAATAGGAACACAAAGCCCATACCTTGGTCGCCCATCATCAGGTGTGCCACACCTTAAAGGAAAACAAGAGCACAGTCAGCAGAGAACAAGGGATCATGGGAAATTGTGACACTGACATACAGGCATCTCTTTCTCAGTTTGATGCCTGTGTTACTTTAGGAATGTTGGGATAAGGGAAAAGAGGAACGGAGAGAAAGAGGAGGATGCAAAAACAGGGTTAGCTAGATGAGCATTGAGTCAACCAAATCAGGTTGCGATGCATCATCAGCAACTTACTGCACAACTCTTCGATACCTAATTTCAGGTTGATCTTTTACCTCGTGAGACAATCACTCCAGGAGGCACTGCAAAATCATCTGATCACTCTACACCTTCTTAAACCATTCGTTTAATCACAATTAAACATTGTATTAATAATGATCATTCAGCTTAGTGGCCATCATCATAATCACTGTTTTATTTAGATAGAGGTTATGTTGTAAATCTTGCAATAAAACGGACACACCTTCAGCAGCACCCTGAAGCTGGAGACCCTGATATGTTTGCTATCGCTTTTCCGTGTGCTATGTAGCTGTCAAACTTATGTGAGTCAGTTGTTTGAAGATATTTTTGCCATCAAATGGTTTAATGGAACACTTCCTTTGAAATATGTTCATTATTTGCCTTCTGATGTACAGTATTCTTTTTATCACATTTTAGTGCAAATAGAATCTCAATGCTAGCAAAGAGCAATGAGTTAGGACTGTGTAAAGAGTGTAAAAGTGGATAAAGGGTTTGTCTTTTTTTCTTAAAGATGTTCCTGCCAGAGATATTTGTGGTAAATTCAACTACTGTACTCCAGAAAATGATTGAGAAAAAGACCTAACTAGCATTCAGATAAGCAAAACTCTTCACTAAAGTATACTTAAGTCATTTATCATTGCACATGTGCATGATATAGGAAATGTCTTGAGGCATGCAAATAAATCATTCAAATAAATCAAATAAATCTACAGTTTTGTATTTGTTTTTTTTTGTTTTTTTTTTAATGCCTTAACATTTATTTATCATAGTTTAGAGCAGCTAATCCTTACAAAGGGATTGTCACTCAAAGATGCCTTTTTGGGTAGGTTTTCTTGTCTCTTTTTTTGGATATCCAGTTCTGAACATAGTTGGTGCTGGCTAACTGGGTTTAACAAAAATAGATTTGTTTTGCTGGACAAACAAAGTGAGCACTGAAGGAATTGTAAATCATATATTTTTATTGGATTTATGAGTTTTAATTGAGTTTTTTTTTTACTAGTTTAAGGTTTTGAGCATGATAATTACAATTATTTTGAAAACAACCCATGAATAAAAAATAAATAAATAAATAAAATAAAAGGCAAAATAAACTAATAAATAAAAATGTCAAAATACAACTATTCACACTTACCACTCCGGTTACATCGAGATCATAACCATTATTAACCGTGTGCTTGTATTTGTTTAAGAAGCCTTAGCCAAGACAATAAGCTGATACAAACTTAGCTGAAGCATACTGGTGATAAGCAAAGTACCCACCTTCAGTATAGTTGTCTTCTGGAAGCACAAATAGGCAAAGAGAGAAAGAGGAAAATATTCATTAAGCAGCATGCAGACTAGTACTGGCCATTGCATGTTGTCACCATGCAAGGCATTAAACATCGCATGCAAGTGAACTATTGTAACCCCTGCAGAAGAAATGCTGATTTATGCTCATGCCTTCCATTTGTGCCATCCCCCCCTTTTTTAGTCATACACTGACCTGGAATACAGGCCAGAGTTGAGTGAGCCCTTTTGAATATTTCATGTAATGGCAAATAAGTAAACTCTTTCAAGCAAGTCTTAAAACTAGAATCAGAGAAAAAAGATTTAAGAACCAGTTTTGATCACAAGGCATAAAATTGTGAGGGGATAAACAACACAAGATTTGGAGACTGGCTCATCCTGTTATGGAAAGTGCATTCAATATTTATTTAAATTTTAATCTCTAAACATGACTGACCCACAATGTTTAGTATCAACTATTTGCTTTAACTGGCTCAAACAAAACTTTATTTTATTTGTTTTAATGAATAACATCTGTATGTAAGGGAAAGGCACTGCAAGAGAAAATGGCCTAAATACATATATTTGGCTGTGATAAAGTAAGACCTCTACTAGGTTTATAGAGCAGGCACTGGGGGTCTGAGGTTACTGGAAATCTGTTCGGTCATACGACTAAAGGCAGATATCAGGGAGCAGAGACTGGCAATGGAGGGAGATTGCTTTCCAAATGAAATCACCCTGAAGGATAATTGTGGCAATCGAAGTAAATTTTGCAGAAGTGAAAATGTTGCTATGTTGGGTTTGTCACAGTAATAAAGGAGAAAAAGATAACAATAACATCTTGGTAAAGTAATACCAAACAGGTGAAATAAACACCATGCCACCAATGGAGAAATAAATTGGTTTAACGAAAGGATGTGTCTGGAAACATGCAAAAATAATCAAATGAGAAAGCGTAATGTTCCATATGCACTGCCTATAGAGCTAAAAATACACTCACTTAGCAGTCAGTAAAATGATGATTGAAGACGACATAATATTGTACATAACTGAAAAAGGATGCAAAACTTATGAGTTTACATCTGCAGATTTAACAATGATTAGCTTAATTCTTGAAGATGTCTGCATGCAATTGTCTGCTTATATGAAAATTGGTCCACCCAGTTAACCAAGCAAACAGAAGGACAGTTTCCACTTTAAAATAAACTCCTACCTCTTCAAAACAGTTTCTTGTCCAGATTTTATTTTGACCCATAACTTACCATAACCTCTGGTTCCCCATCCAAATCAGGTACCATGCACAAAACCAGTCCAAACCATTACTCAGTGAACTATTATTGTAACATGATTGGTAACTGTTTTGGTATCATGACAACACTAACTGCATCATCAAATTTAGTGAGTTTTACATATGTTCAGATGTTTAATAATGGTGGACTCTTAATTTAAAATATGTATTTATTTATTAATACTTACAAACAATAAAGATAGATCGTGCCTCATTTATCCATGCCTTTCAAGAGCAGAAATTTGTACACCGTGCGAAAAGGAACGGTTTAATTTTAGGTCGTTAGACATGTCTGTACATGTGGGGAGTCTTTCCCAATAGAGGCTGTTAGATAAATGAGGTCCTTTTGTGAAAGAGCATACCAACATGCAGATTGTTCACAAGAAGCTTAATGATGAAAAGCACACTGTTAGAAAAACAAAAACACTCTGACAAGACAAGCATGAAGCTGGCAGTTACAAAAAGACAAAATGAGAAAAGTAAAGAAAAAACATTGCTGACCACAAGATCACAAATTAATTTAACTTTGCCAAAAATATCCATTATTTCCATTTGCTAAGGTGTAGCTGTAATTTCCATTGCTATAGATCGCAGTTCAATGAATGACCAGTTCAGGAAAATGACTTTAAGATTTTAGGTTGTGCATACATATATTTAAGTGATTCCCTTCCTCTTGACAAATTAAAGCTCAATTTAGAGAAGCAATTATTAATCCTTCCTGCTTGTTAAGTAAAACTTTAGAGGTATGCATTATTCAGCATTCTTCTATTGAATCTAATCCGAACATATTTACCTCACATAATTTAAAACCCCTACAGGGCAAAAGAAGGAGCATGAACAGGAAAAGCAAGTTTTTGATTGTGATACATTAAACAGAAAATAGCTGATCTCTTACTGTGATTTGACAAAGGATTATACCCCAAATATTTATGAAAACTGTGTCCAGTTGTGTTAGCAAAGCCCATAAACTAAAATTTAAGCAGTCTTCTGTCATTATTTGGTTTGATGTGAAGAAAAACAAACGCTTTTCTTAACCAGCAGTATCACCTGACTGGACCATTAAAACAGGGCCTGTATCACTCTCTCTTACTTTCTCTCCAACACCCCCCCCCCCCACACACACACACACACACACACACACACACACACACACATATAAACACACACAGACACAGTAACATTTCTTTCACAAATGTACCCAGCTGGTTGCATTCTAATCCAGAGTCGTAAATCCATTTAATCCCCTTGACAAAGTGATCCCAGTGCTATTGTGCTGGTAACACTACACCCAAATGCACTCAACTGTGTACCAGGCGATCTGCATCTCTGATGGTCTTATGCTGTTGATCATGCACACAGTGTATGGCTTGTAGAATATAATTACATCACTATTCAAGTTGATGCCCTACTGACTGAAACATCTGGTGTATGACAACCAAAGTTGAAAAAAAGCGACAGAGAATGAATCTATAAATGGATTGTATTTTTCACTTTGCCTCACGCAGACATAATTCTGACACATCACACAATCTTAACTCTGACTGTGAACTCAACAGTGACAACCATTCAAAGCCAATGTGACAGAACATACAGCAGACATATAAAACTAGCTGTGCTCAGTCTACTGTTATACAAGATACCATCAGCCAGCTGGACAAAATGCCATAGGTGCTTGCACGCCTGTCCTGCAGTGTGTCTCGATGCAGTTGGCTGAGGAGACATGGTTTACGCAAACAGGGGTTCTGGCTGACATTTCATATGAACGAGCATATGTCACATTCACTATATAATGCATGTTTCTCTGCCATTTGACAATTTTACATGATTCTGTCTGCCTAAAACAACCATTTTGTCTATCCCTCTTGACATTTGCATGACTTTGCTTTGTGTTTGTTAGAATATTTTTATACCTACTTTATATTCTCATCACTTTACACTTTCTGTCATAAAAATAACTAAAAACACAAGCAATAAATAAAAAAACAGCAAAAACATAACAAATTGAAGTCTTGAGTTTTTCAGTCATGATTAGCAAACGTTGTCCTATAAACTCTGAAGTCATGCAATTAAATATAATACAGAAAATACCAAAACAGCTACAAAACCTGCACTCTGAAAGATGTATATCGGTAAAAAAAAATTTGTACAAATTTAGCTAATATAAAAAAAACACTGGTCCTCTTTCTATTCTTGGCCTGATTCAAAGTGTTACCTAATTGAAACACAAAACAAAAACACGTGATTTTGAATATATAATAATGATTTAATAATCATTAAGAGTGAGACATGTGAAATATATTACCAAAGTGATTAAATTATGTAGTATGCTACAATGTGTTCCACGTGAAATATTAAGCAACCAACATGTGGCAGTGTCACATTGAAAAAAATCATAGATACGTGCAAAATTTCATGCTGGAAATCCAACGTTCAAAGTTTTGATTAGAAAAAAATACATTTAAATGTTTAGTATTTCGTAATGTAAAAACAATGTGTTACCTAAAAATGGCCGTATAACTATAACTACAAATGTTCTCTCAAAAAAGGAAAGCCCTCGCAATGAGATCATACTGCAAGTTTATGGTCAATCTACACTAACTGAATCAATACATTTTTACTGACATGCTTTATGTAAATGCCTCTGTCTTGAGCTGGAAATGCTTCTGTCATTTTGTTTTGAAAAAATAATACAATCTAAGCAGCACACACATACTAATATCTAGTGAGATATTACAACCTTTGTAGACCCCCCAAGCTCCAGACTATATTATGGAGTAGCAAGCCTTCCAGGGAATGTGTGAAATTGGTCAAATTCCACAGTCCAGCTTTGAAATCACACAAAGTATTAAAAATGTGTCTAATTGATATTAATCAAGGTTAATCCTGCTAATCTCCATTCACTTAGAAGCAAATAAGACAGACCAGGCCAAGTTATTTTCTAATTAGCTAATTTGCACTTAGTCAAAGTGCAAACATCAAATAAAACACAAAGTTTGTTAGGTTGTCAAATAGCAGCATTTTTAATTATGAATTCATTAAGAAACCCATTTCTTTTTAAAGTTATATATACACACCTTATATATACATATA
>JBAMHX010000018.1:11173262-11185433 GCA_037177515.1 Pseudomugil tenellus | reverse complement strand
CTATTTCATGGTCATATATTTATTTCAAAATGTTGTATTCATTTATTTAATTATGAATCATACGGGTCTCCATACAAAAAACTACAAAAGAATTCAAAAGACACTGAAACATATGAGAGTCACACTTAGACTCTCTTTGTGCTTTGGAGTCTTGCTTTACCTCACACAAGATGGAATACAAAAAAATCTCTGAAAAGGGTATTAAATTATTAGTTAAATACATTTTCTTCTTGATATTAAATTAATCTGCTAAAGATGAAGAATTATTATTGTTATATAATGTTTAAATTCCTTAAAAGAGCATTTACTAGTATCAAAAGTTGAATTACATCTGTAAGAAAAACATTAAATCCTTCCCTTTCCAAATTCCCATGAATGCAAAATGCATCTCTGTAGAGCCAGTTTTTCATATGTCCATTCTACAACATGCAACAAACTTGAAAGTGAAAGTGTACACTGAGAAAAAGGTGTATATCATGTAGTGATTCTCATTTATACCTTATTCTGCACTAAAGAAAGCATATTTGTTAGAGAGGCTTTTCAACATCATATCAAAGTCATAAAACTGAATCAATACCAAATGAGGCATGATAATACAAAAGAGCTTCTTTTTTTCACTAAGAAGTTACATAATCTGCTAGAAAATATATGTAAGTCCTTATCACACTAAAGTGGCTATATTTTTAACTACTTACATGCTAGGACAATTTTCTCTCCCTTTTGAAGGCATTTTTTTCCTCCTAGATTAAAGCTGATTGAATTTAGAAATCTGTATCATTATACTTATTAGATTAGGGGAGCAGAATAGGGACACTGTGATTCTGAATTTAATTCCAGAGGAATTAATGAAACATAGAAGTGCAGACTGCAAAGAGCTGGTCACATGTCCAGCTTAAATGAGCTTGCTGATTGTATTGACTCTTACATAATGACCCTACTGAAGATGCACGAGAAAAGCATTAACATGCCAAAAATCTGATTAAAACCTAGATTTTAAAGCCTGACCAAACAGTCTGGAACAAATTGCCTCACTTCTCAATGACACTAGATCCACGGATTATCGAATCAATGGATTTCTAATCTTTACTGTGTTTTTTTTCTCTGTGTTTGCATTTTCTTCACTGTCCAATTTTTTCATTGCTGACATTATCAACCTATTTTTACTGTAAGGAATGCATTGAGCAAACATGCTTTTTTAATTATATTATTTTGACTGATATTGCAGATTGAGTTAGAATTTAAGCTACATACAGTTAAAAGCAGGAAGCAGAAAGAAATGCAGACATTTATATAAGGCCCTGCAGGTGTGGGAAACATAAATAAAAAGTTTAACACCAAACATGGCAAGAACAAACTAAATAAGACATGACACTCACAAACAAACAGCAAATAAAGGAAACAGAGAAAATGCTTTTATAGCAAAGTAAGCTAAACCTGAATATATGTGTTGTTGGCAATAATGGCTAAAACAATGGATGAGGTCATAGGGTCATTATAAACTAGATGTAAATTATTATTCACCTCCAGTTAGTTTAATATCTCTGTATTTTTGCTGCATGCCACAGCACCAAGCTGAATAGCTTAAAGCAATATGTTAAATCCCTCCTGAACGACTGGGTCAGTTGATCAGAAGAGATCGTCTTATGCAATGCATCGCTTCTGTAGTCATTTTAGATGAAAGGTTTATTTTCCTCTCAAGGTCTTCATCAACTGTTATCTGGGCATTCATGAGATCCTCTGTCATTGTTGTCTTGAGGACAATCATATCTAAGTGCGAGTAAACATGCTAGCGACTGTTTATTGGCAATCTTTTATAACCGCACATTTGACTCTTGCACATGTCTGATGAATAATGGACCTGAACAAAAATTCTCAAAGGTATTCGGCTAAACCTCAATCTTGGCCATATCAGCAAATGGAAATTAATCCTCACTGACACATGCAGCCTCATTTCTTATCTTCCATACTTTGTCTAATCAAGTACAGCCACAGAGGAATTTATTGAGCCCATATATAGTGGAATTCTAAGATGTGAGCCAAAAATCAAATTGCATTATCAGCGAATGTCCATTCAGAATTAAACGGGATTACTTTTGCACTAAATGCTTCATTAGTCATTTTCTCTACTGTGTTTTAATAAAATCATCTAAATATCTTCACCCAACATCAGCATATTTATGGCTATAGCCTAAACTCAATGCATTGCATCCTGTACTGAATTCTAAGTTTTATACAATAGATAAACTTGGTTCATAAACTCTGTGTTTACTGGAAAGGGAGTTATTTGGGAGTAGCCATATCATTGGCAAGTATCTGTAAAGCATATGACAATATGAAATAATATTCATTGGAGTGCAAGCAGGTGTGAAATGGCTTGATAAGATGAGAATGTTGCTACACCTGCTGATCAGAAATTGTTGTCCTACCACTTTATGGCAGCTTCATTGCCTTATAATTAGGGGTTGTCAGTACTTTTGAAATCAGAAAAAAAGGTTTCTTCTTGAAAACAGCGAATACAGTTTAAATAAAAACTTTAACAAATTGAAGTTAAGTCAACTAATTCATCAATCCTTGTCACTGCTTGTTCCCACCACCGAACCGCTCGGTTTGGTCCTTGCATGGACATATGAACGTATCAACTGGAGCAAAGTTTCTGTCATCTTCAAAACATTTAACAAGGAACAATTGCTCTTTAAATTGGAGTCTTCCAGCTCTCCTATAGAGTTTGAGGGAAAATATGCATATTGAAACTGTGCTGATGCATTCGGTAGCCAAAGAGCTTACAAATACAGGTCATGATCTTTCTTCCTAATTTGCCACGATAGTTGTTTTTCTCTGTTCGTAAAAGGAAATTCATTTTGTTTGGGTCACAACACTAGAAGACTAGACAATAAATAGAAAAAGAACCATTTTTAATTGGATTTTACAAGACAAGATTAAAAGAAAAGAAATATTTTCTAAAGACCCATGAATGTGTGTAGAAATGAATTTTTATATCTTTGTATGCATGCTGACATACCTGATATACTGTACTTAGGTTTCCCTACATGGGACTGCCAGCACATCTGTCTGCTTCAAACGTAGCAACTGAGTTAAGGGGTTTATGCTTGCTGAGAGATGTAATAGAAGAAGGGATGAAGCTGACCCTGACCCTAACTGTTAATACAGGGAAAGCATATTTCCTTTAGCGATCAGGACCTGGAAGCAACTGCTGAGGCTATGAGTTATATCCCCTGTGATAAAAGATCTTACTTGATGTCTTACTGCGCTCTCTTCATAAAGCTACTGTGGTTTTGGCCTTTGTTTTAACACAAAATGTTTCAACTCAAACATACTGTAGGCTGTTACAACACCATACTTTCTGCTACATTATGTTGTGTTGCCATTTAAATTTTTACTAGTTTGACTCTATTTACATGAAGTCTACATAACTGTTCTCTCTGACACCAACAATGCTAAAACCAAAAAAAGAACTTAAAATAAATAAACATTATGACTGTTTATAGAACAAATTAACAGGCTTAGCAATAGGTCCACTACAGCTCAGAAATTGGGTAATAAGCAGCTTTAGTAATTGTTGTGTCTCTCCAAAAATTGACATTTAAAGCTTTTCTGATTTATGAAAGATTGAAAAGTGAAGCATATAACATGCTAAAGATGTTCTAAACATTGTGTTAAATTCGTGTGTTGTCATTGTGAATTAAATATGTGGTGTGACTGCAGTGGTGTGATAAGGAGAATGACCAGGCAGACACACACAGAATGAGTGATTAATGACCACTGCACTCTATTGTTCTTGTGCTTAAAGATTTCTTGTCGTTCACTTCATTAAACCATTAGATCAAGTAGTTTTTCAGAGGAGAGCTGTTGAGATGCACAACGCTGGAGCAGAGTTCACTGCCTGGGTGGATTATTACACTATATTTGAGAACAGTGGATAAATGCATACATGTTTGAAAAAATTAAAACTGACACCATGACCTTGTGTTTTTTCAGATAATAGTATACAAGTATCTTGAATATCCTCTAATGTGCTATTCACATTACAAGGACAGCCTCAAATCACAATAATTTTACCTCCTTTTTAGGTTGTTGATCATGACTTTATTCCCCTCTTTTTAGAACCAATTTAAAAAAAAGAAATGCTATTTTAGTAACATGATGTAAAATGTTTTTGTCACAACTTCCAACAACAACCAACCTAACTTTACAATACTCTTTTTAGCCCAGAAATATTCAGTAAAATTAAATTTTTCTGATGCTTTACCTGCATTTTAGAGTGTTTAATGTGTTTTAAGCTCTCTAGCTTTTTAAGTAGAAATCAATGCGAAATTCAATTAGGTGTAACTTGGAAACATTCATAAAATTTCTGGCACTGTGCAGTATCTATCGGACTGACTTGCTGAAGGCTCATTTCATCAGCTCAAGATAATTTATCACAAACAAATGGAGCATTACGCAGGACCAGAGGTGCAGGGTAAATTAGCCATATGGTCAGCAAAGAGCAATTTTTATTTGGTTTATTTGACAGTAGAGTGTGCAGCTCATCAACTACTGTTTAAGTGGCTGTTAAGATCAGTAGCACAACTCATGTAGTTACAAATATTAAATGATATCATTTAAATTTACTTGGTAAGCTAAAAAGTAGCGAAACTGAAAAGGATTTGGAAATATTTGGAACATATACATTTGACTCTACCATGTTCAGTATCCTAAATTGCTGTGCTGGTTTGTGAATACAGAGGTTTATTAACAGAAACAACTGACTCAGTCGCAGATTTTCCACACTGAAAAATCATCAACTCATGAAGACCTTTTAAATGTACAAACCAAATTTATCTTCTAGATTTATATTTAAAAACACTTGCAGATAGGAGACAAGATATTCAAAGCAAAATAAATCTGACATATCTTAGCATCATTGCGATTTTGACCAAAGCAATGGTTAACTTTTTTAATTTATTAATTTTATTCTCAATTTGTAATGACAATACAGCATAAATAAACTAGTATCAGGGTTAAAACAATGAAAATACAACCCACAAATTCAAATACTAAAATTGTTTGTCTGAATTATGAAAGTGAGAAATACCTACATGTTTCACAGCTGAAGTTTTACTCTGTACATTTAAGAAGGAAAAAATGAAAGCGTTTTAACAGCTGCAAAGAAAAATCTGATTCATTGCTATCGCCCTGCTCTGCCTTTTGTAGGGAAAGCGAAAAGAATTGGCCCATTTGGAGATTTCGTCAAACTGCCAACCAGAGCCCAGGAACACACTTCATTAACTTTTCCTGAGGATGTTTTTTTTTTTTTTTTTTTACAGACAGCAAGCATAAGTGAGAAAGCAGACAGCAAGCAAATATGAGATTCTAAGAAACCCACAAAACATTACACTGAATGGGCTTGTCACTCTGGCCCAGGCTCATTTCCTTTTAAGTTTGAGCTTCAGTCAATCAAAGGAAATGAGCTGAGAAAACCAGAGTATTATTTATTAGTTTATCCGCTGAGGTTGTTTCATCACCATCTGTAAGCATCTCACACACTAAGGAAACATAGTCAGTAAAAACATTTATTTAGCCTTCAAGTCATACACATAAGCATATTAAGGAAGCGTTTTTGCAATCAAAGGTCAAATATGTTCTTAATTCACTCGCACCTTGCACGAACCATGAGCGTGACTTTAGTGGGCTAACAATATCTTTTTGACTCTATTTTTTTCCAGTCAATATTCCAGTAATTAAGTTGACTCGTTGAACAAACTGGATTTTTTTACTTGTTTGATTTTTAGATCCTGTTGAAACTTTTCAGCAAATGTGATATTTTGTTGACACAACAACTAAGATTTAGCTCTGGAGAAGGAGAGGCGGTCTACCAATATGTGATTTCATGCCCAATTTATGCTGTTTATGTTTTTCAAATTTTGAAGTGCCCTTGTGTTTGATGCTTACTGTCACATTGCCCTTGATGCGCTCATCTATGTTTGAGTGTGTGTTTGGCAGAGGAAAGAAAAAAGTCAATGTGTCATTTTTCTGGCAGTTACTACACCGATGAAAATTTTCTAGAAATATGGAAACTTGCCGCTGCTGTATGGAAAAAAGCATGAAAATCTCCCATGAACTAGTTACCCAGACAATCTACAAAGTTGGATTTTTCTGTCAGAATAAGTCCATTCTGACAAGATAAGACAGTGGTGTGTCACTTTAACGAAAAGGTCACATGCATAATTTCAGAAATGCTCATATGATTCAGAGTTCAGTAAACAAAAAAACCTTGAAATGTTGTTTTACAACAACTTGTTAGATAAGAAAAACTTTATGAATATAGTTTGACAAATCAGGCACTTTGAGTAGTAAGGAAGATTGGAAAAAGAATAATAAAAGTATCAATTTATAATTTTACAAACCACAGAAATAAGGAAGCATTGTGAGTAAATAGGAAATTTGATTTCTGAATGAGCAAATCTGAAACGCCTTATTTTAAAAAAATCACCCATCAGACAGCATCCGAGATCATCACTATGAATGTTTCATAAATGTTTTTCAGTTTTTAAGAGGCCATTTGTCAGAGAATTCATCTTACGTACAAGACCTATGTTGAGACTCACTTAAGGGTTTTACCTTTACACCACTATATTTGCTCAAGATCTTTCTCCTAATCCATGATTCGAATTGAGTTTTGCTCAACGATAATGCAGCTCCTGCAGAGTTTAGTCTGTCTCTAAGCTATAGCAGGCGGGGTGTGTTAATTCTAAATAGCAGCACTTGTGGGTCGATTATTACTGTACAGTTGTGTTGACTTGAGACACAGTCTGTTAGCAAACCACAAAATAAGGGGCCCTGCAGTTTGCAGATAAATCTCAAGGCAGAGGACTAGTTTGTATTCAAGTGTGAAGTATCAATTTCTAAAAAGGCCTCCAAATTCAGGTACGAAATCTCAATCTTCATCAATCGGCAAATATGCTACTGAACTTTAGTTTTAACATTTTATATATGAGATATGATTTTGTGATATACAGTATGTTTCATTATTCATTTTTCAATATAAGTAGTTATGTTTTTGTTTTGGAATGAGGAAACTGCAGAAAAATAGTCTAACTTGCAAAACCTGATGAAGTTATAAATTGTCATAAATACTGGTACATGCTCAAGAGTAACACACATGCATGTACTGTTTCACTGGGTGCAGGCAGGTAACGTACTGGTGTGGGCTACCTCATTACTGTACCACATTGCTACTGCATATGAAATAATAAATCAGTAAATCAATCAATGCTTAACAGAAAGAGCTGAAATGTTTCTGTCTGATAAGAATATCTATTACATATTCGGATGATATAGTATTTGCCAATATTTCTAGGCCGAGTAGCCTTTTCCCCCTGTGTTTATGTATTCTAGGTATTCTTGTCATAACCAACACCTGACTAACATGAAAAACACATTAACTACAAGACTAACAGATAAGACACCTTCATCTGTAAATATGGACCACTGTCCAAACATCTATTATGCTTTCAGTGTCGGCAGATGGCAGATAACAAGCTGCCATCGCAAAAATGGAGCAACACACAAAAAGGCAAACTGTCAAATTAATCTATACCAAGCTAATACCTAACTAATGTTTGTGCTTGATGCTAAGCTTACCTAATTCCTCGTCACCCAGGAATATGGGTTACAGAAATCTATTAGATAAGCAAACAACATATAAAATGGAAAGTAAATAGGGAATGCAAAGTAACTGAGCTTATATTAGGAAGCTAAAAACAGCTCTCTTGAATTATCTCATTACAATTTAATTTCCAGTGAGATTTTGTTAACTATCAATCCATCTATTATCGGCAACCCTTATTCCATCAAAACTGATTAATTATTCTGTAATTCGTTGATTGAGTTATTAACTCTATTGTATCATAGATTTCCTTTTATGCCTATAGTTTACTAAGATAAGCTAGAAAATAGAAGGTGGTGCCCGAGGAAAATATTGATTAATTATTAATGTTAATATTTCATGTTAGTATTTGTTTATGATGCCTTACCACAACAATACATTTTCTATATGTCTTAGCCATGCCAAAAAAAAAAATCAGTAGTTGACATCCATTGACTGAGATCACATCAGATTAAAAAAAATTTCCCTGCATTTCACATAAAGATACCATCCAATATTTTCTTTTTCACTGTTGTCAATAACACAAATTGAGCCAGAGCAGCTGAATGATGTTAGTGTTGGATACGTCAAATCCTGTACACACTGGGGAAAATGTTTCATTTTATTGGTCATTATTTACATCATTTCAGTGATGTGCTACAGAATTCTCTGAAATTATCATTCATTAATTTATTATCAGTAATGAAGTGGCACTTTCGCTTTTTCACTGTTCATTATTGCTGCCTGATCTACCATCACTGGAGGAGATGAGGGAAAGGCAGTGGGAGACTTAATACTTTCTGAAACTGTTTACATTGTTTGTTCAGATTTAGTTTAAAGATCACCAAGTATCATCACCATATATTTTCAGCATTAATGTTTTATTTAAAGGGGCTGCACAGTGGGTGCTTATCTTCCCTTGTTGTGGATTTATTAATAGAAAATGTCTGCAATACATAAAATGCAGGTTATCAATTATCACAATACAACAAAAGCAACACTACAAGTTATATTTTCATAAATGCTCCACAGTCACATCCATGTTTCAACAGTTTAATTCCCATAACCTTTTCTTTATTCCAGTTCTACACAGTTTTTTTGTTCTAGTCCCACACACCAAACAATCTATTCAGAAGATCTCATGTACTGTATTTAAAATGTTTGCTTTTTATTTTTATTTTTGTGATGTGTTTGTGAAGTGCTCTGAGGTTCCAGAGTTGTGACGTGACGTTATACAACTAAAACTGAATTGAACAGATTTTTTTGGCTTTTTTTCAGAGAGATAGAGCTAAAAACGTTATTCGCAAACAGATCACTGCCACATATGTGACAAAAATGGACTCTTGTAATGCTAATGTTGACAATGAAATCTGAAAGTTGACACCAGTACAACATTTCAGTTTATATTCCGTAGAAATGCTGCCCAGCTACATTTCTCAGTTAGAGGCTTTTTTTAAGATTTCTGTTCAATATCCACAAGTTCTTTATTTTGTTTTTCTATTCTTTGTATGTAGTGGTGAAAAAAAGAGTTGGCTCATACCCTTAATTTAGAGCGGGGGTGTATAAGAGACCTGCTGACCTCTTTCTCCCTCTGATTCTTCCTGTAATTGCAGTTGGTGGTGGTTGGCGGCCATCTTTTTGCATTCCCGGCTTGGCATCTGCTTTGCCCCTCGGGGTAGTGAGTCAGGTGGAAGCAAATATTTATAAAAGCAACTTGTGGACTCACTAATTTGCTGTTTGTCATAAGATGGTCCAGTTACTGCTATTTTTTTTTTTATCTCTGCTGTTTTTGTTTTTCTGTTTTAGTTTTGTTGATCGTTTTGGCTTTTGTTATCAAGTTCATTGTATAACGTGATTGATTTGGCTTTATTCCATTCTGTCATATTAACATATTCTTTCCTTTTAATAGCTCAGAGTTATTAGGTGGACAGTATAGGCCAGTAAGTAAATCTTTACTTTCGTGCTTGGTATGTCATTCTACTTCCACAATTGTTCCACCTGGAAGGAAGTTTATTGTGTTCATGAAGTGAGAGGGCAAGCACATCTGTTTGCTCCTCCCTGTAAGATGCCCTCCACCGTTGGCCCCAGCTAATGCCATTTTGTTTAGAATTATTTAGTGTTTAGTATTTTAAATGGAAGAGAAGTGACTGTAAATTTGACTGTAAGTTATTTATTCTAGTTTGACATTTAGATTTTTGTTCTGAACTAAATATTTAACTTGCAACCATTTCTGTCTGTGTAACTTAAAAAATAAATTATACATTTAAATTGTCTCTCTCTCTTTCTCTCTCTCTTGCTCTCTCTGTCTCTCTCTCCTTCTATCTGTGAGTAGTTGGTGCATAAACGGATGGCTTTTTCTGATATATTTGGATAACTAATCTTATTTCTGTCATTTAATTCTTTGAAAAAAATCAATATATGGATTGAGAATTTAAAGAGTTTATATCTTTCATCCTAAAATATTTAACTTACTGTTATTCTGATCTTGACTTGCTCTGACAATAATGAGCATCTGCCAAGTAGCAGTGTGGAGAAGCTGACTAGTGCAATGAACCAATCTGGTTGTAGCATAAAAATTATCCCCAAACAGAATAACAAGAACAATTGGCATCCAAACTGGGTTCAAAATTATCCAGATGCAAGAATCCAATTGGGATGGATCAGTGATATGAGTGACAAAACCTTGTGCAAGTAAACACACAACGCTTTTAATTGAGGCAATAAGATGTGTGAAGTATGGGTCTTTGTTTTGATTATAAAAAAGACATAATTTATGAATAAACATGATGGATGCATTTATTATTATCAGTTTAATGCACGTCTGACTGGACAGAATTCACATTCAAATCACACATCTTTTGACATCTCATTCTTTACATACACTCTGTCCATGTGCCTATTTGTTCTTGTAGCATTTAATGGGATTAATAGAATTACTATGACAATATTAATATAAAATATTAATATTAACAATTAGCAATTAATTTATAATTAACCTCGAGGCACCACCTCCTATTTTCTAGTTTACTTTGGTAACACTATAGGTATAGAAGAAAACCTTATTAGATGATGAGTTAATAACTCAATCGAAGAATAAAATAAGTAATCAGTCTCAAATAAATCAATCAGTCTGAAATGTTATAGTCGTAAGTTCTAGTTTGAATTTACCTGAATCATGACCACAGAAATCAACACAGAGAACGACCAGATAGTAAGAGGGGTATTTATTATCTAATTTACAGGTTATAGATGGCTAAATATGATAAATAATAAAACGTATAACAAACAAGACAGACTAGACAAACATAACATAAACCAGTGTTGCTATGAGAGTTGATGATAAACCTGAGTTATATGGAGAAGAAACTTTGTGGGTGGGATTAAACATGTATCAAGTAAAACTGTGATGTTCCTTAATCATGTCTAAGATTGAACCATCTCTAAGGCCTAGATGAGATAGGTTCCTCACTCGCCAACCATCATTAGAGACCAGTAATTCCTTGCTGAGGGAATGGGGTTTGTTCAGATACGCAGCTTACGACCAGTGGACTGGGCTTGGGTCCGGATCTGTTCTGCGGCGCAGAGACAGTGTTGGTCCGTATTGGCGCCTGTCTTTGGGGGTTCGCAGCTTTCAGTGGTTCCTTCTGGGGTTGATGGCAGGTGGTTGGAGGCCGAGGGTGGAAAGTTCAATAGTGTTCAAAGGTGAGGTGGTTTTAAGCTGTTGTGGAAAATCGAACTTCCGTTAGGAGGCACAAGCTTGGTTGCAGAGTGGAAGCTCCTTTGTTCTCCCGGAGCAGGACAAAGCTTTTCCCACAAGCATTAGCAGAAGCAAGTAGCAAGGAGGTAGTTTCAGAGCATGATCCAGGGAGGCCAAGAGTCCAGAAACAAGAATCAAGAAGGGAACAAGAGGGTAGAAGAGTTGGTCTTTTGAAGGTAGGCGGGCTTTGGCTGAGTGGGCAGGTCTGGATGCTGCCAGAGGTAGCTTCAGACCATGATCCAGGGAGGCCAAGAGTCCAGAGGCAAGAATCAAGAAGGGAACAAGAGGGCAGAAGAGTTGGTCTTTTGAAGGTAGGCGGGGTTTGGCTGAGTGGGCAGGTCTGGATGCTGCCAGCCAATCAGGGATCTGTGGGGGTGATTTCTGCTCATGGCTCCTACCACAGAGTTACCTGTGCATTACCTTAACACCAGGGGATATTACATTTAAACATGAAACACAAATTAAAGTCCTTAAATCAAGAAATAAAAGAATAAATGCACAAACATGAAACATAAAGAAAAGGTTGGAACAAACAGGCGAAAATGAGTCTTTTGAGATTTATCCAACTTATGGTCAATCTGTAGCATGTAGGTGAGATTCGCCAAAGATAGGGGGAGAGCAAGGCCTCCCCCCTCTCTCTGTCCTTGGTGAGTTGATTTGGTTTCCTGAAGACAGTCTCGATGTGAGGGGAGGAAAGGGGGGTAATTCCTTTTGTGTCCTGGCGTCCTGTGGAGAGAGTCTTGAGGTGGTGAAGAAAGGTTATCAGTTT
>JBAMHX010000018.1:11133980-11145639 GCA_037177515.1 Pseudomugil tenellus | reverse complement strand
TTTTGCAATTATGTTTCAAGGGGAGATGCAGTTTGTGTGTATTTTTGCACACAACTGTGGTTTTTGTTGCAAAAGGGACGTCACAGCAGAACAAAAAGATGCAGAGAATTCATTTTTCACCCTTGTGTGAATATTTGCTTTGCCATTATGGAGCTGTTGGAGGGACTCAGGATGGACTTTGAGCCAGAAGGAAGTCACATAATACCCACAATGATAAAATTGCTTACGAGTCTACGCTTTATTGCATCTGGGTCATTCTAGTGTATGTTAGCTGTCACAGCTGGGATGCTGTTTTTTAGATGTGCTGTCCTAGTCCAAAATGCCATTTGTCACCACATAGGCACGGATTTTAGGTTTTGACACACTCAGCAGTCATTAAATAAGACCAAACCAAGCATTTCTCTGCAGTAGCTGGATTTCCCAGAGCAATAGGAGCAAATGAGCAAATGATTGGATCTATGTGCAGCGTATGCCCCCAGACACATGCCCAGACACTAAGCATGTGTACAGAAACTACAAACACATGCAATTGCTGATTGTGCAGTGCATCTGTGATGTCAACGACATAATTACCAAAGTTGTGGCAAAGTATTTTAGGGCAGTGCAAGATTCTTTTATTTTGGAAACAGAGTTTTCTCTTTGAGTTGCAAGATGGTGCATTTTTAGATAACTGATTTGTAGGTGGGAAAATTTATAAAATCCTTGGTAACAATAAATTAGATGAACATGAGAAACATGAGCCTGTGTCTTTCAGTCATGTTTTCTTTCTTTTTTTTTTTTTGTTTTATGGACAATGCATATCCCCATTCCCCCTCACCTATTTTATTTGCAGATGTATTATTATATGCTGATTTTTCTTTTGTTCGCCATTTTACTTTGTCTTGGTAATGATTTAGTACAGTAATAATGTCCTTGTGAAGTCATAGAACAGAACAGGGCTGCTTAAGTCCAGTCCTCAAGATTTATTACCCTACAGCTTTTAGATGCGCCCTTTCTCTGACACACCTAAATCAAATGGCTCGATTGAGTCATGCTCACATCTGGTCCTAAAAGTAGAAGAATAAAGTAATAACCCAGATGTTTATGACTTCTAAGTTTTATTTTCATTTTGTCTAGTTATTTAGTTTTTACCTACATTCAATTAAGAGAAAAGCTACAAAGTTATCTTTGTGCTGGGATGGGGATGTATTTGGTGTGTCAATCCTTGTTTTTTAATAAGCATAAATAGTTTTTATCATGTAAAGAACTTTTTGTTGCCCTATTACAGCCCTAGGCCTGCCAGGGCCTTATGCAGATTGAACTGTGCCACAGCTCCTGAAGGATTGGCTACTCCTCCAGCTTCACTTCTTCATCCACATCCTGCTCCACCCTCCTGACACCTTCCCTCCAGGATTGGTGGACTACTCCTTCCCCTCCACACCGGTTGGCCAGTCCTGATTACTCTCCACCTATATAAGCACCACCTGATCAACAATCATGGCACCTGTGTCTGACTGCAGCACAGTTTGCCACTTGGTGGTCTGGTCTGGTCTGGTCTTCAGTTGTTAAACTTTGACTGTAGTTTTATAGATCCTTTGGCTTGTTTTGGTCTTTTGATTTAGTTGTGCTTTTCTCCTGTCACAGGATGTTTTGAGTTTTTTTTCCCTTTTGTTTAGCTAGTTATTCAGAGACTCATTTGTTGTAACACTTGAAGTCCCTGGAATTTTGATATCTCTCTAAATTCCCAGAGAAGGATCGAAAGACCTTTAGTCCAAACTGACGACTCTGCTGGCAAATATTTGCATATCCATTTGTAAATGCAGCCATTACCTGAGGAATGCAGCCATTGCATCCAGCCCCTCCTTGTTACCTTGAAACCTCTGGTAAATTCTGTGGCAGTGGGGGATGGTGGGCTGAGGGGGATAAATAGTAGCTAGCTTCACCTCCAACAAATAGAAGGAAGCAAAATGCAGAGGCGGCTTACAACTCAGCAGGCATTGGATCTGATCCTCAGCGATACAAACCCTTGTGACTCAGATGGAGAAGAGATACAAATTCAGCTGGATACGGACTCTGACTCTGAGCAGTCTTCAGGTAAGATTTGAAACTATTATTGAACTTTTTGATATTACCAATTTCTTTCTTTCTGCTTTGTCCTGTACTGTGAGTTGCAACACTCGAATTTCTCCATTTGGGACAAATAAAGGATTTATTTTAATCTAATTTCAAAACATCCTATTTGTCCCCTGATTACCTTTTTTATTTAGAACCAAACAAAAAGATAATGTGAACTTGTTTACCTTGCAGATGATGAGACTGCTCCACTGCCAGAAAAGAGGGCTCAGTTGGGAAGTGAGAGGACAGACATTGCTAAAGATGGCACAGTGTGGCATGAAGAACAGCTGGGGACATGTCTAAATTTCACCCCAATAGAACCATACGGCACAGATGGAGAGCCAACTGCTAAGGCCAGAAGAAGTATCCGGACTCGTCTTCAAAGCTTCTTCTGTTTTATAACACTTGAAATGCTTCGTAGCATTGAAGAATGGACCAATCAGCATGCACGGCAAAAGGAGCAGGCAGATTGGTTCATGAACCTCCCAGAACTAATGGCATTTATTGCAATTATTATCTTGCGGGGGTTGAAGAAGGTTCCATCACAACATGACAATTGGTCAGCAGAGATGGGAAACCCATGAATCATTGCTACTATGGCCCGAAACCGCTTCCAAAACATCATGCAACACCTACGCTTTGATAACATGTTAACGCGCAGTGAGCGAGTGGAGACAAAAAAGTTTGCTGCAATTTCTAATCTGTGGGAATCTTTTGTCAATAACTGCATCAGATCTTATAACCCTGGTCGACATATCACTATTGATGAACAGCTTTTCCCGACAAAGACTCGCTGCAGTTTTCTGCAGTACGTTGCAACAAAACCGGACAAATTTGGCATTAAGTTTTGGGTGGCTTGTGACTTGAAATCAAAGTACATTTGCAATATCCTGTCATATCTTGGCAAGGACCCCAGTCGTCCCAGTGGAGAGAGACTCTCTGAGAGTGTAGTGATGAGGCTGATGGAGCCCTTCATGGATAAGGGCAGAACTGTAACAACAGACATTTTTTTTTTTTTTTTTTTTTTTACATCGCTGTCCCTTGCGCAACGACTGCTTAGCCGGAAAATCACCATCCTTGACACAGTCAACAAGATTCGCTGGGAAATTCCTCAGTCAACTAGACAGAGGGACCACACTAAATTCACCACTCGAGTGTTTTCCACCACTGGTGCAACACTCACAGTATATGTGCCGAAACGGAAAAAGACTGTCTATCTTCTCAGCAGCATGCACAGTGTGGTTGAGACTGAGAATACCACCAAAAAGAAACCAAACACTGTCACACAATACAACACCACAAAGTGTGGTGTGGATGTGATGGACCAGATGGTGCGGGAATACAGCGTGCGTGCAGTAACACGGAGATAGCCAGTCGCCGTGTTGTACAACATGATCGACAAATCGGAAAAACGATCTGAATCTGTTTGAGGTCTACTCCAATCTCATACTCAGGGGACCAAGCAGTGTCTCAAGTCAAGCTTTGGGCAAAAGTTGACAGTCCGGTTTCAAGAGTCTACAGTGTCTCCCCTATATGCACCCTCCTGGGGTGTGCCAGTAATTGACTCGTCTACAAACAAAAGAAGCTGTTCGCAGCTTAAGACAGGGTTTTAGCTAAAATCCAACTGGTCAATCAACCCATCTCTGGGTTGTTTAGGTAGAGAGGTCCATTGACCCCTCTCTGGGACTTTTAGTGGTAAACAGTATCGTGGGTTTTGTTTGGTAAATTACACTCTGTAAATAAATCACTGTTATCCTTTTATACAATTAGTCTCTGGTTGTTTGTGTTGCCACCCCTTTTCCTCCTGGACTCAATAGGGGTCGTAACATGCCCCTAAAATGAATATCGCTTTATAAAAAAAAGTTTGATTTGATTGGGTAACAAGATTAATTTGATCCAGGTTTGTCCTGCTATAGAAAGCTTAATATATTTGTGTCAGCATACAGTCTATCCCCACAGGTATAACACAAGAATAAATACAGTAGTTTGTACACACACATTTGTGCAAAAAAGTCTAAAAAAATCATGTCATGTCATGTATCATATATCATATAGCATAGTTATTGTTTGCAACTAACTAGATCATAATCAAAGCATATAATAAAGACCAATAGCTGCTAAGAATAAATATATGCAATATGGAAGAAAATATTCAAAGAGATCATATGTCACAGAAGAAATGACAAATTTAGGGGGGCACAGAAAAAAAATGTTAGTTGCTTGAAGAAAATATCTTGTAACAAATCAGTGAATTGTAAAGCAATGCACATTAGGTGTATTTATAAGCCCAGCTGTCCTACTCACATTTCATCTCTTGTAACTCAGACCTTTTTCAAAATCTTAATGCATGCATGCAATCAGATCCAGGTCAGGTTTACGGCACATACATTCTTTAAAATATGATCCTGTAAATTTATCTTATAGCAATCGGCATGTATAAATAGAATGCCACTTTGGTAATGCTTGAAGGTTATTTAAACATATTTATACTTTTTGTTTTATTCATTTACTTTTTATTATCTCAGTTTTTATTTTTACATTCATATAACAAGATTAAACACTATAATTTAATTATATCCTTCTAAGTTTTCTTAATGTCATGACAACTGTTGCTGAATACAACAGTTTCCTCTAGAAACTCAGATTTCACAACCATACCTCGGAGAGGAATAAATGATCAAGAAAAGTGAGAGCTACCAGAAATAGGTAAAGAAATAGGTAATGTAGCATAATGCTACATTTCAATATAGTAAACTTGATCATAACTAATAACTCTAATAATAATAATAAATGTTTGTTATTAATTAGCTAAACAGCATTCACCATACCTATTATTATAATTTTTTATAATTTATTATTGACAGTAGGAAAAGAAAAGAAAACATTGATTTATTGTTTTCATGAGGCGATCTAACGTTTCATTGGTTACTTCTCTATGATAGCACATGCTTTTTTGTTTTGGGATCTGCAAACTGGCATTAGTCTGGCCACTTGAAGTAGCACAACAATGCTTGTGTAGTGTGGCTGATGCAAAATGAAACACCAAAGCAGTGAACATACCATTCAAATAAGTCACCAGATATCCTAAGAAAAAAAAGAAATAGTAATAAAAAAATAAGAAAAAAATAATGCAGGTACATTGCACATTCTGTTAGATGGGATGTCGTCATGGTGATGTATTTGCAATGCCAATGAAGGTGTCATCTTTGTCTAGGGGAAAACAACACGTTAGTCTCATTCAGTTATATGTGGTTGGCTCACTGTAGGTTGGTTTAAATTACCTAAATTTTGATTTACTTATTCCACATGACTTTTTCATATCCGTGTCATCTACCAGCAAATGAATTCACATGAAATAAAAGGAAGTTACAGAAGTGTTTAGCCATCACAACATTAGAAAACCCGTTTTTCATTTAACCAAAATACAAATCTTTATTATGAGAAAGTTTCTTGATATAACGAGATTAATATCTTGTTTTAATGAAATATGTTTCTCATTAAAACAAGGTTAATATAATGATTTTTTTCTCTTCTTTTTTTTCATTTCTAAGTGACAAAGTTGTCTTTTTTTCCTCATCGACTTCTTAAAACGCACCGCTCTTCATCTTCTCGCTGTTCCTTCCGGACCAGAATCAATAGCTCCCTGGATGTCCGTCTACCAGAATATATTTAATTAAGTATGTCTAAAGATTATCAGTATTATTCTTTACCACTTTAGTAAAGGCAGAAATGACATAACTATAACCCATCTTACAGTCTTAAAATCTTAACATTTCATGGTGACTTTTAAGATGTGAGGTTATTTAAAATGGCCACAGTTGACTTTGTGGTCTGATCAATTCCTGAAACTGGGAGGTCCTCAGCGATTAAAGAGACGGTGAGTCTCTGCTTTTCATCCCCTTGAGCCATGTTGTCTGTCAGTGGGCACATCAGAGCTGTCACTCAGGGTGCACTGGAGCATGAACTGGTAAGACATCAAAGATGTCACTATGCCCCAACTGACAACCACACCAACTCTCTGCTTACACTGCTCTTAAACACAATAAGGCCACAACAGAAGTCATTAGTTTGATGTCTTCTGCTGGTTTGAACCTTTCGTTTTTTGTTTGCTTTTATTTTATATTGTTATAAATCTTTGTCCTGAATCTTTTCTGCCCTAAAGTGAATATAGTTTAAGTAATTGTCCCGTAAATTGGTAGTTTTTCAATTGTGTATGGGTGATTTAAACTGATAGCAGGTCCACTTTCCCAGTAGCACTTTAAATGTGTGATTTTTTTTCTCCTCTGCTTGCTCTCTGTTGTCTCTGTCTCGGTCTCATATTAATCTGTCTTCACCTTATCTTTACATGTTGTGCTATCTATCAATCTCCAGTCTATTAATTATGTTCTACCTCCGTGCCCTCATTTATAGAGATTTTTCAGACTACACCTATCCCAGTGCCATTACTGCCAGACAAACTGAAAACCTTCAACACTTGTGTCTTTATTGGTATTCCTGCAACTGACAATTTTAATACACACATTAAGTTTGTGACTAGCTTTTTGATGGCTATTCAGTGGGATTTAATCACCAATATCCTCTTCCACAAGGACAATATTATTTCTCTGTAAGTATCATTATTGAAAGATGAAGATGAGTGGAAATGTGCATATTTTAGTAGTGTGTGTGAGTGTATAGCAGTCCCCCAAAATGTCCCACTGGTGTAATTATTTCCAAAGGCAAATCCAGCAAGCACAGTGACACTTTTGTACAGGTTTATTGAAGCTCTGATTTAAGTTTGATAACACAGTGAGTAATTTTCTCCTCATCATTGCTGAGGAAACCATTTTATCCCCCTCCCCTTACTCTAATTCACTGCCAGTTTCAATTAAGAGTCATAATTACTTTTCTCCCTGCTCGGTAAAATGAATCCATCCATGTTGATAAAAGATGACACTGACAGTTGTTCCAGAATTTCTATTAAATACACTCCAGAGCTTGCATATTGTTTGGTAGTCAGGATAAAAACATAAAAATTCAATCAAATAATGTGACACTCATTGAATTAAACATCTCGTTATAACAAATATTCTGAACACTGACACAATGTTTATGAAGCACTGGGTTTGCTTTCTAAGTGAAAAGGTGACCAAACCTATTAATTTGTAATGCTTGCATCACTCAGAATAGATTCAATCATAATTCAGCCTGTCCAGTCGGCGGCAAAGAAACAGCAGCTGGAACCCTTATTCTGGCATTAACATTTTTGTCATTTACTTCCAGCAATTACTTATAATGTTAAACTATGAATTAATTCTTAAGTTAAAATACAGTTAATAAAAGCTGCATGCAAAGTACATTGATTGCTTTACATTTTGTAGGACACAATGCTCTTAAGTTTTTAAATACTATGAGGGGCCATTGGCTCATTGTTAGCCAAGTCTAAACCTTTTCTTTTCAGTATGAGATACAAAACTGCTTGCAGAAGAAGAGGGCAAACAGATACTTCCATTGAAAGAGCATGCTTGAAGAAAATCAAACTTTTATTTCCATGTGAACATAGCTGCATAGTTGGATAGAGATGCATCGTTGTCTGGGTTTTCTTTCATCCAGCTCAAAGCTTGTAAAGCATGTAAAAGCATGCTGAATAGCGGAAAAATATTGGGTTAGGCCAAAGCTGCATGATGGTTCCTCTAAAGGGAACATTAAAGAGTTGGTTTTGACATCTCAGTTACTGTATGTGGATTTTCATGTAGAAATGAAATGATATAGTAGGATATACTTTGCAGTTACATTATAAAAATAACATATTTCTGACAAGAAGAATAAAGTAATGGCACCATCATGAAGAGGAACTCTCACGTGCTAGCGCAATAATAATGTGTCTGTGTGTGGTGGGACTTGAGAAGGAAAAAAATACAAAAAACATCATCTTTGTAACAAAAATATAACCAAAACAAAAAAGAAGATTGTTGACTTTAAGAAGGCCAAGAGGAAAAAACAATGTTTACATCATGGGTGAAGAGGTGGTGGAGAAGTATAAGTAACCCTGGAGTTTAACTAGAAAACAAACCCAAACTGCACATGCAATAGGAATCTACAAGAAGGGACTGAACAGACTCTTCACCAAGATGTTGCAAATTTTCTATCAGTATGTTGTGGAAAGTCCAGTCAGCTTTGTAGACATCTGCTGGAGAATCAGCACCTGACCCAGAAACTGGGTCTGGACCTGAAGGCTGTAAAAAACTCATCAAGAAGGTTAATTCTGTACTGGGGATAAACTCTGGAGACTCTTCTGAAAAGAAATTGCTACACAAGTTGCTGCAAACAACTAGGAATTATTTGAATCCTCCACATAACACAAAACTGAATGTGTTCAGTGTGAGGCTGGTTCAATGCAAGAAATATAAGAGAGACCATACATACAACTCTCTTTTTCTAATTAATTATTTTTGCTTATATTACAAAAAAAGAACTTCAACACCACAATGTCCTTCTGGAATTAATTAGTAATTGCTTTATTTAACTTAATTTCATATAATTACATTTAATTTCACAAACAAGAGGTTATGCAATGTTTAGGTTTTTTTTTCAAGAAACCAATTTCTGCAGTCTCAACAGGTCGCCAGGACAACGGAACAGACACATAACCACTCATGTCAGTATAAAGGGATAAATGATTTATTCCTCATCTTTTAGACCCAAAGTTGTGAGACTTTGCAACACCACTTGCTAAAATATAAGCTTAGCATAAATATTGACGATCAGTGGTCTGTGATGACCTTACTTCTAGCACTGTGCCTTACTTCTACAAAGCTGTTTGTTTGAGAGTTTCAGCTATGAAACGATTCACAATGGCCGTAACATTTAAATGTCTTTTATACATTTGTGGTGGTTAAATGTAAACGTAAACTGAAAGTTCTTAATAAAGATTTTATGACCCTGCAGGTTTAATGGTGACAGTTAAGAAGGTCTCCAACTTCTCTGCACAAGCCGAGGTCATTAAAAAGCTAACTTTACTTCTCTAAGTTTAGAGGCAAAAAATACTCCATTATTTGCAAAAGATGACTCTGGGAGCTAAGCTTTTTTTTTTTTACCCTTTTGAATTCTCATCTTAAATGTGGTACAAAACTCAGCAGACTTGATACCAAGGCTTTGAAATATGAATACACTCCATAATAATGAGTTCTGCTAAGTTCGACTTAGTTCATTATCTTTTTTTTTTATTTTGTCTGTAAGCATCATATGTCGCTTGGCATATTGTAAATCTAAAATATATTGACAGACTTTCAGAAAGTGTATGCCTGGACTCAAAACATATTTTATCTATAAAACCATTTTACATCTATGTCACCTGTGTCAAGTAATTCTTTCTTAAAAAGCTGATTATTAGAATAATCAGTTACATTGTACATTGATAATAGCTGGAATGGGCTTCAGGCACCACAAGACTCTGAGCTGGATTGAGAAGTACAGAAAATTAATGAATCTGTTGCAGCACATGGTACTAAAAATTAGGACATTTTTAGAATTGTTCTGTAAAAATCCCGTTACAACAAGGTGTTTAAATACCAGGATTTTCCATCAGTCCCCTTCCCTCTACCAGAGTTAATCACCCCACTTACTGACCTATCGTAGGTAGTCTGTGTCTGCTCCTCCACCCAGATTACCAGCTACATCTAACTTTCTCCTCAGTTCAGATCTGAAAAGATGAGATAGTAGTATATATCTATCTGTTTAGTTTTAATACCTCTTTCGCACTAACTCCAAAGATCCTGAGTGAAAAGATGTACGCTTTTTTTAAACATTTTTTTAATATATTTTTGTATTTTTCATCTCATTGTACTGAAATGCATATAAATGAAACATTCAGTAAATGGGTAGTTACCAGATTTTTTTATTATTATTTATTTTACAAGGATTGTGGAAAGCAAGAATGTTTGTGTGCGTTTCCCATTTCCCCGCATACGTAGCAAGTCTATTACATTTTATATATACAGCTAAATTGAGTTTTTGCCTACTCAAATTTACTTTATTTGATTTTACAGATAAGTGATATAAGACCGCTGCTCTATCAGCGGTTACATACATAGACATCAAATCTTCGTCTGGAAATCTGAAGCAAAGGTGAGGTTTGTTACATGTGTCTCCGCCACAGTGCAAAGCCCGGGACTTTGATGAAGTAAGTAACTGGACTGTATGTTACATGTTGCAGTTGATAATCACTAAACTCCATGGCAGAAATAAATACTACTGGATTATAATGTTCCTTCTTGGGATTATGAAGCATTTGTCTCTTCATTTAATTTAATCTCTGTCATTTAAAAAATATAAAGTCGATGCCTCAGGAGAAAATAATGAAAACACATTTTAAAAGAAATACAATGACTTCATAGAATGTGCGAGAAAGAAGCACTAGGGCTGTGTCCGAATGTCCACCCTATGCCCTAACCCCTCATTCACTACATAGAGCTTCACTATATAGTACAGTATATAGTGCCCTCAATCTGCTGGCGATTCAGACAAGAAGCTCACTACTTTTTTTCTGCCGCACATCACGTGACTACCAGCTGTAACTATGAATTGAAAGTTAAATTTTTGTAAAAATGTATTATTTACTTATATAGCATTTTATTCTTGCTTTGTATCATATTTATTCAGCATCGAAACGATAAAAACTATGCTATATAGTTTTTTTGTTAAATGTTTTTATGTTCGTATCATTTCCGCCATTGTAAGCTCCGGCCCGCAATGCATTTGGGTCTATATTGACCCGTCTAGTGGCCATTGATGCTCGCTACTTTTCAAGATGCATTGTGGATAATTTTGAGTGCACTACTCTTTTCCTAAAGTACATTTGGACACCCCTGCAAAATGGCATGAGCCCTATATAGGGCACTATGTAGGGCGTAGGGTGCACATTCGGACACAGCTCAGCTCTAACTGGTTGCTATGGAGATCTGGGTACATTCTATGTGGGAGGAGGATCACGGTGTGACTATGTGACATCCTGGGACACTATAAATTCCAGACCGGAAAGTTTTCCTTCCATTAAGTTCTTATCTCAGAATCTGACTTCACGTTGAGTTTATTGTAAACCCATCGAGAGCATTTCAACAAACCAACACCAGCACCTTTGTGACCAGCACTGAAAGACCAGCCACAAAAATGAGTCAAATCGAATCCTTTTCATGTAAACCCTGGAGCGACATGGTAGAAGAAGAAATTATGGACGGTTTCTCTGAAGGGATTGTTATCCACCCATACCAAAGCGATAAGCATAGTTGTGACGTTTCCTCCATCCAGCTACAAACCAAAACTCCTGAGCCAGAGATTGCCTCCCTTGAAAGCGGACAATTCCAAGATTTTGCAAGATATGTTGCAATTCTTGATGACTTTGTCATTGAACAGCCGTGGGAAGAAGTTACATCAAAGAAACGGCTGCAAACAAGGAGAAAACTACTATTCCTTATGTGATAGATCCAGATGGAAATATCAGCCACGACCAGGACAAGATAAATAATATCTTCAGAGAATTTTACAAAACATTATATAAATCACAAATAGACACAACAAATGGGAATAT
>JBAMHX010000018.1:11121827-11133880 GCA_037177515.1 Pseudomugil tenellus | reverse complement strand
TTGTAAAGTTGTCATCATGAAAACCATGGCACACGCTAAATCCTCATTTAAATAGGCGTGTCTCCAACACTTTGCACTCACTGTCATTTGCATGAGCAATCTTAGTAGATCCTGTACTAATCACCGCCCTGCCTCACACGCTAAATTCTATATGCCACACGTTAATTAGTACACGCAAAATGAAATCTTAGTAAATTTGGCCCAAAATAATGTTTGTGTTGTTTATCTCAACATAAAACCCATTTAATGCAGAATTGAGGTTTTGAGTGTTGTTTTTAACCTTTTAGTGATCGTAAAGAAGGGTAAAACACCGGAGGAGTGGTTTGTAGTCTCACGTAAATGTTAGTCTTTGTCCGTGTGTGTGCATGTATATTTGCTTCAGTGTGATCATAAGCAGGCAGAATGAATAGAGTGGGCCTGAGCTATGACTCACGGCCTGACTGTGTGTTTAAAAAAATGTGTCTTCCACCTAAACAATAGTTGTGTTCCCATTACCATTTTTTTGCAGGTGTTTTCGATGTTTAGTTCATAAGCTGCAATTCTTGTAAAATTTAGTCAGCTGGACGTGATTTTACAACAATTGCGGCACACGAAATGTTATCATGAAGCATTATTTTGGGGTTTTCTACATGCTGCAGAAAATTTGCTACAGCTTTTGCTTGCCATCCCTCTTATTTTCCTTTCTAAAGCCTGTTAAAACTCCGGTCACATGACTTACTACGTGACGTCTGGGGATGCGGAAATGCAAATTAAGTGTTTCCATTAAATTTATGTGATAAACTGCTCTATTAAAACCTCTCTTGAGAGTGCACAAACATTTTATTAATATTGGAGTTTTTTTCCACAATGTATGTGTTTAGCAGATTTCTATTGCGATTTTTAGGTTTTGCGAAAATCTAGGGGTAATAGAAACACACCTACTGTAGTGTTAAGAGAACCCTGTGTTTTTGCTGGCTCTCTATTTACTTAATTGTAGTCTTTAACGTGTGGCAAGGGTTCAAGTACAGACAGAAAGCTGTTTCCCAGTAACACTTAACCCTTGTATGGTGTTTGAGTCTTTGAGACCCACTTTCACTTTTTTATCAAGAGAAAATTGATAAAAATGGGTTTTTTTCTAACTCAAACTCAGTGGCCTTGGCTCATTTTCTGTGAATAACATATGTCATAGCACATTTTTAATGTCGACATTCAGTGTACAACCTCTACACATTTTTTTTTATTACATACAGCGTGTTTTGGTCCAGTGCAACCAGGACTCAAAATATTGTTGGTCCTGTGTAGCTTTATGTTGTCCTCTCCTCCAGCCATTACTATGTGGGACCCTGCCACTCACATACAATGCAACATTGTTTCAAAATTCATGCACCTGCACCATTTGCTCTCACATTCCCATGCATTTTATGCTCTTTCTAATGGGAACTAGTCTTTATTTTCTTCTACTTTATCCTACCTACAAATTGGAGGAGGCGGGGGAGGGGCGCAAAAAATATAAAAATTAAACATTAACCACAACTGATCAAGATAGCTAAGAAAATTCTCTGCTCTGGCGGCTTTGGAAGGGATTTTGGAATGGTCAATGGACTTGTACTTATATAGTACTTTTACACTCATGTTGACCACTCAAAGCACTTTACCCTACATAGCACACTCACGCATTCACACACACTCACACCCCGATAGGCACATTAGGAGGCAACATGGGGTTCAGTGTTTTGCCCAAGGGCACTTCAGCATGTAGTCAGAGGAAGCCTGGAATCAATCTCCCAACTTTCCGTTTGAAAGACGACTGCTCTTTCTCTTGAGCTGCAGCCGATTTTCAGAGAGAGAGAAGTTTTTGATAATGATGTAGAGGAAGATGTTTCAGAATGTGAGTACCACATTTCTAAAATTTTAGTCTGATGATGACTGAAGAAGAGAATGAGACTTGGTATCTGCTGGTTCCAAAATGAAGTAGACCCCAAGAATAGGCTTGTCAGTAGTTCAGAAAAGAAGTATGGATGCCAAGGAATGTGGAAAGTTAATAGTTATCCTGCTAAAGAAACAAACCACCCAAATGGTATGTCAATGTAATAAGGATGCAACACATTTAATAAATATAATCTAAGAAAATGTACAAGATACATATTAACCACAAAAGTTGGTTGTATTGCTTGTAATGAAGATAAAGTAAACATCTACTGAGTAGTGCTACATAAAGTGTTTGATTGTATTATTTTAAAACTGCAAAAAAGAACCTGTCCACAAGACCCATGAGTAATAAAAAATACCACACAATGATTAAACACGGATAAGAAGTTTAATAAAAAAAGTACTTCTTTATACGGGAAAAACACCTTGATATTTTTGCAAATGTGACAAATAAAACTACTCTCGATCACGCAGTAGGCAAGATGAGTAATATACACTGCAGTAAAAAAATGTGTGCACTTGCAGTCACTAATATTTAATTTAGTATCTTAAGTTTTCAAAAAACATCACATGTTGTTTGTAACTTTTCCAAATAAAGCAGCTGCCTGGGCTATTTTGCTATACAGGCAATTAAAACTGACAGGTCATAGTGTATGTTGTGCAGTGTGATGGCAGAAAAGCTTTAACATTATGTATAAATGACCTCATATAAATGTAAAATATATTTGATCAAGTGAAATTGTTGTAAGGGATTTCTAGATTATCAAATATGAATTCAGCATGACCATGTCTCAATAGAGATTGTGAATAGAGGTGAATAGGGATGAGATAGCAAGGTCTGTTGAAATGCACAGTAGGATGCTGTGTGGAGACAGAGCAGACCAGAGCTGTGCAGCTGTGTATACTAATGCCACTGAGATCCCCAAAGTAAAAGCTGTAGGGAAGGATGGTCAATATAAGGACTTCCTGCAAAAACAATGCCATTTCCTGCATGCTTTATTTATTTCTTTGGTTAAACTAACTACATGGATGACGCAACACCAGTCCTACTTTAACCCAGTTAACATACGGTCATAGTTGTCTCGCTGTGTCTTTAAAAAAAAAAAAAAAAAAAAGAACAACAACAACAGGCTTCTCACAGCACTGCAGGGCAAATTACAAATACATGATCAATTCTTTTCTTGTGAAGCAAAACCACATTCCCATATTTGCAGAGAAGTAGTTTAATCTAATGTGATATAGAGCAGTTACAGTTCATGTTGAGCAGCTTGCATCACGGTTATAATTTTCTTATTCATTGATAAACCTGCCCTCATGCCAGTTTCATGTCTCGCGTCTTGCCTCTTTAAAAAAAAAATGCTAACAGGAAGTCAGCATACGCTATTCTCATATGCTCAGGATTGTTTTGATGGAAGTGATGATGAGGAAGTAATTTGTTGTTGGAGAAGAGATTAGACTCCGCTATTTGACAGGGGAATCAATGTAGACTCAGAACAACCCCTTCCCGCCCGGAAAATCTTCCCACACCTAAACCATCTTCATTTTTAGTATTTATCATCTATCCTCCGCTGTCTTTGGATTCCCGACAAGTCCATTAAGCCGGAGACACCTTAATGGCTCTGTGCTGATGATGGAGAAGCCCTTGTCTGACGAAAAAGGTAAGAAAGACTAAAAGTATAACACTCTGACCTCTTAACCTACATCAAGTTACAGATATGACTAGATGAGGTGGAGTGGCATAACTCCCAAATTTCTGATTTTTGAAAGATTAGCTGACTAAAATGTAGAAATTCATAATATTCACATTTATTTTTAAGTACTTATTCTAAAACAATCCAGAACACAGTGTCCTTAAAGCGTTTTTCGTCGTTTAAGGCTTTTATTCTCTTTTCATCTCAATGGTGAGCTGAGTAAACTCACTTATATTCTATGATGTAATGGAAATACATGGAAAGAAACATGGTATAATAAAGAAGCCATCATAAAGACCATGAAACGTGGCACAAAAGTAACAATGAAATTACTTTTTTAAAAGACCAAAGAGGAGGCCCAATTAACTAAATTAGGTGATAGTACAAGCACACAAGGGAACTTGTGTGCCAAGAGCAGGAGCTGAATATCCTCCACAACAGATAACAACATCACCCCTGCTAGATTACAGGCCCCATTGATGGGCTGTAGGCCCAGTCAGAGATTAACACAAGCATTCATGTCTTTCTGGGACTTCATCCCAGTAGTAACACTTACAGAATAAGATCTCTACAGGAGTACACAGTTGAAGCCAGACTGCCTGTCCAATGATGACTAAATGATAAGGTAATCTGCCTTACATGGTTGCTAAATGGCAAAGACCTCCATCATGCTTGATGGCTGCCAAAGGTTACCCCTGCTGCGTTGAGTTATAACATGGAACCATGAGACACATGAATCCGTTAAACTCAAAAACATAGGGCAGAATACTCGTTCTTGTGCTGATTAGATGCATAGTAACAGTGTACTTTTTTGTGTATTTATCTTATGTGTGTCTGAAAATAATATTTATTTTAAAACTATTAAATCAAACTATTTTCCAGAAAGTATATGAACAAAAAGTAATATATTAAAACGTTTAATTGTATTTCCCTGGTGGATTAAGTGTTTTTTCATTTGAATTTAAAAATTAATTTAATTAATTTCATAATACCCTGATGTGATGTGTCAAATTACTAGTCTAGTTGCAGAACTACTTATATAATATGTATAAGGGGTATACCTGGAGTAATAAAATTATAATCATTTGCACAGTTCTGCAGTTTTTCTGAGTTATACATGGAGAGTTGTGGACAAGTGTACAGACCAAGGTGCCAAAGTACTAATATATATACATCTTAGTTTAACAAAGCACATGATCTACCTTTTTTATTTGATACCAGGAATTACTACTATATCCAAGGTTGGAATAAACAGTAGATTTATGTTTTAGATTACAGCAGATAGCAACAATAGAATGGAGTTTTGACTGTAAGTTGCAATAGTGTTGTATTACAGCTAGAAGGTTCATAAAGAATCTCAATGGGTCACTATCAAACAGCTTAAGAAAATTTTAAGTCGACGAGTTGTTTCATGACTGGCTCAGAGATTCAAGATGAGAAATCTTTACCAGACATCAAACAAGTTTACCTTTTTTTCATTTTAATTTTTATTCAGCAGAAATGAAACTACCAAACTGAAGTTATGGTTGTGCATCTCAGCATATCAGGGCACAAGAAATCTTAGATGGTTTGTTTGTGTTGCATATACATTTTTAGCTGACTAGCCCAACTGGTCAACAGCTCAGACAAATCAATACATCCTTTTGCAGACAATCCACCAAATGCCAATTGACTGGAAGCTTCCAAAATGTCACCACAATTTACACTGTGCATGTGCATGAATATACCAATAATGTTAACTGCATAACTTTGAAAAACAAAAGAAAACAGAACAAACAAACAATAAAAGAACAATTTTGGATGTTGTTGGTATCCATCCAATTCTATTTAGGTCCAGGTTATAATGCTGCAGATCAAGTAGTGTTACTCAGGTCTCCATCAGAATACACTATAATAAAGTTCTTCTTTTTACTAATTGGGTCTTAAGAAATGAGTAAATTTCAACAGTCAGAGACAGTGTTGTCCTACTTTCCTTTTACACAGAAAATATGTGACATTAAACACCACAGTGTGGATATCTCTTTTACCTTGTACTGTTGTGACAGGTCTTTTGTCTTCAAACTAATTTGGTTTGGTTTGATAACTACAGTATCTTTGCTCTTGGCAAAAAGGCAAATTAATGTCCACCCACTCTTAAGCATATCCAACATAGAGAATGCTCAATAAAGATTTTGTAGTGGAGACACAATAAAAGTGCATCAGTTGCACACTGAACATGTTGCATCAAATGGATCATTTGCTCAATGACCCATCGTGTTCTGAGTCAACACCAGTGCATTTTGACAATTCTGGCTTCTAGAGTAGAAGCGTTGGCTGTTAAAATTTGAGTTTTTCCCAAATGGGTCAAGCTCCTCTGCATGTCATATTCGATACCAGGGATATTTCTGAAGAAATGTTTTGTCTTTTGTTTTATTTTGGTAATCAGTAATCCAAGAAAATGTTTTTATGTGTAAACTGAACTATAAACCAACCAGTTAACAGCGTTTCCCCTTTTCGTCTACATAAGTTTATATTCAAATATCTCTCAATTTCGAGCTTCATCCATTAAAAAATATCCTAAGCTACTACATACCCCTTGGTACTTGAACCACAGGCAACAGCTCCTTTAAAACCCCAGAGCCAGCAATTGACTACATGCACAATATGGCGCTGAGTTACGTTCTGACGCCGAGTCTTTTCAGATGAGGACATTCGCTTCATTCGATCATGGCTAAAAATAATTTTGTTAGTTCCTTTTCATTGCTCCTAAAAGACACAATCATATTTAATCACTCTACATTATTCTTCCTAGTATTAACAATACTACGTCCTTTGAACAAGACAGGCGCTCTGATCCAAAGCGCTGCTGCAGCTGCAGCCTCTCCATCTGTAGGTGCACCTCCACTATTTTCTGATTGTAAAGCCTCGTTCTCATCAGCAAGCTCAGACGCTCTTACCTTTGTTTCTGGAGCCACACAGTAGTCATGGTCCACTGACAATCCCTCGTTTCCATCTCTACTTCAGAACCGGAATATGAAACGGGAATCTTGGGCCGTGGGCGTCGTTCCCAAACGCCGGGTCTGGGTGCAGGTAATTAATACCCATTCCAGCTGAAGAGAACGGGTGTTGCTTCTCTTCTGTAGCCGTTTCAGTCCTGCCGCAGTCATGTTTAGATTGTGGCATTGAAATGCCTACAACAACCCCGGGTGTTTTTAGTTGGGGTGAAGTTGTCCCTCTGGATCTTCCTCAGCCACTCAGCTCGGATGATTGGATACAAAGGGAATGAATGAAAACTTATCATCTTGTTGAAACACGAAGAATGTGTACAAAAAGGCACACAACAATAAAGCCTGACTTTCTAACTCCTTGAAAAGTGTGTCGCCTTTTGTCGATTTTTAACATAACAGACAAAGATCAATAAGCGAACGAATCAATGAAAGAATGAGTAACTCGCGCACACACGTCAGAATGTAACCTGGCGCCATATTTTGCATGTAGTCAATTTATCCAACTGCAGTATTCGTTGTCTCAAGCTTGTTGATCAATATTTTGACCAGACAGAGTTGTTAGACAGATGAAAGAAGATAAACAACGAGAGAGCAGAATTGTTGACCTATAAGGAAACTTGTTCAGTTTTCTTAACGTTTTATGTTTTCTAGTGAATATGTGAAATAATAAACCACATGCATCTTTTAAAGAGGAAACTGTTCATGTAGTAGATCAGAGAAATGGATAATTTACCAAATGAAGATCAAGTTTTGCTTCATAAGAGTGATTGTGATGGTGAAGCTTATAAACTAGATGGGAGTACATCTTTGTGTCGGCAACTTAATTTTCCTGGTCCCACTGGTGCACATAGCCTATTTAATTTTCATTTTAATTTTAGTTTTCAGAAGACAGCAAGGCCAAAGGCATAGCTACTGGTACATGTTAAACATAAGTAACACCCAGACAAACGCACACACCATCTCACTGGGCCCAGCCAGGTTATGTGTGTTTCTCATAACTGGCCTACATTACTGAGTGTACAAGAATAAATCACAGTAGAACAATTAAGCATGGACAAAAAGGACTAAAATGTTTCTGCTTGACAAGAACAATTTTCAGAAATTGCTAATTTTTCTAGGTTGCAACAACATCTGCATATAGTCCTTTAGGTTTCATGTTCATACGATGAAAATTATCATGTTATAACATGATAGGTTTCATGTTTTTACAATAAAACAATCATGATATAACATGATAAGGTCCCTTACATTTTTTGTGGGTGATATAGATTGTCATGGCTGCATAGACCACAGTTCTATGCATAGATCTGTTCCTGATTGTAACAAATTGATCTATTTCATGCAAATTGTTCAGATGCTTCCTGTGAGCAATGTGCAACTTGTGAAATGGGATATCTTTGTAATTGAAAACATAAGTTATAGGCTCTTTTCCTTCATATGGATCCCAAGAGCATGTTTCATTGAAGGAATCATACTGAGGGAGATGAGGACATGGCTTTCGAATGTTCTGACTGTTCCAATCTAACAGATTAATGAGTCACACAAGCCTATGCCAACTCTGCCCGCTGGAAAAGAGGACACATGATGCTCCATATCAATAAAATAGGACATTTATCCATCATTCCACAGATTGAGTGAGATTGCTTGTGAATGGTTGTTTGGGAAAGGGCAAATTTATATTAGAAGTTAGCTCAGATTTTTGCAGAGGCTTTTCCATGTGTCACTAACTGATTCACACTCTCCATTCCAGCAGGCAATTTAGAGCATAATATTATAAATCTCAACCAAAGCTCTGAGATATTATTGAGGGAGATAGGTGAAAAATAAAATACCTAACTAACTGTGATGAAGCTCAAATAAACAAATATTTTCTAATCATACTAATAACGTCCAACTCTCTAATATTGATAATGCAGGAATACTTCATTATTAGAATGATGTGTTAAAGAGCTGGAGTCAGCAAAACTAGAGGGTTATTTATCTTATTACTTAGAAATGTCCGTACACACTTTAGGAGAAGTGGATTTCACAAGGTAGCTTGTACAAGATGCAGAATCAAGTTCAATTTCCACACTTCTGTTTCTTCATGGACTTTGTCATCAGAGAGGCTCAGATCTGCAATGATCCAAGTTTCACACTAAGCTCATCCAGTACCACAGCAGTGAAAGTAGACAATCCTGCAAAGAGGTATGCTACACCTAGAGGTCAAGTTTCATCACACAAAACAGATATACTATCAATCCCCAACACTAAATCTGAAGAGACTCCTAGTTCCCACCTGGTCATCAACAGACAGTGTCCGAGTCACAAGAAGCCTCTCAAATGATGTAGAGGCTTCCGAACCAAGACATTAGATGAACGCAAACCATTTCTCAAGGAGAGCAGAGTTTGCTTCAGATGCTGTGCATCAACCGATCACATGGCTAAGGACTGCAAAACGATATTCCACCACATCCATGATAAGAACTTTCCACTACATCCATGATGAGAACGTTCCATCACATCCATGATGAGAACGTTCCATCACATCCATGATGAGAACTTACTAGCACATCCATGATGAAAAAGTTCCAACATGTCATTATCGGAACATTCCACAACATCCATGATAAGAACGTTCACCATACCCATGATTAGAACATTTCACCACATCATGATGGGTTGATTTTCACCACGTCCATGATGAAAATGTTCCACCACATCCAGAATGAGGACATTCCACCGCATCATGATAAGAACATTCCACCACATCTATGATGAGGACATTCCACCGCATCATAATGGGAACATTCCACCACATCATGATAAGAACATTCCACCACATCCATGATGAGGATGTTCTACCTCATCCATGATAGGAACGTTCCACCACATCCATGATAAGAAAGTTCCACTACATCCATGATGAGAACATTCAGCGGAGGTTACCACCTACCCAGCAGTTTGGTTTTGGTTCTCTTCTGAGTTGGGAGTTACTGGTAGTCCAGTTTTTAGTTTTTGTTTAAGCTTTTGATTTCGGAACCAGCCTGGATCCTATTGCCCATTACATTGCTGGTCCTAGTCTGGTCCCTTCTTTTGTACATTATGTTTTGTTTGGCGGTGATCTCCCATTTATGTTACCGGTCCTTTTTCTGAGCCTGAAAAAGGACAACGTTTTACCACAAAATGATGAGAACATTCCACCACATCCCAAAGCTGCTATGCTGGATGGTCTGGTGACTGTGAAGACCTCTGGCGAACAGTGAAGTCATTGTCTTGTAGATGATGTGAGCTTTGTGACATGATGCATCATCCTGCTGGAAGTTTCCATAAGAAGATGCTACACTATGCTAATTATGGGATTGACATGGTCAGCAGCAATACTCACTGTGGTGGTGGAGCCATGCTGTTGCTGAAGAGACCAAAGTGGGACCAGAAACAGAGTCCTACATCAGACACCTTTTTAAAATTATTCAGGTTGTTTTTAAAGTTTAAAATGGCTTTGTCCCATTTCATCTGTCTGAGCTTCTTCACCGCTACACTAAGAGTAGATTTGCTTCAATGGGCTTTTATTTGTTTGTATTTGTTTTTATTAAATTGTTTTTTTAAGAATTTTCTTATTTTTTTACATCCTATTTATTTTATGTATTTCAAAAGCATGAACACATGAACAATTAAAAAAATGCACAAACGTTAGTATTTCACACAAATTTATTTTCATCACATAAATCAAACAGTTGCATGTTAAAAGAAAGCATCTGCACATACAAATCATTAAATATTTTTTTACGACTCGGCGAGTACATGCTGACTAACTGCGTTTACACACAGATCAGTTTACATGTGATCAAGGAGTTTTGAGACTCTTTCAGCCCTTCCAGGAGCCTCACAGCTTCATACTAAATGATGCATTTAAGTGCTTGGGAAAGATGGGAAATCTGGGTTTGCATTAGATTCTCTACTCTGATTTGTTCAAAGTGAGAAAGAAACTATCTGAATATTTCATCCTTCACGAAAGCAAGAAGAATAATAAAAAGAAGAAAATACAGACGAAGCAGGTGAGACAGAAAAATAAGAAAATACAAAGGCAAGATAGAAACATCTGTCTTCATGTCTCTCCATCTGTCTGTCTGTCTGTCTATCTGTCTATCCATCTATCCATCTATCAATTGTGAAGGAAGAAATATTCATCTAGTGTCTTTCTCACTTTGAACCAATCAGGAATGAGAAACAAATGAAAACTTAGATATCCCAGCTTTTGACCAATGATTAAACGCACCATGCAGGTATAAAGCTATAAGACTCCTGGAAGTGCTAAAAGAGTCTCAAAACTCCTTGATCCTGTGTGAACAGGTGTGTGTGTTAACACAGTTCGTCTGTGTTTACTACATGATTCTTGAAAACATATTTACCGATTTGTGCAATTAGAAACTTTTTTCAAACACTAAATTATTTGATTTAGGAGGTCACACAAGTGACCACAAGTTTTGCCACAAGTTTTGTGTGAAATATTGTTTTTGCCGTATTGTAATTGTGCATGTATAAAGTCAAAATCTTTAGTAATTTTTGGATATTTATGTGCATTTAAACATAAATTAAAGAATCTCTGCTTCCTGGTGAATTTGAACCTGACCAGGAACAAACTGGTCAGGTTCAGGACTGTTTCTCTTTGAAACATGGTCTTTTAATGATTCAGAAAGCTCTCGTGGTTCTAAGATCATTCCAATCTTTTCTCTTGAGACTTCAAAATCTCCATGTCATTCTGGATCGACAATTAGTTGAGCCGAGTTTTCTGTAAAGAAAAAGTTCTCCAAGGGAAAACTTTCCTGAAGTTCAGGAAGTTCCACAATTACCTCAAGCTTGTTCACTTTAGACAGATCAGGTTTATGTATCACATTTTCGCCCAGCTGTTTCTTCAATGCAGCTTCATTTACTGCTAATTCGGAAACATCTTTTGGGTGTGAGACCAGATCTGTTTTGCTATTGTCCTAGAATTCAGAAACACTTTCTGTTTCGGACTCTGCAAGCAATGAAAGAACATCTTCTGAACTAACGTCATAAAAAAAAACCTTCAAAATATTTTTCTTGGTTGACTTCATGTTCATAGTTTTCCTTCATTGGTTCAATAATTCGAAGAAACTTTCAGGTACTGACTCCCCACTTTGCAATAAACAGTTCTCTGAAACAAAGTTATCAGAAAAAAATGTCCTTTTCTTCCCGAAGTTTTTGGATATTTTCAGGAA
The DNA here is from genome assembly GCA_037177515.1 of Pseudomugil tenellus. Classification (NCBI taxonomy): domain Eukaryota; kingdom Metazoa; phylum Chordata; class Actinopteri; order Atheriniformes; family Pseudomugilidae; genus Pseudomugil; species Pseudomugil tenellus. The sequence goes on along the minus strand of JBAMHX010000018.1, from coordinate 11,122,072 downwards.
TGGTGTTTGCAACAGTGGACTCCAGTCTCTTATTCCTGTGCCGCCGTTCCTTTGTTTTTTTTTTCCTTTTTAACGTGTCTTGTCCGGCATTTAAGCAGGCAAAATGATGATCTGACTGCTATGTTGTGCTGAGCAATTTTGCTCTGTCAAGAGGATCTTTCTGTAGCCTATATATGCATATACAAAGATCCTCTTGATAATCAGAATTCTTTATTTTATATTTATTTATTTATTTTTAAATGTAT
>JBAMHX010000018.1:11074947-11087232 GCA_037177515.1 Pseudomugil tenellus | reverse complement strand
ATTTAGAGGTCAGTAATAGTTTTATTTTATTATTTTGATAGATTTCTGATCAATATCAGTGCTCAGACGTTTGACCTGATCTTTGATAATTGATGTGGAGGTTCCATGTTTGTATAGATTTGCACGCACAGGCATGTTGCATGTGAAGGATGAAACTAGAAGGCTACATGGTGGGGTGGTGATTAGCGCTGCAGCCTCACACCAAGAAGCCTCAGCTCCAGCAGTGGCATTTCCATGTGAACTTTGCATGTTTGCCCTATGTTAGCGTTTGTTCTCTCTGGGTTACTCCTGCTTCCTCCCAACATCCAAAGACATGCATGTTAGACTGATTGGTCATTCAAAATTGTCCTTGGAAATGAATGTGCGTGTGACTGGTTGTATGTCTCTGTGTTGGCTCTGTGGTGGACTGGTGATCTGCCTAGGATCTACCCCATCTACCAGATAATGGATGGATGGCTAAAAATAAGGTGATTTGCCCAATAATGGGTTAAAGCAAAAACTATAGCTCTGCATTGAAACGTACAAACCTGACCTTCTGTCAGACCTTGTCTCTGCCACACCCCATCTCCGTACCTAATCAGTTCTATTACCTTTACTTGCCACCAGATTCATCCTGCCTGATCACCTGCACCTGTTCCTTATTCCCTGACTCCCATATAATACTCATCTTACCAGTCATTCCTTTGTCGGACATTGTCTACCCCAACAGCCCTTTTCCTGTCCTCAGCTCCTGTTTCCCTTCCCTAGTGCCAACTCACCTGCTCCTTGGTAGACCTTATTGGATTGATCTTCCATTGCTGACCTCCTGTCTGTTTCCTCAACTCCGAGTCTTGCCTGCTCCCTGGATTTCCTGCCTCCGACTCCTGACTGTTTCCTTGACTCTGATTCCAGTCTGTCCCACTACTTCTTCGGATCTATTGGACTCAACCCTCGCCTGTCACCTGGTATTCCCTCTTCGGATCATCCCTCCTTATTAATCCTGCTCATTGGAACTTCCTTTCAGTCTCTGAGGTCCTATGTTACACCTTCATTTACCACTTACAACTGACCATTTCACATTAATTGCTAAAGATAAGGGTTTAAAAAAGAATTTTCAATATTTTAGTAATAGATTATAAAGTCACCAAGTGCTATACTGAACAGTTTTTCCTGTTGAAAATGCCTCTTGAAAATCTTTTTCCCTTTGAATTTCATTAACCTAATTATTCTCATATGCATAATCTGGAGACCACAATAATTTCTTTAGATGCAGAAAAAGCTTTAGCCTTTGTAAACTCGAAATTTTCCTTTGCAACATTAAACAAATTTGGATTTGGATCATCTTTTATTGACTTGATAAAAATATAATCCAAATACATGTGTGAAGACCAATTGCCAAACTCCAGATCCCTCTCTACAAGCTTTTGCTTGCTTTCTCCATTACTGTTTACCATTTGTATTGAACCCATAGCATCTGCCATGACACAAAACAAAGGAATTAATACCAAAAATCTAGAACACAGAATAAGTGTATATGCTGATGATGTTTTACTTTTTACTCACAATAATCTCTTTCCTAGACAATTACATTAATTAACAAATTCTCATCAATATCAGACTACTCTATTAGATGGTCCAAAACCACAGCTATGCCCATAAACTGTAACTTACAAAATATATCTAATACCACATTACAATTTGGAACCATTAGATATTTAGGTATGAATATTTCACCTTGATTAACAGTGTTAACTAAATTAAATTATGATCAACTATTAAAATCAATAGAAAATGATCTTTCACGATGGAGGTGCTTGCCCATATTGCTTATGGGGAAAGTCGACACCATTAAAATGATGATTCTACCTAACGTTAATTATCAGTTTTCAATGATACCATGCAAACTATCTTCAGGTTGGTTTGCCTGGGGGCGTGTGGTCTTATGATCCTAGGGTTTGGGCTGGCTTTGCTGATGGTGGTTGTTGGGGTCCCGTGGGGTGCCAGGCTTGCTGTATGTGTGGTTGAGTGGGGGTGGCTCCTGGCCTCCTTGTCCTCTTGCCCACTTGGGGTGTCTCAGGAGGGTGTAATGAAAATTTACCTCTGTGTTTATTAATATCTATGGCGTTTTAGGTTATAAGATTAATAATATTAATGCTAATATAGTGTCTATGGATGTGAAGATTAAATTACTTAGTTCGACAGTATTTAAAGCGTGAACTAACGTCGTCGGGGCACCACCGTTTCTAAATTTATAACAAGGCCAAAACGGGTTTCCATGAAAAGACACTTATTTTAATTTAAATAAACTAAATCAATCTCATATTTATCTGATCGGAGCGAGGCCTTTACAGAAAGAGGCAAGTTTCTCAAAGATAAGCTGTTATAACTTCTTGATAACAAAAACACTTTAAAACAGTTAAATCATAGATGCAGGTTAATTAGTGTAATCATCACACAATGTAACTAATGTAAACACACAATGTGGTAGCATGGAAGAGAGAGAGAGAGAGACCGCCGTTCTGCTTGCTTTAATACAAAATTTAATTAAAAATACTCTATCAATCACAGAGGGAAATTTAAATTCTCTAGTCATTTGGTTCACCTTGTTGTGGATTTTTAGCTGGCACAAGACAGGATTTTTCCCACATTACTAGCATTCTTTACTGGCTCAGACTGGTGTTGATCTGGTGCTGGAGAATCGGACTCTGGGACTGACACCACCTGCACGTGCAGCCTTGTTCTGGTCCAGTTTCATCAATCGTTTCAAGACTTGATTACAGGAGTTAGACAGAGTGAGGGTGGGCTTCAGGAAGTCCTGAAGTGGATGGAGATGAGATTGTGTTCAGATCCTTGACTGAGCTGCAGGGTGACAGATTGGAGGTGTGACAGAATAGCTGTAGGCTAATGGGGCTAGCATGTAGGCTTATTTCAGCTAGCAGTTTGATGTCTCTTTTGCAGATCTTCTCTTTAGCTGTAACATATCCAGAATTCCACTTCCAATTCCACCTCTCTTCGCGTCTTGAGGCCATATACAGATGCATTACAATCTGGGATATGTTCAGTTAGCACCTGGAGCTCATCAGTTTTGTTAATGATCTAACTTACCCATCACAACAATTAGAAAAAACTGTTTAAATCTCCACCAATTAAAACATTTAAAAAGAAAAAAAAATGCCATTTTGATTACCTTATTTATTTTACCTATTTTTTTATGTTCAGTTTTATTATTGAAGATTGTCTGCTCATTTCTGAGGAGTGCAGCTGATTGAAGGTAGCTCTTTTATGACAAAGTCAGATTATCTCCTCCAGCTTCCTCCACTGTTTGTTTTGTAAGCTTAGTAAGTTATCCCCCTGGTTTAGCTTAATTTTGACTTTGGCAAATAAACAACTTTTTTTCTTAACCCCTCCCCTGGAGCTTCTAAATGACAGTGTATTCACTATTACTGGCACTGTCCTACATCCAGGCTGTTTTCCATTTTCCTTTGAGTCTTGCAACCACAGCAACAAAGCACATCAAAATGATAATACCACGATAGAAATTAGCATAAAACATTTTCACTGCAGAAAGAACTTAATATTAGTGTAACTGCAGCAAAAAGCGAGAAACCCTTCACCGCCCCGAAAGGAAAAACCAAAAGTATTTAAAACCTGACAGAGATTCTGATGGATGTCTTGTGGTAAATTACTAACTAACTTTAGGTCTTTTATCATTTTTACAATATGATATAATTTGATCCTGTACAATTACTGTACTGTCGTCTTCCGCTTGTCCGGGGCTGGGTCGCTTAAGGAGAAAAGCCCAAACTTCCCTCTCACCAGACACATCTGCCAGCCAGCAGAGATAATCTCTCCATCGTGTCCTGGGTCTCACCCAGATTCTCCTCCCACAGGGACGGCATCCTAACCAGATGCCCGAGCCACCTCCTCTAGCTCCCCTCGATGTGGAGGAGCAGCGGCTCTACTCTGAGTCCTTCCTGGATGACCGAGCTTCTCACCCTATCTCTAAGAGAGCCCAGTCACCCTGCGAAAGAAACTCATTTTGGCCGCCTGTTTCTTCAAGCTATTATCCTTCACTCACCTCTCTACTTTTTCAATCTTTGATCCAGCAAGTCATTTCTCTCTTTTTTCTTTGCCAGGTACTTTTTGTTGTTACTTGTTTCAGTAAGTAACATTTATACTACTAATTGTATCAAGTTGTATTTAAAAAGTAGTGCAACTTAGGGCAACCTGACACTTAAACGATTGTGTGGCACAAACAAGTCGTAAACTGGCGTGAATAGTGTGTAAACCTACCGTGACTGCGTGCCATGTCGGGACGAGAATTTTGAAATGTTTAAAGTTTTGGTCATGACCGGGATGTGAACTATGGACCAACTGTAATTGAACATGTCCAAGAGCGTAGGTTTGCACAGGCACGGTAGGGACATGACACTACCAACTTTTAAGCAACTTCATTTTTATTATATAATGAGTTCGGCTGTATAGGTAATTTACATGGTCCTCCCATATGTTGTAAGGATAGAATTGACCGTACCATTATTAAGTGAATTGTTTTAATTATGTCCTGACCATAGACTGTATATAATTGGTTCAGACTTACATTTACCCATTTTTACTTGCTGAATGTGCTGGTCCATTTTTTTTCACTCAAGCACACATTTTGATTGGCTGATGACGCACACTCACACAGTACAGTCTATGGTCCTGACAGAAATATGAAGAGGAGGGATATTAGAAATTATTTTCTGCCATCAGCAGCCACTGTAACTAATGTAAAAACATGTCAGTGTTGTGGAGGTGAGGAACATGCCGCCAACTTTGCCACTAAAAGTCCGACATACATCAGAGTTAGCCCAACATTACACTGTGTGATGCTAATATGCGAAATTCGAGTAGGAAGCTGCTTAGAGAGAAATGTCCTGTATGTGCTTTCTACTGTTAACGTTAGATAAACTGTGAAAAAATGTAATGAACTCTGCTGGAAACTACAGAACCAGAAAAATGTGAGCAAGAAGCTGCTTAGAGAGAGAGAGGTCCCAGTCTCTGTTTCACAGGAAAATGTTTTCAGGGAAAAACACATGCTGCTGCTTTACTTCTTATGAACGGCATGGTTTAGAAGGAAAGAAGGCTAGTTTATGTAAAATATAAAAATGTTTCAAAAAATGTAAATTTGCATCGTGAAAATGTAAAAGGGTTTCACTAGATGTAAATTTTTATTGCACTTTCCTTCCACCATGTTATTACCATTATTTTATTATCATTATTTAAAGGTTAAAATACAGCTGCTTCTTGTAAAATAATGAAGGAAAATGTTATTTCTTATTTTTTTCAGTTCTGCAACCAGAACTCAACCAGACTCAGTTTCCTCTTCAAAATCACCAAATCAATCTTTTGTTTGTGAGTGATTATATACCACTATGCTGCTAGGTAATGACTGGTAAAATTGTCAATTCTTTGCAACAAGTTTTGCAACACTATGGTCAAGCTATTTATAATGTGAAATATACCAGTCTTCCTATTTAAATCTTAAGTTAAAGCTTCATTTTATGAGCCTATTTACTTTTTAAAAAATATGCATGCAGTTTAGGCGCAAGTTAAAAGAAATTTTTTTTTTTATTGTTGAAAATCTGTACCATTTCGCATTGTGTGATCAGGAAAGTCCAATGGGATGGATCTGACTCTAAACATTCATTCTCTCCTAAGCGCTTCTCTCACTCTTTGTGCACCAATGTCAAATTTATCTTCTAAAAATGGGCAGACCATTTTTCATGAGATCAGATTGGTCGGGAGGTGACCCTTTTATACTTGGATTTGAGCAGGTTAGCCATTCAGCATCTGTTGCTGCGGTAATACAGCTTGTTGAGAAGTGAACTAGCATTGTAGTCCAGAAAACCCATTATTAACCCTGAAGTTACCCCAATAAGAGAAAATCCAACTTCAAAATATAGGCCTCTGGACAGGTCGCCAGTCCATTACAGGTTGTAAGAACTAGGAATTATAATCATATATTTTTTTTAATTAACCATTAGTTTGCAACCAACAAAAGTTGCCTGCCTTGTCTATTTTCTGTTTAATTTGTCCTTTCTGGGCTAAGGTACAACTTCTTCACCTCAGCGTGGTATGCAATGTAAACAATGCTGTTTTTAAAGTATACCTCTTCTCTTAAGCTGACAAAATTATTCCTATTTTCATTTTGTCAGAAAACGTTAAAGTTGTTAACATTACTTTGCATTGAAGCCACAAAAACCTCCTTTATATGTTGCACACTTTAGCATGTAATCTGTATATGTTGATGTGAACAGCAATACTGATATTTATGTGGAGATCACAACAGAAAGCGGATCAATAAATATCAATGCAAAGCTTCAAAGATATAGTTCTAACTTCTTTTAAATGCTCATCAATCATCTGAACACAAAGCAAATATGTAAGCTGTCTTCTCTTGTTGTTATACGTGGACATGTAAGATAGAGCCGACTTTAAAGTGTAGTAAAACATAAGGAGTCTGTTTCTTGTCCTTTCTCAATATTCAGCAAGTCTTTGGAGAAGGTGATCGTCTGGTTGCTGTTTCTGAGCTGTCATCAGGAAAGCGTCACCGCTGCCTTCTCTGCCTCCAGACTCCTAACAGGGCAGACTGCCACCGAGTTGATAAAGTGAGCCATTTTGCACACAGGCAAGATTACTCTCAAGGACAGAGATTAAAGTGGCTTCTGTTTGAGCTGCAAGCCTCCAACACCAAGATACACTGGCAGACACACAAATATATATAAAAAGAATATGAACAAAGGAAATATGTGTGTTTTGTACTGATATTCTGAATTTACCACTTTCACATTCATCACAGTGTCATACCAATGAAACATGCAGCATGGATCAAGAGTTTGCAAGGTGGAGAAAAAAATCCTTTACCATTAAAGTATGTGTTCAAGAAGATTTTTGCTGTTTTCATTTTAGTGCACATCTTTGGTTTACCTGGCAGTTCCTAGTTATGGTGCAAATAAAGCAGCTTTATTACACAGAGAGAGTGGATGTACTAATGTTCTTAATAATTAAGAAACAATGGAACAAAAGTTTGGACTACAATATCTGAGAAGCATTCATTTAAACCTTGACAGTAAAAAAAACATCCCACATGGAAAAAAAGGACATTTAGGAATCTTCTATTATTGTTGGTCAACAAAAATGCAAATGTTTAATTTCAAATGAAATATGAATATGAACGTGAGATCAAGTTGTTTAGAAATTTGATTGCATATAACATTTGTGCATCCAGGTCAAAACAATCTTTTTTGCATTTGAAGATCAGTTTTTGATCTAAACAGTAAAAATGCAGCCCATAAACATAATCATGTCATAATGAAGATAGACTTTAGTCCTAATGACTATTGTTTTCAGACCATACAGGCAATTTTTTATCTCCAGTCCTATGCTGATTAAATTTTTTGTGAAAATCCACCATGAAGTGACAAGTTTTATCACCTGTTATGTTTCTGTGTAACCGAGACAACCAATCATCCATGAACGCAACAGCTGCATTGTTAAAACAGGTGATCTTATCTTATGATGAAACTCCACGTAAGTAGTTCCTCTCCAAACAGGTGATATTAGTGCTTGTTACTCTGTGAACTGTTACATCTTGAAGAAAATAAAAAAAGAAGAAATAAAAAATGTACATTCAGGTCACAATCTGGCAATTTACAGGAGGCAGTTATGAGTCATATTTGAGGATATGAACAGATGGCCAATGTGACTTTCAATTGAATGACTTGTTGGTTGTTTATGGCCAAATTTTAAACTGAGAATCTCCAAACAGATTGATTTGGTGCATCACATCTTGACTTCTGCATTCAGAAATCGCATTACATCTTTTCAGCAATGCTTTTGCATTCTACCTATGAAAAGATCAATTATGTCTGCCCAAAAGGGGGATTAAAACAATCATATTTATTTAGAAGAAGTCAAAATTTCCATACTTCATAACTTTTCTTGTCACTGACTGTACACAGCAGCTTCCTTTTAAAATGATCCAGGGAAGCAGGAGCCTAACCCATCAATTACCAGGTGAGAGACGGAGTACAAACTAGACAGGTCACGAGACCATCACAGGGCCAACACAAAGAGACAAACAACCATTCACACTCACCGCAACTCCTAGCGACAAATTAGAGACCAATCAACCTAACATGCATGTCCTCTGACACTGGGATCTAGCCGAAGTACCCAAAGTACCCGAAAAGGACCCAGACATACACAGGGAGAACATGCAAACTCCACACAGAAAGGCCATTGTTCAGATCTCCCACAAGCCAAGGCTCAAATCAGCTACCTCCTTTCTGTGAGTCCACAGTGGTAACCACTACTCCACTGTGCAGCCCCTTAACAGAATTTGATAGTTTAATACTAATACTATAAAATAATTGTATTTGACAAAACAATCTCAGGGCTAATACATTATTTTAATGCAATAAGATATTTATTTTTCTTAAACAGAACCAGTTGCCATTGCTGCCATTAGCTATTAACTTGAAGAAAATAACAGCAGTTCAAAGATAAGTTGCTGCAGTACCAGTGACTTATTAGTTAGTTTCTGTGTTTTTATGCAAAGCTGCATTCCAGGTGAAGAAAATATTTGAAATACCATGGGATAAAAATAACTCATAAAGTGCAGTTTTATAAGGAATTTTTCAGTCTAATCGGCTGCAAACTGAGCAAGAGATTTTAAGACTTTGTTGTCATTCCTCAATAAAACTATGCAGCACTGTTATTCAGGGTTAAGAGACTTCTTATGAGGCATGACATGCACATAAATTCTGCCAGTACTTCAAGCATTCTTGAGAGGGCCAACATGATGGGTGAAATTCCCTTCAGCACAGCATCGACGATTATTTGCTGTTGTACGACTTCACACTGCACCCCCTCGTCTTGGTTGGTACTTATCAGAGCAGAAAGCCTTAATTAATTCATGGCTGGCTGATGTTTTACAGAGACTGGTTGAGTATAAATTATTGTGCATTGTTGAATATGTAAACAGCTGGCAACCAGTCGAGGGAATTAAGTAGAAGACCCACTAGACTTGGAAAAAGGAATTAATAGTGGTGCTGAATATATTTAATTGCAGACATTCTAGTTGGAGGAAAAAAAGACTTTAAAATATGACGACTGCTGCCAGATGTTATTTTCTGGATGCAAAGAACTTAAAGAGGGTATTTTTAACCCCTTTCTCAAATTAAAAAAAACCTAGACAGTAACGGATATATCAGTGTTTTAAATTGGAGTAAAAATCCTGAGAAAAAGGGCCTGTATATATTGTATATAACCACAAAATCTCATGGTATTGCATTGGCATATGAATGGCAAATTGTTGTGCCATGCCTATGTCGTGACAGTTCCCCTGGTCCCTCCTCCTCCCATCTGAACCAGGGCCTGACTACTCCAGCCAGCACAGGTGGGAGCAATCTTTATCAGCCCAGCTGCAGCCGCCGGCAATCCAGGCGGCTCTCTACAAATGCTGCTCAGAACTGGCGCCCGGCGCTTGAACGTTGACTGTCGTGGTTAGTAAAGAGCTCCAAACAGAATTACCCAAAGAATCTTCAGCAAGCAACTATTTTTCCATACTTCTGATATCCTGACCTACAATTAATCTAGTCTCACTCTCCGCCTCCAGCTTCCCCTCAGCTTCCGTGTCTCCAGTCCAGCTCTCCATACCTTGCTTTTCCTGGATCCCGGAAATCCCCACCAACCTGGAACCTTCATCTCCACACTGGGTTTGCAGCACATTGTCAACACTTTTCCCACACTCACATATCTGCATCCTCTCATCACTTCACCTCGCCAACTCATATAAATTCTTACACATAGTCAAACACACCCCATTTAAATCCATCCCTGACACGCACTCAAACACCCACAATAAATACCCTAGCCCCAATAAAGACCCCTCAACTAAAACTCTTTGTCTCAGTGTCTCTGTTCTTGGGGTGCCCAGCACATTTGGCTCTTTCCGGTGGAGCTTAACACAAATAATATAAATGTTGGGTTTCAAACATACCACTAAAATACACACAATAGGGTAAAAGTACAAGCCAATACCTTTCATCTATCAATAGAGCAAGGCGTACAATAACAAAAAATAACATGATAACATCAAAGATGAGTTATTTACACATTAGTTCATGAGACTATTGCTAAATTTCACAAGCTGCATTTTATTTATTTAACCATTATTTAACCAGGAAAGTCCCATTGAGATTAAGAACCTCTTTTCAAAGGATTCCTGGCCAAGTGGCAGCAAAGTACTACAAATATAGGAAGGCAGTAATCCAAGCAAGGCTTTATAAACAAAAATGTAGAAGTGACCCTCCCTCCTAGTGGCCAGAGAAGGCCAGCCCAGTCGTAAATGCAAATCACAGTGTGGATATAATATAGTTTTTATCCTTGTTTGTTTGTTTTTTTGTTGTTGTTGTTTTTTGGGTTTTTTGTTGTTGTTGTTGTTTTTGTTTTGTTTGATTTTTTTCATGGTGCAGGTAATGGTATCTATTCAAATGAAAGGGGTCTCAACATACTCAGACCAAATGAAACATGAACGCTAAAAGTTGTCTGGTTCCCAGGCTACCACAAAACATCAAGAGTATTTCTGCTTGATGGAAAAGTGCAGCCCAGAAAACATGAAGCCATAAGTGTGAATATTTAATTCAGCATAACATCAAAAAGCTTCATAAAAGGGTATAGACTAGATGAAGGAATTTTCCCCTGTAAATATGTGATAGCAAGTGTCAGACAACGTGGAATAAGTTGATTTTTTCCAACTTCATGGTTTAGTAAATGGGGAAAACACGAAACATTTCTGAGCTGCACACATTTCTTCTAGATTTTGTTTCTTTTCATGTTTTGTGATAGCTATTTGTCTGCCGTCCTTTAGCAATTGAGACGTCCACTGAAGTGGCATCTTTCTATTACTCTCCTTCCTCATAATTTCACACATTCCCTTATGTTATTACATTTTTTTTGCAAGTTTTACCTTTTCCTCTTAAACTGCCTTGGCAAGGTTGGATATCAGACCTGATGCAGGCTTGAACGGCTTATTATAAGGTTGTTATGGTTGTCTCCACAAACACAGATGATTTCAATACCTGTATGTTTGTGAGGCTTCTACATCCAGGAACCCCTCAGTTCAGTAATTAGATACTTTATTCTGCACTTCCCTTTTGCTACAGTCAATAACTGAAGCTTTTCAATACACTCTATTCATATCATTCCAATTAAGACTGGTACAAATTCCCTTCACACTACAGACTTTGAAAAAAATCCCAGCATATGCAAATATTTGCAACCGATATTTAAAACTGCTTCTCCACATAATAGGTCTGTCAACTTAAGCTGTTTTCCCTTTACCCTGAGAGTTTGGCAAAATTGAAATAAAAATTGGCAATGGAAACAAATATAGCAAATATATCTGGAAAAAAATCTCTCAAATATCACAAAAAACTTTTATGCACTTATTTTGATATAGAAGTACATCACAAATGATTGTTTCACATTTACGTGTCCCCGTACATGATACTGGGGGTCCACTTATTTCCAGGTAAAGATGGTGTGGCATGGATGATGCGGTATGGACGGAAGAAGGAAGAGAGGGAAATCTTTTCACAAATGATTAAAGAGAAAAATATAATCATCATCCAAAGCACAAATACCGAAATGCTGAAATTTTCAAAGTGAAATGAAGGAGAAAAGCTTAAAAAATTTGGGGCAAATTCTCTACAAAAAGTGGAAAACACGATGCTACATGGCTTTCTAAGAAAAGCTTCAATTCTCGTAAAATCTAGTCCGCAGGATGTAGTTTTGCTTTTAACGCTTTTATTTTGCAAAAAAAAAGTCATGAAAATGAGTCTTGTGGTGATAGCTGGAATACTGACTGATTTGGTTTTTTGAAATACCGTTTGAATGGTCAGTTTACCTAAAAATCCCATATTTTGATAAATTGACTTTTATGAGTGTTTATACTTCTATTAGTGTTTATTGCTCTTTAAAACAATCCTCAAAGTAATTTTATTTTTCATCCATACCTTTTTGTAGCTTTATTGCTTAACAAAGAAGGGTGTGGTTTAGGGAGCACAAATGCCTGCCCCCATCGCTCTGATGCATGGTGGAAAGTCAACCCCCCCACCATACCTTAAATCGTTGCAGCGAGGCTTCTTACGAGAACTAGCAGAACAGATCATATTTCTCTAGTTTTAGCATCTCTTCATTGGCTCCCTATTAAATTTAGGATAGAGTTTAAAATCCTTCTCCTTACATATAAAGCTC
>JBAMHX010000018.1:10979923-11013373 GCA_037177515.1 Pseudomugil tenellus | reverse complement strand
GGTCGTTCATGTGAAATGAAGGGAAGCATATCAGGGAAATCACAGCTTGGGCCTAAAATATGAAAAACTCAAATAACTAAAAAAAAAAAAAAAAAAAAAAAAAAAGGGGGAAGTAGAAACTATATTAGCTGGGACCACCAGTAGAGGGCAACCTAAAGAGAAGGAGTATGCATGTGTGCCGCCACCTCTTACATTCTGAACACAACACAATTCACTGCAAACTAATAAATGTGGAGCCCTCGTGCACCCAGTGCATAAAAACTAATCAGACAATTAGGGTTTTCTCAACCACGAGTGCCTAGCCCATGAACTAATAGTTCCCAGCTGCCTAAAAGAAAAGAAACAAATTTAAAACAAACAAAGAACCAGAGCAATACACTCAAACCAAAACAAGCAACAGGCGAACCTAAAAACAGAAAATGGTGTTAGTACAGCTACTAATTGTTGTCCCGATATGACCCCTACTGTGCTATTCATCACCCTGAGAGCAGAAACCAACCAGGAGGACTCCAGAGAGCAGCTGCCACCAAGAGCAGCTTCCAACAACAGTTTGTTAGCAGGTGTCTTATATAAGGAACTGCTAAGGAGGAGGAGCCACAGGACATTCATGCATGCTTATCACCACACGAGCATGAGGGGAAGTGTTTTGACTACAGTATGTAGAAAGCATCTGGAAATATATTTTATTTCCTTTTTATTTATTTATTTTTGAGCCTGGGCACTTTTAATCTTAAACTTTAATACTGCAATACTTTGTCAAAAGTGTCATTTGGATGAAAACATATGTTGCTGCAAATCCTGAACATAGCATGTGTAATTAGTGGTGCCTTCAGAGATATGTAGGCACGCCATGTACAAGTCCTCCCCTACCTTCCTGGCCAGATGATCCCTCCTCTACAGCTTTCACAGCAACATAGCAGATTTGCTGTGTCAGATCAACACACAATTTTCCACCTCACCAAAGTTAATCTTAAATCAGCAAAATTTCTACAGAAAGAGCTACATTTCTTGCTTGAAATTGGTCAAAAGAAATCTATTTTAAGTGTTTATTTTTGGTTTTTGTTTTCCATGGTACCATCTTAACTTGCATTTAAAACACATATTCATGTGTGCATGCAGTGTTTCCAACCACAGCAGAGGTAAATCAGGGTTTGATCACTGTAGACATTGATTACTTTGCCTCATTTCAGCTGTGCAGAGATCATTTTGGATTCTCTAAATCCTGAAAGTTTACATGCTATTCATGGTAAAATCTTGAAACTAAAAATGAACTTACGGCCTAAAGAATGTCAGAAATATTACAACCTAAAGAATGTTTGTCTCTGTACTTTCCCAGTATACACCATGTAGTTGCAAACTGGACTTGAGTTTGGCCAGAGTTTATCTTTTTCAGCTGTGATTGTAGACATGTCAATTGTCATTCCCTGCTCCAGACACTACCAGCCCAATCACCATCACCTGCCACCAGACTCGTTATCCCCGATCACCTGCACCTGTTCCTGATGCCTTCACAGGCATAAAGCACTCAGCTCACCAGTCTTTCCTTGGTGGGACATTGAATGGATGAATGTGTCAATACCACTGCTTGTTCCTGCTGCTCCTGCCTGCCCTGTTGTCCCAGATATCCCACAGTCTGCCTTCCTGCTCCTTGTCCCTGCATCCCTCCTGGACTCCTCCACTTCCATACAGGTTTTGTTCATCACTCCTCATTGATCATAATAAATCCTGTTAACCTTCCCTTTGGCTCCGGCTCTACATCGTTGCATCAAGGTCATACTGTCATAGATAAATGTTTATGTAATAAATCTTATCATATTTTATTTCCATACCAGTCTGGTTTTAGAAAACTGCACAGAACTGTTACTGCCAAAGTAAGGTCTTAAATGATATCACTGAGTCTCTAGACAGCATAAAATACTGTATTGCTCTTTTTATTTATTTGTCCAGAGCTTTTCATACGGTTGAACACAAACTGCTGATACAAGCCCTACATTACATTGACTTGCCATTGCCTGGTTTGCAAACTACCTAACTGATAGAGCACAGTGTGTCAAGTAGACTGAAACTGCCTCTTCTTTTCTGGATGTCACCAAAGGGGTGCCCCAAGGTTCAGTTTTGTGACCCATTTTATTTTCAGTATACAGAAATAATCTCTGTAGCAACTTATCAAATGCAAAGGATCATATTTATGCAGATGATATCATTACTTATTGCTGTTCAGTCTCACTCGATACAGGTTTTGAGTTTTTGCAAGCTGCTTTTATTGTTCTCACTAGTGCACATGATCTTAAATTGGTTTTAAATATAGATAAAACCAAGCTCATGGTTTCTCTCATTCAAAGTTGCTAGCACAGAATATTAAATGACAATAACATCCAACAAAAAAACTATAGAACAGGTTTGAAATTATAATTATTTGGGTTGTCTTTCTAGATCAGGGGCTTTTGTTTACAGCACATGTAAATAATGTTGTCACTAAACTTCCTGTGAAGCTTGGGTTATTTTATAGAAACAGAACCTGCTTCTCTCTCAAGGTCAGAGAGAAATTAGTGACTACAACCTTTTTACCGATGCTTATTTATGGGGATGTGCTGTATATGAAAGTGTCATCCAAATGTCTCCAGTCCTTGGACACTGTCTTTCATTCAACACTGAGATTTTTAACTGGCTGCAGTCATATCACCCATCAATGTGATTTGTACATGAAATCAAACCAATCTTCTTTGACTGCTCGGAGATTGGTTGACCCTTATTTACAAGGCTCTTTTAGATTTGACTCATCCGTATTTTTGATTTTATAGCAGAAAACAAGCCATTGCTATGCCTTGTGTTCTTGCAATTTCCTAGTTCTATCTGTTCCCAGGGTAAGGACACAATTTGGGTAAAGAGCTTTCAGCTTTGTGTCCCCTACTGTGTGGAATACCTTATTGACTGAACTGAAACTCTCTGAACTTGGGGCTTTTTGATCTATCCTGAGGGATAGACAGCATGAGAGCAATAAATACTGCCTGTGTTTTAAATCTTAAATTGTTTGTTGCATTTGCAATTAAAAATACTACAGCAACTGCAAATCTGTATGCCCTATTTATTTATTACCACTATCACTTTATGTAACTGATTTCATGATGTCTGGTTGACCTCTTGGCCAGGTCACCCTTGTGAAAGAGATCCTGATCTCAGTGAGTTTTTATCTAGTTAAAAAAGAAAATAGAGCAAGCAAGAAAGCACATGTGCAGTTCTGTGATGTGCAACTGTGCACTGTAAATCATATCACATGACACATCACATCATTGCATGACTCGTTTACTGCGGTAAATGTCTGATTTTAAATACTTTTCCTCTTAACTAATTAATATTTGCACTTAAGTTTAAAGAACATTAACATTAATTGTTTCTAAAGCTTATGTTTAACATGAAAATTTTTCAAATTCACCCAAGCTGAAGAACATCATTTAGATGCATAGATTATACATTTATTTGATACAATTTATGTATCCTAACCCTACAAAAACAACTTTGCTTTGGTACATTATACATTGTACTGTATATTTGTATGAAGATGGCTGAATCATGCGCTAAAAGTATCTGCTCAGCAGGTCATCTGTCAGGGTTGCTGACAGTACCAGCTGGCCTGTTCAGGCTGCCAGGGGCACAGGCAGGTTAGAGGGCGGGCCTCCCACAATCATGCTTCTCCTTTCTATAACAGGAGCTAGAGACACAGCCAAGTCTCAAGTTGCAGTGTGCCTTCATCCTCAATAGTGGCATCACATATTCAAAACAACAGAAGGAAAGGAGGAGCAGATTGGCCACGCAAGCATTCATGTTCAACACTTAACTGCAGGTCCTGAGTTCAAACTGGGTCAACAATGGAATATAGGAAACACATAGGATAATAGATTAAATGTGTACGTTGATGTGCATTACATGCAGGTAGAAGATGAGCCTGCTTATGAGTCTCACTTGACTGGTTATCTGTGGATGTATAACTGCTATCAGCAGGTGTGACTCAGCAGGACAGATGAGAAAGACTGTCTTTCTGTCATTCAGTCTGCACTGACACTTATTATACAAAGTATTATAGACATACAAGCTTTATCTCGGTCTAACTAGAACATGTTGATTTAACAGTAACTGCAAAAAAAAAGCAAACCACTCCACATTAAACCTAAAAATCCAATTTTCATTGAAGTTTTGTGAAGATGTGACTGTGACTGACTATGAAAAACTTAAACACTTGGTAATAATAATATTCAAACTATTACAGTTTTAAAAAAAAACAATTTGGATCCATTTAAACGTACTGGTTAGAGGGCTGATTTACATCTAAAACTTTATACTATTTAAACTACTACTAAAATACTGTAACTACTAAGGGGAACATTTTATTATTGCATTGTACTGTGTTGCTTAGTTGGATAATACTTTCTGATAAATATGATTTCAGAAAAAAAACAACATATTTTCAACTGAAGCGAGGTCACCCGGCACAATGGGCCTGAGTGCATGCTGCCAGCTGCCCTATGATTAAACAAAGCGGTCCTTGAGTTGTAGCTGCTAGTTTCAAATCTGAGAGTTTTAAGTTAGTCAACATGTATTTTTATAGAGAAAAAGTTGAATGTACACACTTAGTCCCTAGCATACCACCCTCATTTTAAATTGTGTGCAACCAGCTATTTTATTCTCACCAATGTCTATTAGAGCTGAAGATAATTGATGCATTCCCCTACTGCAGCCATTTGATGTGTGACTGAATGCCAATAAAACACTTTTCCATTGCACTCAAACGTTGACAAAAGGTCCCTGATATAAACTTGATAACTTTCCACAAATACAAAGGACAAAGTGTGGATGCATGTAGAGACAAAATAACAAATTCAGCATATCAGTTTGAGTCTGTACTTTCCCTATTTTGCCACATAGTCATCTGATATCCTGACTTAACAAGCAGAAAATTTGACAGATTCAAAAAGAAATGACCACCTAGCACCATTTCCAACAGATGTTTCACTAACTTCAGTGGAAAATGTTACTGGTTTAAGGCAAGCTGACCAGGGGAACTTGGAAAGAATCAGGAAAAGTTAACTGCAAAGTGAATTTGACCATACTTGTACAGAACTGTGACGTTTACAACACTGAAACCACAAATATTCTACATAAAGTGTTTAACTGATAAAACCTTTTTAAAATCCTAGACAAAGACTATATATTTAATTTTCATATGGTGAGATATAAAACATTACTTTTTTGGATTTTAGGGATTCGGTTATTTCTTCTCATTAAAGGATGGGTAAGTGTGCTTCAACAAAAACATGAGAGCTCCTCTGTCTTGTCACTTAGTTGGGAAGGTTGCAATGTAAAACATATTGGGCCATCCTTTTATCCATTTCCAATCCTCATTAATCAAATTCACCCCCACCCCACAGGGGGTGGAGCTTATTCCAGTTGCTGTTTCCAACTGAGTTAATCCTGGTGCTGCCAGTCTATTACAGAAGCAAACAAGATCCACTCTCTCACAATTTACCATCACTAATTAATGTGGTGTGCATGTTTTGGACTGTGGGAGGCAGCTGCGGTATCCAAAGAATGTAAAGTCCATACATAAGACCCCAAACTAATTCAAAAACAGGTATCTTTATTCTGTAAGGTGACAAAGTTAAGCACCATTATGGCATCTAGGTCTGCAAAGTCTTTTTCCTCTAAAACATATGGATAGAACCGCCAAATGGCATGAAAGCATTAATAACAAAGTTTTACGTGCATATTGAATTTTCTAGGAAAGTGTCTGAGCAGATTTTCTCTTGCCATTGTGCACCGTACATAGATGGCATATGTTTCCCTAAATATGGACAAAATGCCAAGATGCATTTTAGGAGCATTAATAATTTAAATAGTAACTCTACTCATGCAATTCTTTTTGTTGACAACATTTTGTAATATTGTTTTCAAATCTGACTTGTTTTTGTGTCAAAAAAAGAAACATCATCCATGCAGACATGCATCCATCCTTGACTGCTAAAAATCAATAATTGAAAGCGCCTTTCTTGGATCTCATGTTTACTTGGGCGCTCCCTGTCAGATGTTCTGTTACGTAGCATCACAGAGAGAAAAAAAGAAAAACTTTAAAGTGTACTTTAGGGAGAGCATGTCTGAACTTTATTTTTAACAGTTTATCTAAATGTGTCAACAGCTTTTACTATGCTGTTGACAGCTGTTTAGCTCTTCCTTATGTTACTGCTATACTGTTGACATTCTGTTGTGCATTATCTTGCTGTTTTCCTTTGAATGTGCATGAATTTTTTCACCCTGACCTCATATTAAACTTTACACCAAAGTTGTGCAAAGAAAATGTTGAACAATTAAATAAGTCAAAGTCACCTACTAAGAGAACATTCATTTATGCAAGCTGGCATTTAAGGAAGCCAATTGAAAATATAAAGTATGGACTCAGTGAAAAATCTACTTTCTTTGTAGCATTAGTGCAAATTCTTCTCTCAATTTTAGAAATAAAAAAAATTAAATCATGTCAATTAACATCTTACATGCAGAAATCCCTACCATACCCAGCGCCTTGAAGGAGGCCAAGATTGAGTCCATAAGTAAGGCTCAACACTGGTGGAAAAGTATCCAGCCAAGAGACACGTTCTGCATGATTCAAGGCCAAACATCTTACTTTGTGATGTAGCTACACCTTTTGGTGTCCTGATGTTTTTGTTCACAGATTATTCTTAGCAATAATGCAGTTTGATTGAAGTTTTTATGAGTGAAACCACAAACAAGAGAAAGCACCAGTAAAGTTGGCAGCATACTGTGTGTCTCTGGATTCTAGCAGGACTCGGGGGGCTGAGAAGCCAAACAGTCAGTTGTGAGGGGAGCCCAGGCAAAAACTGTAATAACAGCATTAATTTCAACAATTTTGGTTGTTCCGAGCAAACAGATTGTGACACTTGCTTTTTTTATTTATGCCTGTTATTTCTCAATCTGTGTGTAAATCTTCAGTTTGACCAGCCTGGCCTTTGGGACAATGACGGCAGGTGAAGTAGCGAGGAAGAGCAAAAAAATCAAGCAGCTCGGTTCCTGCCAGTCACACAGAACCCAGAAGACAGAGTGGCCGGGCCCTGCAGGACCAACTGGCAGATGGCTGCCTCAGGATAATGACCAGGTGACATCTGCAGAGTGAACAAGCCATCAGGCTAACAGACTCACCTTGACCCACCAGGGAAGCCAAGTTGTCCCATCTCCTCCTCTTCTTCTTGTTATTCCCCCAGGTTACACCCACAACCAGAAAAGTATAACAAAAAGTTATTGATCTTCAAAGTTTCTCAACTCCCCCCAAAAAGAGGTGTGAGAATGTCAAAAGACATTCATAGATTTTATGTGGGTGTTTGAATTGAATTGTCTCTTGTCTGTAACTAAACCAGGAGTAAATTAGTCCCAGAACAATTCCTGGTTTTGTTCCTCTAAAGACATCAAATTGTTGTGAGATATGTCAGTCTTATGGCAAGTTAATAAGTAAAATCTCACAGTAGGAGTTGTGTGGCATAAGAAAGGTAAAATTACTGTTTTTTTACATCCCATTTTTTGTTTCTAACAACGGAGCTGACAAGTGATTTTTAGAAGGCAAAGACTGCCTCATATGAAGACTCATACACACCGACGATGTGATGCTGTGCACAAAGGTCATCTTCTGACAGCACTGAGATCATGAAAAGGTCAGATTCCCTGTGCCATTTTGAAAAGAGGAAGCATGATGCCAAGCTGCCAATATAATTTCAGCATGTCTTTTTCCTTTGAGTGTTAACACCATGCACTGTTTGCTGAAAAGTTTACCGTTGCTGCATGGCTACTGGTAAACAGAGGTTGGGGATAAAGTTTGGGGAAAACTTTGGAGGCTGGCAAAGATTTACTGTTAAATAGAAGTTAACTGAAAAGAGCCACACAGTGGCAACAGATGTCCACACTATGGAAAAATTGGTTTTCATATTAAAGTGTGGAACAGATGGAAAAAAAACAAGGCCTATGTCATAGGAAGTGATGGCTAGGGGTATATCCTCGAACGCCCGCAAATCCTCAAATTCCCCAATACTCAAATAGACACAATACAATAATTTAAAGTCACACATATTCAGTCACAAAGCTTCCCCCGGTGTGACATGAGGACAGGATGCATCCTTAGATTATGACCTTTCATTTGAAATTGATTTGAGGTCAATGAGAGAAATAGTTCCAGAGATATAGCCAAGAATCAGATTTTTTTTATGCAGAAAGCGCCACCTGGTGGGGAAACCATAAAACCAATATTCATGAAATTCGGTA
Source organism: Pseudomugil tenellus (assembly GCA_037177515.1). Taxonomy (NCBI): domain Eukaryota; kingdom Metazoa; phylum Chordata; class Actinopteri; order Atheriniformes; family Pseudomugilidae; genus Pseudomugil; species Pseudomugil tenellus. Next base: position 11,005,060 of record JBAMHX010000018.1, on the reverse strand, counting down.
TAGGTTGTCTTTTGGGAAAGTAAACAGGTATATTGAAAATCAAAATCCAATTGTGAAAATTGTTTCAGTTATTACTCTCAGACAAAGGACATATGAAGACAGCGATGGCGGCAGTCGTGATGGAACCATAATATCCCCGATACTTCTGGGATATAAAAAAGAAAGGAGGTATTTGGGACCTTGAAAAGTTGGATAGCATTGTAACAATGGAAGATAGGTCTATTACAAAACTCAATTCACCCAAATTACCAGGGCAACACAAAAAGCGATGTGCATCATGGAAGCTGGATATGGTTGCAAATCTAGAACGAGTTAAAGTCACTCTCTTTTTAAATCAAGTAAATATAGCAAATACAAGTGTAACAGAGATCACTATGGAGTCCCAGGATCACCTTTTGAGCAAAGTGAAAACACCATGTTTTGATGTTCAGTTCTGCATTTATATATTTAGTAACCTATTTATTTTAGTTTTATAATCATAGAACACGTCACAAATTCATTGGCAAATAGTATTTACAATTTTTTCTTTCACTATATTCAACAGTGGTGTTACAAATTTCCATTATGTGTATTACTGCTTTTTTATAACCATCTGGAGGTATGAAGGCATACAAGGGCTGACGGTTGAGTTACACACACACACGCACACTCAAGCTAAACTGGTGCCTTCATTTGTTTTCTTTCAGTTGTCTGATGCTTTACACATCTTCTGATGTGAGACAGTGGATAGATAAACTGAAGAAGCCATCACATTACACATATCTCAAGCAAGTTAAACCAATCTGCGCTTTAAATTGGTGCCAATAAAATCTTGTGACTGCATTCAAATGATGATGGATTGTGTGGGGAGTCTTTGCATCAATTACCCAAGAGCAGAGCCAAATATAAATGATGCAGCAAGTGCACCCATACTGTACTTCACCTCAGCCAGCCAAAATGTTGTTTTATTGCATTTTTTGTTGTTGAAAATAAAAGTGAACTACCTGGATATTCTACATATTATAATTCAAATAAATCCGTCAATTATTCAGCATCTTCCACTGTGTTTTTTTTTCTGTTATTAAACAAAAGTCCCCAGGTTGCATCTGTCATCCAATCAAACCAGACCTCTGTTCCACACCTTGCACTATTTGAGTCACTTAAAAACACTAAATGACTTTAAATCTCTGAGTCTTTGGAGTCTCACTAAGCTCTCCCAGCTTATACATGCTGCTTAGGGTGCATTTTCAAGTAGTTAACCCACTTTCTGTTCTGCCTATAGAACAAAAGAATACTTTTGGGCTTTTACCAATTTCTCTATTCAAGCATGGCATCTCAAACAGCTTTAAGTCTCAAACAAAGCAAAATGTTTACATAAACATCCACTATCTCCATTCACAGTAGTTATAGTGGGATAGACTACTTTGATGGAGCTTTAAACACAAGTTTCCCCAAGATGGTAGTTTCTGAAAGAAAAAATTATATGTATGAAATATAATATCTAAAGAAATTACAGCAATTTCCTATTCACACAAAGGTTTAATCAACCCACAAACTGTATCACCATACATTCTGAATAGAAGTGTAACCTAAACAGAGGTCTGACGGCAAGTGTCTTCATGATACAGGGGCACAGAGATGTTTTTTCACTGATTCCCTTTGGAGATTTCCATACAGCAAATATAGTGAGGAGCAGCTCTGTGAAGACCTGGATCATCTCCAGATTCACCCAAACAAAAATATTCTCTCATTACTTTCTCTGCAGGGATGTGCAGAGCAGCGCTCTGATCCACTGGCACGCTTAAATTCATTCTTTTCACGTGGCCATGACTTGCTGTTTGGCTTCTTTGCCATGATTTATTCAAGTGGTAGCACCTTGTACGATTAGTTCGGCCTATAAAACAGCATTTTAGTTTGACTGAAACACAACAGATGTTTAAGTGATAACATGTTCACGCAGAACTGACAGGGTTTCTAGCTCGGTCAAGCAAGATTTACGGTAAATATGAGCCAGCTTCATAGTGTTGTGATACCACACTGCTTAAACAGATTGACACACTAGATTCTTCTTCTTTTTTTTTTTTTTGCTGAAGAATCCTCACATTTAGTCTCTTGGTTTTCTTATCTCAGTATAAGCTGAAGGATGTAATGATGTAATAATTTTAGTTGTTTTAAAAGTGTGCAGCATTAATTACTCCCTCATTGAGCCACAAGTGAACCTCCATGAGGTCTTAAAAATAATTTTGTTTTGTTTTTTTAAAGGAAAGCTATGCAACAAGTAGGAATGCTTTACACAAATCAATACCGAATGTCACTGGGAAATTCTAGCCCAGAAAAGTGCCTGCATTGATTTGATGTCTGGCATATTCTATGTGTATTTTTAGGTGACAGCTCTGGAGATATCTTAATCTTTGACTGAGACCTTCAAATGCCAAGATTCATTTCTCTCATCTCCCTTTGGAATGATGCTATTATGGTTGGGGGAATGACAGTTGTATCAATTATGCATAGGGGGAGTGTGTATGGAAGGCATCTATGTAAATCAAGTTCGCCCCATGTATGACAGTAAGATAAGTGAAAAATCTAATTTCAAAGTTGTGTGTTTAGGTTGCAGGAATCTATCAAGCTTTATATCTATTCATCTATCTATGCAGTCATCCTCTAGCCACACAATGCAAATATTCCCCTTTTATGTAGGATACACATAGAAGACAGGTAAGGATAATATGTGTGTAATCAGAGAGTTCTTGTCGGCACTGGATGATCCCATGGTATATCCTTACCTGAATTCTTCCTGTAGCCTCCATCCATATCCCCCTCTTCTCCTAATCCTTTCCCTCTTTGTTTTAGAATCTCAATTCTGAACTCATGTTTTTTCTCCTGACTTGTAAGATGCACTTCCTCACATCAACAGCTCCACCCGCAGGTGGAAAAATGCTCACAGGTCCAAAGTAATGTCTCATAGTGCAATGCAGCGTCATATTTTTTTCAAGGTCTTTGTTTTAGATCTCCCAACAGCTGCCTGTTCTTCCTCAATTTGGGAGAATTTATTTGTCTGCCGATACAAAGCAATGCTGAATCGACAGAGTCACAGAATAATAAAGTAAGGCAACGGCACTTTGGTGCAGAGCTGCTTCAGTCACTGCTTCCTCTAAAGTCAACCAAGAGATATACTCTGTAAATTACCATCCAGTGGATCTTGGCTTTCAACTTCGAGACCGAAAAATAATCGTGAGACATTTTGAAATATAAGCTTCCTTCATTTAGGACTAATATTTCCAAATCTTTCAACTGGGAGGTAGAGAAGAGACACTGATGTGGGCACCTGACACAAGAATGGATGCTTAAAGCAGACAGATATTTAAGAAACTACTTTATAGTCACCGGTTCCAACAAGAAGGGTTGTGATCAAGTTTATCAAGACAATGGGGAACTAACCAAAGAATGATACGGGGCAGCTTAATTCATGTGAGATAAACGTATTATTATTCTGCTGTCTGTCGACAAGGGAATGACATTATTTATTTGGAAAAAACAGACACTGGGAATTACTTTCATCACCTCCATTTATACTTAAGTATCCTAGACATATATGTGATATGTTTTTAAGATAAACATAGGTCCAATTCCCTTAAACATTATAATTTCAAATATAACAATCAGTTAATGTAAAACAATGGATGTCATGCTGCACTGACTGAAATAAATTCTGCTGTATACATTGTATAATAATTTTGATTAGTCTACATGTTAACAGTTATAAAAGTGTGACTATTTCACATGCAAAGAACAAGAAAACAACACAGATTTATAAGTTTTTCATTTTGAAATTATTTAAAATAAGCTCAACCTCTTGTCTATTTGTAAAGCCTGGACATGTGTTATGGAAGGTGCTTTGTAGGTCACATCAGGTCAACATGTTTGCCAGAGTTGGTTTAAATACCAGGAGACGATCAAGCCAGAGAATAAAGCAAGTCTCTAATGGGATATAGGTGATAGTTATGTGTGTTTTGTCAGTCACATTTTCATGGTGCCAATGCCATAAGTCAAGACTAAATATAGTCCAAACAAAATTGCGTATGTGGGCCTTATTTGGGTAAAAAAAAAATGCTTTGAAGGTAGTGGTTCATATTGTCATCATTCAGTCCAACATATAAACACTATTATGCCATGATAATTAAAATATCAGTAAAATTCTACCTTACGTTTAACTCTGAAAACGCATTAAAAAGAAAGAAGCAAGAAATTCTTTCTAGTGTGAAAGTAGCAGTGGGAGAGATTTCAATACCACCGTGCCACCGCCAGGTGGAGCCATTGTTAATTCCACCTCATGAACAACCGGAACAAGACGTGGCAAGTAAACAGTTCACTTCCTGTTTTAGACCTCTATTGACTTCGATTATACAGACCTATTTTACATCTGTCAAGCCGGACCTCTCTGGACTTTTCAGTATCTCTTAGTTTATCCATCCTCCAGATTTGAGCAGGAGAAGAGGAAGCTTTTCGCAAACACGATGAGCGGGCTCCAGGAGCTCAGCAGGCGGACAAGAGAGCTACTTGCTGGGCTGCTGTTAGTGTTTCTCGGGGGGCTGCTGGAAGTCTGCAGTGGTGTGTCCGCCAACAGAGGAGGTTATCCTTCCTTCACAGACGAAGTTCCTTTTAAAATCACCTGGCCAGGCGCTGAATTCATTCTGGTATGTCTACTCTTTCATTAGCAGTTATATTTGATTAATATATTAGCTGTCATTCACTCCTGTAGCCCAGTAACTTGAAATTGTTTGATTTTTTTATCTCCTTATTCACATTCAATGTTAACATGTTTGTCTCTGTTTTACAGCCAACTTCAGGAGTATTTTACAGAGAAGATGATTTTGTCATAATGACAACAGCAGAGAAGGAGAAGTACAAATGTCTGCTTCCCTCTCTGACAGCTAAAGAGGAGGTAAATAATGTTAACAGGCAGATAGGCTTCCAGCTAAAGTCCATTGGAGCTTATTGGAGCCTGTTCTATCTATTCATCCATAGTCTAATTTATTAATTTACACAAGATGATGCACCACAGCTGTCTGAGTCTTTAAATATATACCTTTTGTAGTTTTTAGGTTTTTGTGCCATTTTCCAGTGTAAGACTTATATTTTCTGTTGATTTAAGCTTCAGCATATGCCATTATGGTTTGGTTTTTGGTATTATGTTTCACAATAAGCCTTTACTGTTAAATAAATTCTCAGTTGATTCTGTTTTATGCACCATAAGATTTTGCCACACGTACACACCAGTGAAATTGAGAAAATGCAAATGATATGAAACTGAAAAAAACTAACAATAAGATCCATACTGTATCTGTGTAACAAGAAAGCTTTTGTTTCATGTTTGATGGTTTGTTTGTTTTTTCTGTCATCTGGGTTTTTGTGTTTTTGGTGGTGTCAAATTGTAGGATGATGATAAAAGTTATGGTGGACCCAGTCCAGGAGATCTGCTAGAACCCTTGTTCAAGCGAAGCAGCTGCTCCTACCGGGTGAGAGCATTTCTATCCGGAGTGAAACTGAAAGTGTGTTTGGTTAAATTTGGTTCAGCAGAGCATGGCCACACATGGCTTTCTGTTTTTGTACTGAATGACTGAGAGAGGGGCTCGGATGTTTGGACAGTTATAGACTCACTCTCTAATCTTGTTCCACACATATTGCAGATTGAGTCGTACTGGACTTATGAAGTATGCCATGGGAAGCATATAAGACAGTATCATGAAGAGAAGGATACTGGACAGGTCAGTTGGTTAAGTTTTTGCATTTTAGAGAACATAATTAAGAAAACATTGCATAATTTACAATTAATGTCATTATCTGCATTTTTATAGAAAATCAGTGTTCAAGAGTACTTCCTGGGGAATATGGCACAAACAAGCCAGTCAGCAGAGAAGGGTGAGTTTCTTTAGGATTGTACTATTTGATTCCTTTTATGTGTTTAATCTGGTATTATAGAATTGTTGTTATTTTTCTCAGATCAAGCTGAAAAGAAAGACAATGTTAAAGAAACAGCAGAAACAGAAGTAAGAAAATTAGACTTGGTTAAAAAGCCAAAGCTGCCAAACCATCTGTTGATGTCTATATTTCTCTTCCCCTTTCTGTGTTTTCAGGTGCCCACTAAAAACATAGAGGGTCAGCTGACGCCTTACTACTCATTGGAGATGGGAAATGGGACTCCGTGTGTGCTGAAACAGGACCAGCCACGCTCCACATCTGTGTTGTACGTCTGTCATCCTGAGGCCAAACATGAGATCTTATCTGTCGCTGAGGTCACCACCTGTGAATACGAAGTTGTTGTGTTGACCCCTCTGCTTTGTGCCCACCCAAAATACAGGTAGATCCCTCATTTGAATATTGTCTTCATGCTAGAAGCAGACTGTAGATTTTTCAATGGTTCTTGTTCTGCTGAAATGAAATTGACAGTTTCCGCTAACGTTTTTTTTCAAACGTGATTCCTTGCAGGTTTAAGACCTCCCCAGTAAACGCCATCTTCTGCCAGGCTCTGGCCGGCTCCCCTCTGCGGCCCCAGCGGCTCGCCCAATTGGACAAAGAGCAAGAGGAGCAGTTTAAGCCACCTTTCGGAACTGACATCAGAGAGGCGAGACACCCACACAAAGATAAACACTTTCACTTGCCCAAAGCGACGTATGGCTCACGTACAATTTTTTTAACATGTCTTAGGAGGAGGTGGCACCAGTTAGAGAGGAAGCTTTTACTTCCACTCACAAGCCCATGACTGTGGGAGGACAGTCTCAGGTTACCGTCGGCACCACTCACATCTCTCGTTTGACAGATGACCAGCTGATAAAGGAGTTCCTCAGTGGCTCGTACTGTCTGCATGGGGTGAGGCGTATTCGTCTTTAGTTTGGTTTCGGAATAAATTTAATGTTCTTATTGTGGGTGTTTGTTTTTCAGGGGGTGGGATGGTGGAAATATGAATTCTGTTACGGAAGGCATGTCCATCAGTACCACGAGGTAAGTTTGTGAGGGAACTGATTGAGTAATGTTAAAAAAAAGTGAAAATGTAAGAATACCTCAATACAGATTAATAGAATATGTGTTTGCAAAAATACTGATAACATTAAGGGTGTTGTTTTGCTTTCTGATTAAAATGTCTTTTTGTTTCCTAGGACAAAGAGCAAGGAAAGAACATTGTGGTTGTGGGAAATTGGAATGCAGAGGAACACATTGACTGGGCCAAGAAGAATGTTGCCCGATCCTACCATCTCAAAGACGACGGAGTCCAGAAAGTCAAGTAGGCTATTGTTTTTTTTTGGCAGCTGAGCAGTTCTGCTGCACTTCACTAAGACTTGTGGCACTTCTATGAGCTACTATGCCACCTTCAGTTTGTCAGACACAACTGACATTGTTACCCATGCAGCATTTTATTACCATATGACTTTACACTATCACTCATAGAAAAGCAAGCTCAGAGTACCAGATTCCAAACTGGAAAAACCATTTGAGTAGTGGTAGAGCTTTGTTAGCTGGTTTATTCACTATGCAAACTGTCTCAACTGCTGATGAACAACAAACAAAAACAGCACATGCAGCATATTTTTTAACTTTAAATAGATTAAAAATAAAAGATGAGGTTGGAGACGGTGCGTTAAAACACATGCTCTCAAGCACAGAAGTGATATATGTTCTCTTTAAATCTAACTTGTGTGCAGATGAAACTGTCCTCACTATTCTTTTTTTCCCTTTGCTGACTTTTTCTGTGCAACACGATAGGTTGGTTTCCCATTTTTATGGCCATGGGGATGTGTGTGATCTGACAGGAAAGCCCAGACAGGTCATTGTCAAGCTGAAGTGAGTGAAAAGTCGCGAGGAGGGCAAGAAGAGCATGTTTCTTTCATGATAATAACATAATACCTTACCATTTCCGATTTAGTTTAACCAGCATAGTTTTTTTTTTTCTCTCCATCTGTCAGATGTAAGGAGTCTGAGTCCCCTCATGCTGTCACAGTCTATATGCTGGAACCTCAGACTTGCCAATACATCCTTGGGGTAAGTTTACTCCAAGCCACAGTCAACAGCATGTAAATCACAGTTTGAGAAGACATGAATAGTTGCATTCTTTACCTCTTGTGGGGTAATTAACTTGATGACCTTTATTAGGTCACATTTGTTGCCTCTTGAACATTGTGTGGGTCATTAGGGTCATTGTCAGTGGGAGTATCCTTAATCCTGCGGTGGATTTGTTCTTTTATTTTGTATAATACATTTCTACCTGAGTGAAATGACTCAAGAAGTAGGCAAGTAGCAGCCATGATAAGACCTGGTCTAATTCTCTAAATGCAAAGTCAAGGTGCTTCAAGGCTTCCATATCTTTCTTTACCACAAGGTACACTGAACAATTCAGCTCAAAAGAATTAGAGATAATGATGGTTCACATGTCTGGGTAGCTGCTACATTAAAAGGGATGGTTAATTAATTTTTATAGTAGTACTAATGGGATTCATGCAGATAAAAATGAGTAAGCAGTAATTCTAATTCTTATTACCTCTTCCCTTTTAAATCATTTAAATTACCAGCCTATGCCAAAAAAAGAACTTTTTTTCATACAGTCTGTATGAAATATAGTGCAAAATATTTAATTTAGTTAATTTGTCCAACATTTTTACCGAAACAAACTAACATCGAACTAAGGGATTTTTTTTTTATTTCATTGCCTTCAATTCCATTGCTATTGGAATTTCCCTCTGGGATTAATTTTTTCATTCATTCACTGTAGAGGACTTAAAATGTGCAGAAACATGGCAACACATGTAATCTTGGTAAGTGCCTATGAGTACATACACCTGCAATGTTCCACTATATTTTTTTCTTACTGACAATAAGAACAATGTTCTGATTATGTAGTTTTCATGAGTTGCATATAGGGAATTTTATTCATAGTCATCCAAACACATGGGTCACATATGAAAGTGAAAAGCAGGACATATTATAAGCATGGTTGTAACTGAAAAAATCACTTTTTTTTCCATTTCTTGGGATATCCCTTCAGGCTTTAATACATTTTCTATGCCTTCATTTTGCTTACTTCTTACTTTCGTCTCAAACAAACATGTCGCCCACCAAATGGCACGCTATCTGGTAAAATGTATGATTTATGTATTAGTTTAACCACAAATTATTGTTTTTCTTGTTTATTTTTATTGTATTCCTAAATGCAAAGAAAGGAAATTAAAAATGTATTATTTCAATATGTTTAGAAAAACAACCATCTTGTTGACATTAAAACAGTGGTGGGGAACCTTGACTCAAGTTTTTGATGTCCTGTGTTGGAGCAGGGAAACATAGAAAATCCCTTGGGGGGCCAGGGTTCCCAAACACTGCAATAAAACCGCCAAAAAAAAAAAAAGTAAATTCAGCAAGCTAACATTTGCTTAGCTACCTATGAACTGCCTATGAGTCTAGCATTAAAGTTAGCTTGTGGTGCTAAAACACATTTTGCAGCAGTCAAAACATTTCTTTATTTAGTTCAATCATTTTATATATTGCATATTCCAATTCAGGCTCACAGGGAGGCAGGTAGAACCTGAACAGATCACCAGTCTATCACAGGATTTAAAATATTTAGTTAATTGCAGGGTGCTTTGAGTAAAGGAATTCTGGCATTTCATCTGCCGGGACCGGGATTTAAAGTTCATTATCGAAGTACACAGCGTTAATTGGCTAAATTTAATGGGGAATAATGTGAAGTCATGGCAGGAGAAAAGGCAAGATTCAGATTTTAAGGATCTCTGTCGCACTATGACACTAGATTATATAATATACCCTTAAATAAATGAAAAGTTGTATTGCTATAAACTCCAGCTATTTGTCAGCTATTGTGATTGACCTCACGTTTGGAGTTTTACATCTGTTTTTTCCTTTTATTTTACAGGTTGAATCTCCAGTCATATGTAGAATTCTTGACACAGCTGATGAACACGGATTCTTGTCAATCTCCAGTTAGACTGACAAAAAATCTGTAAACACATGAAGGACAAGAGTACACTTACTTTGACCAGAAGTCTGAGTGGCTGGAGATGCCACTAACACTGTGTTCAACACCAAAACGATGGTTCAGCCTGATCTTGGGGCAGGACTCTATAAAAGCCGAAGAGCACGGCCCCGACCTGTGCAGCTGGTGATGCTACGTCAGCTGAGTCCAACAGGCTACTTATAGTGCAAAGAGTGAAGGGGAGCTGCTCGCTCCTAATAAAGATGTTGCCTGAACTACATATCTATGCTTCTCATCACACTGATTAATTGCAAGTAATGATTAATCAGGGGGTTTGATTATATTCAGGGGATTTAACTCTGTTCTGTGGTTTTATTGACTGTAATGCCTGGATTTGTGTGCATCTGTGTGAGAGATATGAAATGATACTCTCCTTGGCTGTGACAGTTTGTACTTGTAGTTATGAGGCGAAGGTTGGAAAGCAAGTCCTGCAGTGTTTTGCAGCAGGGAGAGCGTCTTCTGTCTCAGTTTACTGAATGAGCGAGTGAGTGTAACTTATGCAATACAGGTTGCTGTGATATAAACATGGAGTGATTCCAATTTCACTTAAGCTTGCAGAATGAATGCGTTCATTTAAGAGGTATTCTGTGGTTTTATGAAGATCCACACAGGGATCCTTTTCACTGCTGTATCAGAAAAAAATGTATTTGCAAAAACAGAATTAAAAAGAAACCATAAAATCTCCTTAGTATCATTGTATTACTGCAGAAAAAAAGTTTGAGAAAGGAATTAGGATGTCATGGCCAGAAATGTCTTTTTACGTTGTAAATATAGGGATACAGATATGTTAGATGCCATCTTTTCAGGGGGATGTGTAGTTATTGCACAGTTCAGTCCACTAGAGGACACTGATGAGACGTGTATCATTTTTACAAAGTTTTTCTCTAAGACTGAAAGCATTATTAGTGTTATCATTACAATTCAGAAATGCTATTAATCAAATAATATCCCAGCTAATTCTATATTTCTGTACATTTATCCTAAAACTAGCTGTTCCTGATTTGAGTTATTTGCAGTAACACCTATGGCTAAACTGTATAGAATATGTGCAAAAAAGTACCAGAAAGGATCAGACTTACCAAAAGTATTATATATAATTTGTACATTTTCTCTGATTGAGAGCAAAGTACAACACAAGTAAAGAAATGCATCACGGTTTTACATTTTAAGAAGCTAGTTAAAAAATAAAATTACAGATACCTTGCACTTACCAAACATTTATTGTGTTAAAAAGTGTATGATGCTCACAAACACATTATTCTTCAGAAGCAAAGGTCCATCTAGGTGCAATCACATGCCACTGACAGCCATGAGTGGGCTTATGCACGGTTACATAGCCTGATGATGCAGCTGCTGCTGTCTTTGGCAGCAGTGCAAACCTTCATACATGTGGGTTATAATCGCACATGCTTGCACACCATAAAGGAAGATGATGTAAATCAGTGAGAGGAAATAAATTTAAGAAGTCGACTCAAAAATAACTTTTGGATCAAACACTTCATAATATAACTTGCTTTTAATTTCAGTGGCAAGGCTACTACTGGTAGTATGTCTTGGAGGATAGAAAGCTTAATACTGATTCCAAATGCAACAGGTTTTATTTATGCTCCTCTTCTGATTCACATTTGATTTAAAGCCATGGTAGGATTGTCCAAGCCCTTAATTTCTATGACTAAACTGAAGGAATAGGTATCTGATGTACTGAGGTGCTGTCAAAGTCTTGCAGTGGATCTTGGTGAGTGTGGTAGTGCATGGCTACATAAGACTTGACAAAGGCAAATGTCTGAGAACTGACAGGTTGCAGGCTGGTGGGAGAGCTTGGACCTGCAGAGGGACTGCTGTTGTATATACTATAGTAGGGCTCGATGCGGGTGTTGATTGGCGTTGAGGTACTTGGGAGGCGTGGTTTGCGCACACCTGTGACCCTGGGACTACCACCGCACTCCCTAGAGTGACTGGGTCCACAAGCCTGGTCCACCAGCCTCTTCTGCGGCTTGGGTGACAGAACATAAGCCGAGTTGGTCTCATGATGGGAAGATTTATTGCGATTGACTTCCAGGCTGCCCTTCCCCATTGCATGCAGGCGAGTCTTTTGCTTGCAGCAGAGAAAGCCCAGTGCGGCCCACTGAACACAGCACAGGACACGGCGGCGGAGGCCTGCACTGTTGCGCGAGTACACAAATGGATTAATGCCAGATTTGAGAAAAATGAGCACAAAGCCGCACAGTTCGAACTGGTAGTGCGCAAAGCTACTCTTAGGAGACAAAACGTCCTGCGCTAGTGAAGCTCCCATTGGCAAGCAACAAAGCAGCACAGAAAACACAATAACTACACAGGTCACAACGGCCTTGGAGTCTTTGGCTGTGGCCAAGTTGACTGAAGAGACCAGCTGACAGCAGGTGGCTCCTTGGGCTGCCCCTGGAACTACAGCTTGGTTGGTCCTGTTGGCAAACGAATGTGTCTGAACATTTTGCAGTTTATTGTAAGTCTGATTACGGTACAGCGAGGGGCCTTGAACAGCACACTGCATGCTCTCAAAGCCAACTGCAATAAGAGGGGGAGGAGGTGGTGGTGGGCATGTTGCATCTACACTTATGATGGGACATTTCCTCACTTGCGCATTCTTCCTCAGAGTCTGAGCAATCATGAGATAGGACACAGACACAACAGCGACACAGAAGGCAAAGTCTGCCAGGTAAATGTACAATACAACTCTGGCCTGTCCACCTCCCAGGCCAAAGTGCGGTAAACAGGGACCATCTCTACGTGGGTAAGCCCGCATTGTAAGAAGAGCAGCCATGGTAAAGCTGGATGTCCATAACAGGGCAGTGAGGGCCAACGTGCAGGGGAAGGACGCAGTTCGGTTGGGCTGTTGCCCCAAAACCATGCGCAGCCTATGCAAGGCAATGACCGCTACAGTCTCCAGGGACATGATGATAAAGCCCGAGCTGGTCAGGTGGAAGGCAAAGCAGAAACTCTTTGACACACCATCCCCTCCGCCCGCATCCAGGAAGAGCACCAGTGCAAACATTGGAGCAGTCACACAGCAGATGAACAAGTCGCAGAAGGACAGGTTGAGGATCATGAAGTCAAAGTTGGTGCGGAACTTGCGAAACGCTGGATCAAAAAAGGACAAGAACACCACAAGATTGCCATAAGAACCTAGGAAGAAGATGAAGATGAGAAGGAGGGAGCAAAAGGTCAAAGTAGCAGTGTGGATCACAGCCCAACCAGAAGGGGTGTGAGTGCCCGGCGTGCCGTTGTAAGTCTGTTGTTTTGGCGCATCCACCAGGTCTGATGGGAGAAGAGTGGTGTTCATTGTATTGTTGGCAATTTATAGGGATTCCACTGTCATCTCTTTTAGCATTGTTCCTGTACATGGCAGTGGTGTATCATGAGCACTGTGTCTGTTTCCTCCGCCATTGCTGCCACCTCTGAAGAGAGAAGGATACAAAGGCAGTTGTTACTTATTAGGCTGTTATTATACTAAATACAGTAAATGAAGCCATTCAGATCTGATCTAAAATGAATGCACATGCACATTCTTAGGTCTGTGTTACACAAAACCTATAACAGGCTATGCACCACTGGATTTGGGCAATAGCACCTTACAACCCCCGCCCCCACCTAAACAGCGCTCACAATTTTCCTTATGAATATCCATTACAAATTACCGAAATGGTAAAATGAGCAACTCTAACAATGAGAACATGTATCATACCACCACCTGTAATCGATTGTGCGTCCATCATCATCTGATCACAGCCCGTCTTCATTTAAGAAGCAGTACCGCTGGGAGGGCAGAACAACAAAACGTCCTCAGGAGCAGATCTTCGGCAAGCACATAAAACACGTTTCCTTACATGTCTGTTGAAATCTTGACACAAACACGGAGCAGTCCGTGTCGGCGCATCAGTATTTTTTTATTGGACGATATTTCCACTGTAACAGAGGAGCGTCAGCAGCTGGACGTGCATTGAAAAATGAGTATGAAGTCACTGTCTACGTATCTGAGCATGAGCATAACCACTGCATTCAAGCTAAGACAACTCACCTCTCTGCCCCCCCTCATCCTTTTCATAATAATTCAATAGAGAAAAACTGGCCATCTGATGCTATACCTTAGTAACAGCACTGAGCAAAACCCGACAACATATTCAGACAGATTGTGGCATTAGATTGCAGTAAACCTTTTCTACCCCCCACAGAATAGCTATGCGAAACATGGTCGCCCACCGTACCGTATTTAATAATTTAAATGAACCTTATTTGGAGACTTGAATAGTATTTATCTCATGAAACAAATAGGGAAGGGGTATGGTCATATATCAGTCCTGATTTTACGATAATATACTAGCATGGCCTTTAACCTACTTGACAATATATTAAGATAAAATTTAAAAAAAAAATCTGTTTTGAGCTTCATTTAAATGGCAAATAGTGTCAGTAAGGCCCAATTAAACTGTTTAAAGATGAGCAAAGGGAATAAAGTCTCATCTTTCCCTCGATATTCACTGCACAAGTAGCAGCTTAACTATAGTTGCTATGCGACACATGGTGGTGAATTTGAACTCGTTAAAGGTGCTGTGGTTACGTGCCAATCATCAATTTGTTAGCAGATGTGTATTCAAATTGTTTTTAAGTACAAATAAAGCAATTAAATCACGATACTCTGGACAAACAGATTTTGAGAAGTTTTTTTTTTTTAAAAAAAAGTCTTATTTATGCAGGAATAATTTAATAGCTCAAACAAAAAAAATCGTATAAAATTTTAAAGACAAGCATAAAGAAAAAGGAACTCAATTACTTTTTTTCTTAAAAACAATTTATTTCTTTTTATCTTTGAACAAAGCAAACTGATCTAAAAAAGAAAAAGAAAATTACTGCAGTTTTGGCACTACACTATTCGTGAGGTACTAAAATGCGTTGATGCTTAGACTGGTTTCAAGTCACCATGGAAATACATAACACAAACCAATGCAATTTAAAGTCATCTCGTTGGGTTCTCAATGTGTCAAATATATCTGCGTTCAGTGGGAAAAGGTCACAATAACAGACAGGCAAATTTTTGTTTCGTGCAACATGACACGACATGGGGATCTAGATGTGCTCCGGTCCTCAGAACAAGCGTTTCACACAGCACAGCAGCAGGGAGCTTTGCACTCTCCCTTTCTTTGTAAGATGAAAACAATTCAATTTCTAAAGCTCAGCCATCTAAATTATCTTAGGTATACACTATGGGGAAAAAAATCATCAGCACTTCAAAAAAGTAAATAAATAAATGAATTTGCTTATATTTGCTATACTATGATGTATACATACATAATGCATATAATCATAGATCAAACAGTCACACAAACATTGTGTGTTGCAAATTTAAGTCCAACATAAAAAGACCACTGATTAATAGTCAATTCTCTGTGGCTTGTACAAGAACTTTGCTACTGGAAGATACTAAAGAGTATGTCCTGCACTGGACACTGCTGGCTCAGAGCAGATAGTTGGGATATAATCCTGAGAAATGTGTGGGACGCAGATGTCATCAAGCATCCCATAAACACGCACACACACATACTTGTGTACAAGCACCCGCACACAAGCCACAGAGAAAGGGGAAAAAAAACAAAAAGGGAAAAAAAAAATCTGTACAGTAATGTTACAAACTGCAGGTCATTCCTACCTGCCATGATTGCTCCTTAAATATTAAGTATAGTAGAAATGTAAATTAGCTAGACACAAATACACAACATTTTTATCCTTCGGAGAGCCACAGTGCAGTTCCTCTGTGGACCACTTCTCTTCCTTGGGTTGTGTAGTACTGTATTTTTTATTTAGACAGGAACTGGGGTCTCTTCTCACAATGCAAGCTGGTGTTTGTGCAGTCTGGGGTTATCACAAACTGACTGAAAAAAGAGAAAAGTCTCAATGAATTGTGGTTTAACAAGCTGTGCAACACCTTATAACCTTATCTGGTAACAAATGTGCTTAAAAACACATTCAGGGACATTTCAGTTCCAACAGGGGAGTAAAGTTCTTATGCCTTACCTTTAGGCATAGTAACAGGGTGAAACCAGCAGGTCTGTAAGGACTAGTAGCTGATCATCTGTGAACTGCTGCTTATGTTGTTGCCAGTTGTCATGGTGAGTTCTTCTGAAGTTTGACAGAGTTTTCTTTACAGTCATCTGGAAGCAAATTGCAGTAGTTAAGGATTACTTTTTATTTGTATAGAAGCATGAGTAATCGTAAATTAGACGTACTTCAATAGGTTGTGTGTCATTGAGATGTGCACTTAGGTCCATCAATAGCTGAGGCATCCAAGTGGGAACATCATAAGGGCTAGAGAGAATACACGCACTCAAACCAAGTACACCTGCATGGCGACGCACCAGGTCTACAAGCAAAACATTAAAGAATCAGTTAGAATGAAAGCATATAGCAAGTGAATTATATAATTAAATATTTCAGAGCAGCCAAGTCCCCTTATCGTTAACCCACTGAGGTCCCTCACCAGCAGAGGGTATGGTGTCCACTACAGAGCCAAGCTCCCTTTTCCTCTTCTTAGGTAAGCGCGTTTTGCAGAGAGCCTCAAAATGTGCCTGCATGGGAGCATCCATGGAAAGGAAATTGCACTGAAGGAAGCCACTGAGAGTAGTGGCAGCCATCTCACGTACCTAAAAAACAAAGCAAGAAGGTTAGGAGGTGCAAGAGTACTATATCAGTGTAAAAGTAATCACACTACACACAATAATAAAACTGAAAACAAAGATAAATCATAAAGCAATGTGCAAAAGTCTTTAGTGTTTATTTACTGCTTGGTAAATAAGGGGGAGAGGCGAGGAGGGATTTATGTCAACATACATTAAAATACAGTATAAAATAGAACATGTACTATTTGAAAGAAATTGAAATTTACCGTTTGATCTGACCACCTTAATTCTTTAACACAACCAAGCTTAATTTAGTCTTCAGGAATGGTTAATAATTCTTTTCTTTAGCTAGTTCATGCTTTCTTCTTTTTAAAGATTGGGCAGTTCAGTATTTTGCTTAAGGACACTTTGACATGCAAACTTCAGACAGAACCCAGAGGTCGGCCACACTACACCTGGGCCACAGCCGCCCCATATCTCAGTCTTTTTCTCCATTTCCTTGAGGACTGCTAACCTTTTATGAACAGTGGAGTGCAAGAACAGGTCAATTGAAGATCTAGATGCATCTCTCTCTGCTGAATATATATCCATTTCTTAAATGATTCCAACTTCTGGTGATGTTAATCTTCTGTTGTCTAAGAGCCACTGCCTCTTAGGGAATCACCTTGTGGAAAATTATTACCCCTTCATTTGAATACAAAATGATTCAGTCAGTGTTTAACATGTGTCTTAAAATTGTTCTAGGACTGGACTGAACCAATTGGTCAAGGAATGGAGACTGTAAGTGGATTTAATGTGGGGAAATGCTTTTCTACAAATGTTTGCTAAATGAATGGTCAAATATTTTTGATCATTTAAACTTTTCATTCAAAATGATAGCTGCACTATGGGCAGTGTTATTCTAAGGTACGCTTTTTTTTCTTAAAACTAACAAAAAAAGAAAAAAACAAAACAAAAGGCTTTATAGATAAGTCCCAAGGTTCTCTATATAGCCAAACAAAAATGACTGTCAAACACACATTCTTTTTCTCTACTCTAACCCTCTCCCTCTTGTCCTCCAATTTGAACGTTATCTCCATGGCAACAGATTATTGCAGCCAGTGGTTTCCATGGAAACAGCAAGAGGACTTGGAGGGGTAGGGGAGAGTGGAGAGCCAGGAGGAGAGTTGCTGAATCATAATAAAAATGAAAGACAGAGCAAGTGTCTGCTAGCATAAACACACACACACACACAGGCCAAGAGCTCAGTGATTTTTTACATAATCACTCATCACACCACTACATGTTAGTCTGTCTTTCAGATACTGTTTATAACAGATGATGTGATTAAACTCTTGGCCTGACTTCTAAAATTAACCCCAAAACTGTTGTGAATGGACGTCTGTTTTACCTCAAGCTGTTCATCCTCCAAGAGTTTTAACACCAGTGTGCGCACATCATTCACTGCCTTCAGGTCACTCATGAATGTGAAGAGGTTGTAAAAAACCATGATCTGGAGGTATGTGAGCACCGTGTATCGGGCATGCCAGGAGCTACTGCCAGCAATCTGCAACACACAACAGACCCAACCCATATCAATAAAATCTGGAAATATGCGTCACGAGAACAACCTGTGCCTCAGATCAGTGCACATTTACCGTTTTATTCTTGCTTCAGGAAAATACAAATATTTGTAAAATGTGCTCAAGTAACAGAAATATTAAATCAACTTAATGTTGTTTTCCTGTCATGTAAAAGAATTATAATGTTCATTTGTTTCCCAAGATACTCATCACAAAAACACAGATAATCTTGGAATATACTGTTAGGCCTAAGTTGGATTCATACTTGCGCTGCATCTGCGTAAGGTCTGATACTGTGTCACTGCCACATGCTTTGCATAGGTCCACAGAGGCATGATGCACTCCGCTGCTTGCACTCAAGTACTCCCTTGTGATTATGTGTTTCTGGGCCTTTTTGCTGAATTCATGCAATAAACATAATAGAAAATGCAACGTAACGCTGTACCCTACACTTAAGTGCAAGAGCAGATTTTACCCGCGTCAGCTGTGCCAACGATACCATATGCAGACAGTACACAAGTATAAATCCAACTTTATTTCAGCTCTCTATAGTTTTGAACCTCTTTCATCTCCTTTTAAGACTACGTTTATTCAAGAAGAAAGACTTGTCATTTGCTAGAGAGCAGTGAAAATAACAGCTTCAACATCACTCGCCTCTTTCAGTGCAGTCAGAACCATTGGGATCTGATCTGTGTAGAGGAGTCCCTGAGACATCAGAGACAGACAGGTCTTTGCATCCCTTTTAAGTTCATCATAACTATCGTCATTCTCCACCGGAGCAATCTGGAACAATGGCGAGAGAGATTATAGGGCAGGTTTTTAAATAGTGAACATATCGTATCATACAAGCTACGAATGATGGAGTTTTTTGCCTTGAAGAGCAGGGGAAGCAGCCGGAGTTGTTCTGGGACAGCAGTGGTGAAAGAGCGACCAGCACTTGCAATCAGCCATTTTAGGACTGCAAAAGTTCAGAAACTTAAATTATTTCTTATCGGTGTAAATATGGGTGTATGAAGCAACTGTTTAAGCTATTTATGTCACAATCAGTACTCCATAAGGGTTACGGTGAATATTCAACCCACCCGTTTTAAGCAACTTGATCGCTTGAGTTCGCTCATCTTGCTCCCCCACCTCGTTCTCCTCAACCACATGGTTCTGGATTTCCTCGTCACCCTCTGTTAGAGGCTTCAACTTAAACAGGATTCGCTCCGTGAAGTCAGAGATGCGTGGGGAGGTGGTGGGCTGAGTTAACGGCAGGTTGACATCAATCATGAAGATGTATGTGAGCACGCTGGGTGGATAACGGATCAGAGGACAGGATGAAACAATATTTTTAAATTGATTTTTTACATTGTGCAATCATCCTTACAAAAGGCAATGAAAATAAATAACCTCACCTGCCAATTCTTTCGCGTACATTTTTGTACACCTGTGTGAGTTTGGGTTCTAGGTACTGTAGCAACCTATGCAGGAGCTCCGGCACACGCCATTCCTGCTGGGCTAGACCTCCCTGAAGCACATATAGACGACTGGCCAGAAAAAAAACAAAAAACAAAACATGATTTGTCCGGTCAATAAAACAATTACATCAACTTGAACACTCACCAGGCATCAACAAAGGAGCCCCCTTCTCCATTTACTGGAGACTCCATTAGCATCTCAAATAGCCAGTGAAGCTTGCGTGGGTCTCTGCTCTCCTGTAAAAGTAAAAAAACAATAGTTCAACACAAGTTCAAGAGGTTGACGTATAATGGTGGATTGAAATGAACTAAATGCTTACACAGGCTGTAGCAATGCAGGTGCCCCAATCTGCATACGTTTCTACGGTGATGTTTGACAGGGCAGTGCGGAGCAAAGGACACAACAGCTCCCAAAGGCTCACAACCTGTCACAAAACATTAGTATTAGAAAAGGATTTTCCGTATACATCATCATGCATAGCAAGTAAACGGCACTTTAGCTCAGATATCTATAAAATGTTTGAATGGTCAAGGCATAACACCTTAAACACTGGATAACTTTCAAGATATACACAATGAATGTGTAAGAAACTGCTTCACCCATTTTAAATGTTGTACCTTAGAGAAACTCCAGTGCTTGCAGCCTCTGATGAGCCCGGAGATAATCTCAGCCACACAGCGCTGCTTGCTCTCATGAGATTCTGCAACCAGGCGCTCCATGTGAGGCCGCAACAGAGGCAGAAAGGCATCGCCAAAATTACGGAACAATCCCTGTAGAAATAGGAGAACTGAAATCAAACTTTCCGTTGATTTACTTTGTTCCTTCCAATGTTTGAATCTCTAGTAAGGAATAACACACCTTGAACAAACAAAATCTACGAGGGCTGAACTTGTCTTTTCCCTTGCGGTCCTCAAGAGAGAGAAACTCGATGAACTGGTTAATGAACACTGGGTCCGAGAAATGGTCAAAGATGATTTGTTCCCGCTGTAAGGCAGAGCATAAAATTGACTAACTCAGTACAGTGTGATTTCACACTGCTGTATGAAAGATTTTGTTTCAGAGCACAAACCTCTGTCATTTCCTCTCTGCTCAGGTTCTGTTTGGGCTGGTCCTCCTGAGATGCATACATCATCAGGTTTCTACAAATCAATTATAAAGTGACAAGAACAAAAACATGTTATGGGTGTAATATGACTCAATGAGTCCAAGTAAAACAGAACAGGAAAAAAATAAACCTTGGCCAGCAGTAGTATCCCCAGTGAGTCTTCTCGATAAACACACAATGATCCCAGCTTTGCTGTGTGTGTGGCAGGTTGCTGCTGTTGTACTGGAGCCACTGGTTGTCTGAACGGTCCCCAGCTACAATTCTGCTGGGCTCCATTACTCCACCTACCAAAGAATATGACAAACTAATATGATTAAAATTGGATTTTAATAAAGTGAAATAAACCTTGACAAAAATGTCATTCTTACAAAGCTCAGAGGGGCTGACAGGGACTTTCTTATGTGGCCTCTTTATTTGCTTCATGATCCCAGCCACAGCAGATATCGCCACCTAGTTGAGAAAATTAGATATTAAAAAATTTGAAAAAAGTATCTCACCCAAAAGCTCTACCTACATGCTTCCTAAATGATTTATACCATACCTTGCGGACATAAAGGGAATCATGGTTGAGGTTTTTCACAAAGAATGTAACAGCTGCAGATGGGAGCTGGTGGTCATCCCTCAAGAGCAAAGAAAGGAAGCCTATTGCAATGTGCTCAAACTTCCAAGGCCTGTAGTGTTGAAAAGTAAATAAAAATGAAAATCATAAATCAGGTGTCATATGAACATAAAGATAAATTGTATTATTTGTAAAATATATTAACCTACATGTTTCTGTTGCTGAGACAGCCCAGCAGATCACCAATGAGTTGTTTGTACTTCCTACAAAAATATGAAACAATTTGTATTTGCATAAAGAAAAAAACAACTTGTCTTTTATCTTATGTCCGTAGATTTATACAGAGTTAATTTAAAGGAACGTTTGTGTCAGTTTTGATATTTCTAAGAGTTGTTGCTTAGACAAGATGTAAACTGACTTTTTAATGTTAGACTTACTCAACAGACTCAGAGTTCTTTTGCTCTTGTTTCTTTAGACCCTCTTGGGCTTCTTCCTCAGAGGGCACAGGCTGCTCAGGGAAAGGATTTCCAGTTGTCATAAGATGATTTGCCACAGTACAGCAGTCATCTGGGATCTATAGAGATAAAAAAATAAACAGAGATCATTTGTTTAAACATATGAACATAAAGTCCTGTAAATATGCTGATATGTGCAGCTAAATGTAGACCCAACGACTATCGTCTTTGACATGATGGATATATAATACACAAAGAGTTTTCACAGGTTATTTATTATTATAAATTTAGTAAAACAACATCAACTATAAGACTTTAAATAAGCTACAATGACATATCTGATTTTGTAAAATCCATTTGGTAAGATGCACAGACTTAATTTAAAATATGCAAACATTGAATGCAACAGGACATGTTCTTGTCACAAAGCTGCTCTACTGAAAGACAGAGGAAGTCATTCGTCCCACGCGCCATCAGGCTACACAACTCTCTGGTGGGGAGGGGGGAAAGATGATACTAAAGCAACTTTATATACTTTAAACTTTTATTATTAAGATTTTATTTACTTCTATGACTTATTTTTATATAATACATTTTTATAATATGGATGGTTTTAGGCATGTGTGAAGCAGCTGACCACAGGGAGCAATAAAGTTCTATCTCTCCATCTATCTCTCTATCACTATGAATTTTCATTGGTTATTTCAATCTTTAAGTATTCTGTGGCACCTGCTTTCATAATGGGGAACAGTAAACAACAGAAAAGCATGGAAAAATAGAAATGTGGAATTCTTAAAATTCAAAATTAAAGTTTAAATTGTCTTCAGGACCCACTTTTTCGAGATTGAGCATATTTTTTTAGTTTATTTTCTAGATTAGTTGGAGTGGATACTTAATCACATAATGTTTTCAATGTTTAATAAATCAGAATTGGAGTCGTCATCATGACAGGACTTTTGTTTACTGTGTTTTGATGACAACATTGAAGGCAAACCTCTTATTATCAAATATAAGTGGTTGAGTTATTGTTTCCGTCATGACAGGGACAAATATTTCAGGGTGACTTGAGTCTTTGCACTTGTAGAACTGTGTTCAATATTGAACTCACAGAGAAGTCAATGCCAATGGTCTCATACTGGCGATGGACTTTATCTGCAAGGTCATCGAAGAGTCGCACAATGGAGGGTTTCTCAAGAGACATGGCTGAGCTGAGGCCAGAGCGAACAATGGCCGGCCATGTCAGAGCAATGCATTCCCAATCATGCAGGTTAGCCAGGCAAACGCCACTGTGATTCCCCAGAAGGCAGTACAAAGCACCCTGGAAAAGAGAAATTACAAGGAAAAAGTCATTTTTAAAACAGTAAAGATAAATGTTTTGTGCTCCTATAGTACAAAGTCCACAGTCTTACTTTGAACTGCTGCTGAGTAACACTCTTGTTGTCTGGGTTGATGAACTCGAGAACGTGGGGGATCAGATCTCTGCAGCAGAAATTGTAGGTTCCCAGTGCAGTGAACAACACATTCTGAGCTCTGCTGCGTACCTGGAAGGTGCAAGAAGTCTCAAAGTGTTTTTCACCCCCAACAGTGTATTAACAAAACTAATCTGAACAAACAAAAATGAGAATACATTGCTTGCAGTGTGGAACTCACTTGACTGTATGTGCTTGTGGAAAGCCTCAACAGATCTCTCATCAGCTCCTGGTGAATGCTTTTGTACTGACATCCTTCCACAGTTAGTTTTCTCAGCTGATAAAAGACAAAGTTATAGATGCAAAAGTACATTCATATCTGAAGATGAAGCATCTCTATTTCAGACTCACCTCGTGCTGGAGCATGACTCTGTCAATTAGTAGAGCTCTGATATGTTGTTTTCTCCCGTGAAGCTGCAGAAACAACAATACTTTGAATAGTGGTACGATTGTATTCTAAGAACTGGCTGATGGGACGATAGTGTTAACCTCCTACAGGATAACATCAGTGCAAAAGTAAGAAGCACGATGAAATCTCACCCTGTTTTCCATTGATTTCTTCACAAGGTTGAAGCTCTTCCAGCGAGAGTCAAACTCATGCTTGTGAGAACCTTTGAAGTGTAAAAGGTCACTGATAATCTGAAAAGTATCAGATAAAACAGAGTGTTACTGGTACTGGTTAACATGGCTCAGTATCAGTCAGCTATAAGGGGTACCCAGACACTGCCCACACGTTTTCCCTAATTTTTTTTTTTTCACTGCCTACCCACCTTGATGATGGAGAAAAGAGACTTTGTGTCATCCTCAGAGTTCTCCAGGATATGATCTATAAAAAGGAAAAACAACTCAAAGATGTCAGCACAGAGAACTACAGCAAGCTACAGCTGCTATCCGGTATGGATGCAGGTGTAGAAACACATGTTATCACAAGCTTATTTAAATAAGTCAACACGTACGCAGAAGCTGCCTCATCACGCCACAGATAGCATCTCTGTAGTTCTCTCTGCTCTGATCTGTAGATGGGGAAAATAATACAAGGTAAGATAGTACTGTAGCTCACCACCTAAATTATACCTACAGTAAAAACAGTCATAATAAAGGATGCTAATATTTCTTTACAGCAATTACATACCATACACTATTCCTGTGTATAATGTCGTCTCATCAAGATTCACCATGCTATGAACCCTGCAAGAAAGAACAGGTTCGCAAACGTCTTTACAAGCTGGCAAAGTCAGAAGACATCAAATTAAGTGAAACTATTTTTTTGACTAGGTGATAATTTGTGTAAGAGCTAAGACTATTTTTGGTTCAGAATATAGTTTAAGAAGTGAATATACATGCTCACAATTCAGGGATGGGCTCTCCTTTTAGAGGAGGCATCAGACCCCCTGCTCCCAAGAGACAGTGCTGAACAATGGTGAGGCTCTGTAGGACATCATCTCTAAAAACACAAAATCATTAACACATATTTAATAGCTAAATACGTCATATTTCAATCCAAACAAATAAAAATAAAAGCTCCTACAGAGTAGTAATTTCTGTCCAGATGAGCACTGTTTCTCACCTGCTCATGTCCTGTTCTCCTTTTGCAAATCTCTGAAGGCGCTGCAGTTCAGGCTGAAGGATCAAGTCCAGCAAATAAAAAGCTAGTGAGGTTTCCTCAACACTGGGAACATGCCACCGAATGTCCAAGTTCCATAAATCCCCAGGTCGACCCCAGTCCTGCAAGGAAAATATTGTTTGTAGTCTTTTTTTTTAATAAACTTTAAAACAAAACCTTCCAAGTATATATATATATATATATATATATATATATATATATGTGTGTGTGTGTGTGTGTGTGTGTGTGTGTGTGTGTGTG
>JBAMHX010000018.1:10937098-10978690 GCA_037177515.1 Pseudomugil tenellus | reverse complement strand
AATGCCATGCCGAACAAGAACTTTTTTTTTGTTCTTGCAACCTCAAGAACAAGAACAAATTTCTCGCTTCTCGTGGAGTATGTAACAAGGTTAAGTCCTAAAATAAAGAAGCACTCAACATAATTACCTTGATGGGGAGATAGTCACTGACTGGCTTGTGGAAGCCTCCTGGCACACTGCAGTACTCCGTGGGGTAGATGAGGGCTGTGGAGCGAAGGATGTGGTGCAACAAGTTGCAAGCTAGAGTGTAACCCTGCTTACACTTTAGGTGGAGCGTTAATTGCAAGATCTGGACCAGTTCTGACCGATAGAGCAGAATCTTGTCACCATCCACCCGAGACACCTAAAGTCGACGTGGCCAAAACAAAAAAAGTTAGTCTTTTAGTTAGTGCATACTAACTAAAATTAAAAAAAAAGGGGGGGGGGATGTATGTGTTCTGACATACGTGTCAGAACACAGGAAAATAAAGGGATTAGGGGAGTTCACTCACTTCAGAAAGAAGCTGTAGGTTCCACAAAAACTCCTTATCAAGCTCTTCCTCACTTAATACTTCTTCATCTGTTAAAAAAATGCATCAACTTGAACTCAAAAGACACAAACACTAATCATACAATTGGGAACATCAACTGTTTTAATCACTTACTGACAGCGATCTGGTTTATGGCATTGCAACAGTGTGGCACAAAAATCTTGAGTGACTCTGCAGGGTGACACTGAAACAGAAATACAGCACATGAATATAAAAACATAAATGTGACAGACTTATCTAAATCATAAAAAAAAAAAAAAAAAAAAAAATACGCTTTGGTATAAACATACCTTGGCAGCAGCTCGACACATGTCAGCCACCATTCTCCCAGCTACACGTGTCTCAAAGATGTTGGTAGTTGCAAAGTTGAACACCTTTTCTAGAGCCACCTATTGAAACAAAAAACAGAGACAAAATTATAACTACTTTTAAATGCAAATGGTTATGCAATTTCAGACAAAAGTTCAGTTCTTTAGTATAAAAGATTTCTAGTAAATAATCTAGTAAACAGCTGAAAACAAATGACAAAATTCTACATCCTACTATGTTTACACATAAAGCACTACATAAGCAGCAATAGGTAAAATTCACTAAACATATGAAGACTGTTACTGAATAACCAATCGCCTCAGGAGGACATTTATTCAATACTTCTATAAGAAAGATTAAAATGATCTAAAACTCTACTCAGTGGTTCTGAAGTATGATAAGAAAAATATTAGCAAAAAAGCTCAAATGTAGAAAAGGTGTGTGTGGAACCCTAGAAACACTGAAAACTGAGTGCTTGCAAACACATATTGGCTGATTCACAATATGGTGCATACTTTTTTGTTTGTCTTGTGTTTATTCTAACTAAACTACTTCTAAAAAAACTATTCATAGCAGCAATATAAATAAATGGACACTTTCTTTTTAATAAACCTGATTTCAATCCTGCATAAATTAACATGTCACAGTGAGAGCTGAGAAATAAGACAAGACCTTGAAGATGTCCAAAGAGCACTGAGTGAGGATGGTGCTAAAGGTGGAGGATAGCCCAAGCTCAACCAGACTCTCCAAATGAGTCATTTTCTCTGTTTCTGTTTCTTCACGAGTTTGTTCCAAAGTGCTGCTGTCTATCAGGGCAAAGCATCTGTGCAAAACAAACAAACAAAACAAAAAGGTGGGTTAAATTGTTCAGAAATCATTCTTCCTAAACATCCCACAATGAAAATACAGTATTGCTAAATAAATTAATTTTATTGGTCAGTATTATTAGTATACCACAGTTACAAAATTCTTATTTTACTTGGATATATGATTGAAGCATAGATACAGAAACAAAAGAACTTAACACAGTACATTTGGATGAAAACAATCTGGACTGTGTTGTATTGCAAACGATGATCCATGTCAGTACTACCACATTAGTAAAAGCTGCTGATGAATTTGTTGCATTTTGATGCAATGTTATGCATTCAAAAGTCTGTACCTGTCCATAAACTGAAGCACAAAGTCCTCAAACTCAGCAGAAGCAGAGCACATCTCTCTTTCCACCTGAGACACGCACACACAAAGACACACAAAAAGATAAACAGTTTGGCAATAATCATAATCTAAAAAAAAAAAAAACCAAAACATTAAACATGTCAATATTTCACCTCTGTCAAATCAGTTCTTTCATGTAGGGCAGACGAACAGTCCACCAAAGGCACAAGAGTCACAAAGGTAGCAATGAACTGAAATGTGATCTATAAGGACAGGAGGGAAATTTGTGTAAATTTCAAGCAATTTACCTATAAAAATCAAACCAATGGATTTAGGCTAAGAGTGCATTCATAAAAGATGAAAACAGTGGAGCACACCATGCACTTGCTGAAGTCATTTGGGTCAACGCCTGGCAGAGCTCTCATGAGCAGGGGCAGCATATGAGTGGGCCCTTCAGGAAAGCGCTGCCCACCTGATACTAGGCTCCGAGCCACACCAATCATGCAGCTCAGAGTGGCAGTCAGCTGGTGAGGCTCTGTTAGGGTCTCCAGAGCTGGATATGTTCTGTGGTAGGGAGAAAAAAAAAACCAATTAGCCCATTGTTTCATTTGCAACCTTGGTAATCTCTATTACCTAATACAGAAAAGTTTTAACCCAAAATTAGAAAGAAGCATTGTGGTAAAATTCAGCTTGCAATACGCTCGAAGTACAAACTTACCTTTCGAGCACAGAGGGAATGACCAACTCAGGTCTCATCAGAGCTAGGTTCTGCAGAGCTTGGGCTGCATCCAGACTTCCTGTTTTGCTGAACATGGCGAGCAGCACTGGCTGCATCATGCTCTGTACAAAGTCTGTGATGTCCTCCTCTGTGAGTTTGTGGCTGTCTGGTATTGGCGTTAGCCACGAGGGCTTTCTGTAACGTTCTCGGTGCAGCCGCCGAACCACACTTGCTGGGAGTCGTTGAAGCAACTTCATGAGCTTCATCTAGACATGAGGACAAGGGCACAGAAAAACAGATACATGACAAAGGGGTGACAGAGATGGACAGTGTGCCTCCATGTGTAGATGGAGAGGTAGAGGGTGTTGTATGCAGCATCTAGAGACAGATAACATAATGGACGTACAGACAAAAAACTAACAAATTAAAATATTTTCTTCTTGTTTTTTTGTGCAAAAAATGTATTTCTTGTAATCAAATCAGTTTCAGGAATAGATTTTTACCACAAGCTACAGTTTTTTTTAGTGAGAGGCTGGCACAGGGTCACTGTTGGGTAATTTCCTAAGTCCCTTTCTCCTGAATGATTGCAAAATACTGTTTACATGTAACATAATGACTAACTTGCACAACGTATGTAATCAAGTGACAGCCCCAAATACACACGAGCACATTCACCAATTGAACAGTGAATATTTAAGGTTTGTGTTTAAGAACATGTTGTTGCATGAGCTACTTCAAATCTAGTACAAGGGATCCTCAAAACAGCAAGGCATGCAGCCGTGATGCCAATGACCTTTATTACCATTGCAACCCCCTCACTCACATGTCAGGCTGTTATTTCTGAACTAGCTGAACCAAGATACCCAATGAGGCTTCCCAGTGAATGATGAGCTGTGAATGTGCTCAACCATTGAAAATATTTTTGTTCTGTCAAAGTGATGGTAGAATCACATTTAAAGCAAGCTGGAATGGTGACAGCGTGACCCAGATCTCTTGCATTTTTTTGTTGTTTACTATATTTTTTATGTTCACTCATCTAATCCCTCAGTGGAACACACTATGTCCAATAATTTAAGGGTTAAAAAGAAACTTTATTTTTATCGATGCTGAGAAAAACTTTTAAAACTCTTTAAAAGAAATTTCATATGTTGTTCTTCATGTAGTCCAGATGAGAGATCATGATTTAAAACTAGGTTTTCTGGGGTTTAAAAAAAACTTTAAAAAATATTTTTCAGCTGTTTTTAGATCATTTGTGTATTATGGACACATTCATTTTAATAAACAGGTGGCTGGATGTCTGTATCTCAATCCCAGATGTTTGACCCAATTGTGTCACTGAAAACTTTGCGGATCTGTGAAATTGAATATCCGTCACACAAAAGCCAAATTGTTAGTGGACGGTCTATTTGAGGGAATGAGAGGTTCAACAGTGACCTCATTTCTACTGTGATTGATGACAATTAACAAGTGACTCACCAACCAGCGGCCATGATTTGATGGGTGGAAGAAGGATGTGATACTGTTAAAAAGGCCACTGAGCTGTGCTTGAGCCTGCTTGCTGGGTCCTCCCTAAAATTGACACAGCAAAATCTCTGAGCAATTGTGCAAACTTAATACAGTAGGTATACAATAAAACTGAAATTGAGCATACTAACCAGGAGTGATGATACCCAAAGCACCACATGGCTGATATCATAGGCATTGGTAATGTATCGTGGTACCATCATCTGACTGGTCCCCACGGGAAGATTTAGACTTCTCAAAATTCTTGTGAAAATCTGAAAGGAAAAAAGAAATTACGTATTGTTTTTTGTTCACTTTACTTATAAAAATGTAAATCTAATCATTTCACTGGGATACACAAGGCAGATATATTTCTGTTTATAAGGGGCACAAACTGGTTTCACTCAAAACAAACAATTATGCAAGGTTTGCTCTAAGGCAAAGAAACTTGATAGTTCCTCTGACAAGCGGAAAATGCAATGAAATACAATTCATAAGAACACATGGAAGCATGTGGCACCAGTCCTCAAAGCAAACAAGTACTCAGTTATATACAGAGAGGCTAAAAGGAAGTATTCAGAGAAGATGGCAACAAACCTTAGGAATATAAGGGTCCCAATCAATATAGCCAATGTTGTCATTGGCCAAGCGAGCAAATAGATTGACCAGGTGCTGTAAATGTGGAAAAAGAACATTTTAGTCAAGAAAAGGGAGGGCAAAAGCTATACAAAGTAATCTAACATATTAATATACTCACAACTTCCCAGCTTGGGAGATTTTGCACAGAAACCCATAAGTTGATCAGTTCATTGAACCACAACCTGTAAAATAAGATGATTTTTCCTGAATTGGATCAGAAAAGTGTAACTAAAATCTAACATTCGCTAAAAGGCTACTACCATCCTTTGAGCAAAAGCTATAAGGTTTAACAGACACCTGAGCATGAGAATGTTACGTCTGCAGCTCCAAATAAAAAAACATCCAAGGCACATCAAATCTTATTTGTCGCAGATCATACCATCATCATAAGCTTCCAACAGTTTTACGCCACATGGTGTATTTTCCTGATTTCATCCAGTCCTATTCAGGACCTTTAAACTTTAGCAGGCCATTATATTTGCGTGACACACTTTAGAAATTCTGTAAAAACACTAAACAACACAACAAGAATGAAAGTATTCTTCAATCCAGCTGGTTATGAGAACAGAAAACTGGAACTGATTGTGTGTCATGGCACTCAGCTCAATGCCTCAATATTGCATTGCATACACCCCCTCACACATTTATGCAGACACTTTTTCCATTATCCTTTCCAGCACTGAGAGGCTGCCATGACGTCAGTATCATGAACCTCCACCTTTTTAGATGACCGAGAGGACTAACACAGAGGACGGCTAACACAATATCACTCTTCATTTAGTCACTTTTTTCCCCTTTAGATGCCAAGCTATGGTTCACTGCATCATAAAGCCAGAGCTAACCTGGCAACAACATTGGATCTTATCTATACAAATAAGGAGACAGTGAAAAGTACTCACTTAAACCCCTTGTCATGCAGCTCAGGAGGCAGAGTTGTGGGTAAAAAGAGCTCAAAGTAGCTAATTGCTCTTTGCATGGTGACATCAAATGGACAAAGGAGTGGTCTCCACTCATCCAGCATCTCCTGAGTAGCAGTCTCTGAGAAGTATCTGCAAAACAAGACAGAGAAGCACACTTGTGGTATTTGGTAAAATTATGCCAATATGCTGACAAAAAATACATATTAACAATATTAAGGTTTAATGTAAATTATTAACAGATCTGGACACATTAGTGCTAAAACTAGGATTGATTCATGTTAATAGTGAAAAGATTAAGTTATACTACAAAGTTTTATGAAGAGAAAAGGATCATTTACTATTTCTTTATGAAAACCATCTACACAACTGAAATGTTCATATGTCAAGATGGCATGCATACCATCAACTAGGCAATTGGGGCACTGATCACTGGTATGTGTGTGTCTACATTGCTAACAGGACACGGATGTCAGAATGAAGTAGCAGCTACTGATATTTTAGTGTTGGACTCAAATGCCCCACAGATAAGAGATTACAAACCTGACACCAGGCGCATTTTTTACCAGTAGTTTAAATCCCATTGTTCTAGTGGAGTCCGCAGAGAGATTTTAATGCTCTATTATACTCTTGAGTAAACCTGCAATTATTTTAAGGTCACCTAGCACTTTCACAGATGCTGCATTCAGCGAAGGCCTCAGGAAGACTGGCCAAGTGTGGCTCATTGCCGTGCCTCACTGCTGATCCACAAAGTCTGAGAAGCAGCTCATGACAAACCACTCTTCCTTCTCACAGTTACAGGAAACTCTCACACAAGACAGAATTAGATGAGGTAATCGGATTATCTCCCTACTATAAGTGCAAACTGAGGTAGGAGTCCTAGTGCTTTCTTAAGATATCTGTATACATACAACTCTGGCAAATTGAATCAAAAGGACTTGCTAGTGACAGCAGAAAGCTTCGGGTGCAAATGTTGAGCTTCATCTCCAAACTGGAACAGCCAGTGTCATAAAAGGTTTCTTTGTTATGCATTAGTGCTCTCTCTTTCGAGGTAGTAATGGCAAAATAAGTATACCTATTCATTTTCAGACTTATACATGACACATTTTAACAACTGGTAATTTTACTTACATTTATTATTAAGCTTAGAGGAACCGAAATGTGAAGACAAAATAAGAAGTGACATGGACGGGTATGACAAGAGGTACTTACGGTCTGCAGCTTTTCACAAGTGTTTTCAGTACGCTTTCCACTGAGCTGTGATAATAAAAAAAAACAACAAAAGATATTAAAAATCCCATCATGGAAACATAGATGTTAGTCTAACAGCCATCACACCAGTGCATGCAAAAATAAATGTCTTAATTTCAATTAAATAAAGCACTGTGAAAAAGAAAACATTAAGGACTGTTATATAGGGACATTCTACAAACATCAAAATATTCATGTGTATGTTCAGTATCTCCTTGCATAATCTTTACATAATAAAAAAAATCTGTTTATTTCAAGTGGTTTGGGAATGAAAAGAAAAAGTGTACTCATAACAAATATATTTAATAAATAATCAATTGGTGTTCAAAGACTGGGACCAATGTAACCACAACTTGTGTGCTTCCTTCCTTCCAATAGCTTCTATCTGCTCACACGCGCCCATCACATGCCTGCTTGGAAATACCCTGCCAGTTAGTTTTCCTTTCCACATTATTTATGTCGCTGTATAACTAACACGCTACAGTTAACACTGCAACAATACAGTGCAAGAAATGCTACCCAAGTGCAAGAACTGGGACAAGCATTTAACACTGTAAATTCACAACCAAGTCAAATGCATTCAAAGTAAAAAAAAGTGTACAGTAAACACTTTAGGAAGGGAAGCACAAACTACAATACCTATAGATATGAGTAAAAAATTAATAATTTAAAAAAAAAATCACACTTGCAGCTCAGACTGAAATATAATGACTGAGGCGCCTAAATAACTTAAATAAATATTGTTTAGTTGAACAGAGATGGCAAACTTTAAAGAAAACTAGAAGTGCTGATATTCAACAGCAAAAACCTACATAACCATTATTTGACCATTCCAGTAAGACCCAAGTCTAATCTTACAACTTAAGTTATGCTACATGATACATCATGAACTTAAAATATCTCATTGTAAAGTGATAGCATTTTGTTGTGGTGCTGGTGCCCCATTATTTGTTCTTTTTTAAATAAAAAACTGGAATACATAACAGATACGAATAAAGAGGGAACAATCATTCTGATTTAAGAGACAGAAGGATAAAAGTATCAGTTAGCTTCAGTGCGACAGTCTCCAATATAAGTAAAATCTTAACACTGATGAAGTTTTCTGTTACAAACTGCAAATGGGGTGTTCAGCTTTTCATGTTTTCACATGCAATGTATACAAAAAAGCAACCAAGTGCCTTTAAAGATGAATTTCAATAAAACACAAAAAAGTATTGTCCTTACCACCTCTGAACCAATTTTAACATTATGAGTTTAGAAGAACGAGGCCGTGGAGAACTGAATGTAAAAGGAGACAAAGGCATAAAGAACACTTTCAGCACACAACAAAATGCTAAATGCTTGAAATATAAACATTCTAAGCAATAATTGTTTACATGTTTACACTACCGGTGTTCTGTGCTTTGTGTAAAGTAGCATAATTTTGCTGTCTTAAAAGAGATGAGCAGGAAATAAGCCAAAGCAACTCACTTTTAAAGAAAAGCTATGTGTTTGTTTGACAGCATAGAAGTTTGTGATAAATACACAATGTTCCCATGGCACCATAAATGAGCATCTCGCACTGCTAGTTAACAATTTCATGCTAACTTTTAGAAAAACATGTTGTACACAATAAACCAAAACTGGAACTTCTTTGGAAAACCACAAAGTTAATAATCAATATTGTTCCGTGTATGAAACATCATTATAAAAGATCTGTGTTGTAAAACACCCTCAACCAGCTCTTCCCATCTGACCATATTCTGTAAAAACTAAACTGTATTTACACTACTAAAAACCTAAAGACTAAAAGTAATCAAGAGGCAGGAAAGATGGGCTTATGAAACTATTAAGCTTGACTCAAATACAAATACATGTCTTAACTCCTCTATCAAAGAACAAAAATGTGTTAGTATACAGATTTATTGGAAAGGATTTGGCATTCTGAGAGCAGGTCAGGGTCATGAGGAGGCTTAATAGTTAATGAAGGTTGAATCATGGGAAAAAAAATGAAGAAATGAAAAAACATATGTAGTTCACAAATCTAATGTCCTATCAGCTGCACAAAGTTCGTTAACTGTGTAAAGGTTATCAAGGACATTAAATCCATCTGATCTGGACAAGTCATTCCAATGTTTACTGATATATAGCGCCTCCTTAGTTGCTTAGTATGACGACGTTCCTCAACGGACAAAGTTGTGTATTGTATTAATCTAAGGTTTATTATCTTAAGGACTCCAGACCACCTGTTACTGATATAAAATGTGCTTTTTAGTAAACTAATTCTAAAGTTTGGAAAGAAAATAAGTTCAGTTGAAGTTCTATCCATGCTTTCATGTCTCTTTGTGGATACACTTTATCTCTGTAATTTCTGCTGTTTTCTACAGTTAATACTCAAGGTAGCAACTGGCTTAGAGGTGCATTACCACCAATGAATCGACTGGAGTCTGCTAAGGGACACATGATAGGTTCTGGAAATGGATTGACATATTTCATACTTACCAAAGATGTTAATTTAAATTTAATTGCGATATAATTAAGACAGGTTATTCCAATCTTTCTAAGAATGCATTACATAAATCTCTGCATTCTGCTCATATGCTGCATACTATATTCTAATATAACCTAAAATATTTTGTATATGATCTTTTAAGTATAAGTGGTTTTCCTAAGAGTATAGTGAAGTTTGTCACAAGATGTGTTACTATATGCATATATTACAAAATACATTTATCTAGAGATTAAATCCCTGACACTGCAGATATAAATCCTGTCCGATTCAAAATAAGAGTATAACTTAAAAAGCCAATCTAAGCCAGTGTTAAAATCAAGCATGCATAAAAAGAGAGAGAAAATAGCAGAAACAACAGAGGCATACTTAGGAAACCAGTTGAGGCCAAGATGCTCTGTCTTTGAGAAAAGAATCCTATCGTGCAACTCATACAATGGTCTCCACGGCAACTCAAGGTCCTCTCTTGACAGTAGTTCACGTTTCCTGTTAAGTAAATAACACATACAAATGAGAACATAAAACATCCATCATTTAATCTTTGACTATTGACAAAGAATTGACACAACATGCATTTTTTGTGTGTGCTTGATTTTTTTTAAATGATGCGCGTTAAGAAAAAGTCTGTGTGGACATAAACAAAGTTAAAATGATAGAAGATGGGATATATTCTTACTTGAGCAGGTTGATGAGAAGGCGAGCAAGGCCCTGCATCATGCTGATCTCCAGTCTGGGGATCGTCACAAGCTCATAGAGCAACTTGATAAACAGTACATGGTCTTCTTTGCTGAATTTCCGTCCATACAGCCTCATGTACCTTAAATGAGAAGAACAGGAGTAACTTGAATTGCTGTTCTTTCAACCCATGTAATAAATAGACAGAAACTGCTGAAAAAGATTTTTTTTTGTTTGTAAAATGTTATAAACCAAGCCACCCTTACAATGGAGTAGTATCTTATATATAAAATAAATAAATACAATTTAAAGAGAAAAGCCACACAACACCCTTCAAAATAAATAATTTAAAGTCTATCACTATCAGTGTCCAAATAGGTTACACAAAATCTGGGTCAGTTCAAGAGCAAACTTTCTATCTCTCTGAGCCAACTCTGTGGACAGAGCAATGTGCCAGCACTGAAAATAATTGAAAGGATTAAAGAAAGCCCAGCAACTAAAAATGAAGGAAAAAAAGAAACCACTAAATTAAACACCACCCCGTGTAATCCGCTGTCATGCTGTTCCATTTCCTCATTTAATCTGATGTCTTACTAAATAACTGAAATGTGAAAACACACTAGGTTCCAAATATTGATTATATTTAGTAAAGTGATAACAGATATGTCACTGTCAACATGTAACAGAGCAATAATGGGTGAAGCACAGTAAGGACAACCATGACACTGCATAATAATGAAAGCCGGGTATAGAGTAAATGACCCTTAATGGCCACGTGCAGCTACATGAGGTTCATAAATTTTTAAACTGGGAAAGTCGTCACCTGACTAGTTGTATCAAAAAGAAAATGTAAATTGCAGAACACAAGCACAGCGGTAACAACAGTGACCTACTATTATGCTGCGCTGTCTGGGTCATGTTGTGTATCTGACACTCTACTGTTGCGGTTATGAAAGATATACCGCCCAAGATCAACACATAGACCACATTTTCTGGTAATCACCGTCTATATAACATCTGATACATAATTATACCAATAGTATAATGAAATAATTTATAAAATAATACAATAATTCAATGTCTTACACTAAGGTTTAATGAAATTAGGTAACGGGTTTGCTGATCGACCACTAGACCAAATCAACTTTACCTTCAGCAAAATAAATACTTTAGTTACCATATTCGGGATTATTTTATATGTTTGCTTTTGTCGATACTTTATCAAGCTCAACGATCAGACAACAATAAAGGAAGCATCCACAACTGTTATCGCTATGTAAGGAAAACAAAGATGAATGGTACTTACGTGGAAAGTTTCCTTGTCCAAAACAGGACACCGGGCCATATCTCTCTAAGCTGAACAGCTCGGCCCAAGTTACCTTTTATTTTATTCAAAATATCGTTAGATTCCTCATCGAGTCTATCGGCATACGGTAAAAGTTTGTTGTAAACTATATCTTTTTGAGGAACAAAACCCAATGTGTCCGATTGTGCCTTTTTCATATTACAAATCAATATCGGCTAGCTTCCCTAAGCTAGCAATTTCCTTCTTCTTTACTTAGTTCGTGTCCTTGTTGAATGTTGTTTTGCTACCTGGCTAAAATAAGGGCTAGCAATCCCGGCTGATGCGACCCTCCCTGATGAATAGTAAGGCTGTTGTGGCCCGCACAGAGACCAAGTTAGGAAATTCACAAGTTGATGACACGCTAGCTAACCATTTAGCTTAAGTTAAATTAGCTCTATTCAGCAAAAAACACAGAACTAATAACTTCATTTTACAGACAGCCAAAAGCTATCCAAAGCCCAACTCAGAACAAAAAACGGTACTGAATTTTTTTATATAATCCTAAAAGCCTAAAAGGAAGATAACGGTTTAGATAAGTTAGCTTTCTACTACAAAAGCACTGTCATGTCCCAACGACAGTCAACGTCGACTGATTCATCCCAACCATCTGCTAGCTACAGTACGTCATTTCCGATAGCCCATGCCGGAACTACACTTCCCAGAATCCCATCTACTGTCGAGCTTTTTATAAATCTTTAGCCATTCAAACAGGATAATCCACTTAGAATCCGGTGTCCTCTAATGCCTTTTAGACTGTAAAAATAACCTTTACACTTACATGAAAAAAAGCTACTCATAAATATTTATTATTTTATCAATTAATCTCCTTATATCTAACTGAAGTTGGGAGTTAGCTGATGCTCATTTAAGTGGAAAACAGTTTTACATACCAAACAATCAAAGTAAATTTAGATAACAATAATATAATAATTTTATATATAAATAATAAATAAATAATTCTTGAGATGTTGGTATTAAAAATGCCAGTACAGTATACACTGTACTACACTGTATAGTATACATAAATAAACAATTGCTGAC
This sequence comes from Pseudomugil tenellus, assembly GCA_037177515.1. Lineage (NCBI taxonomy): Eukaryota > Metazoa > Chordata > Actinopteri > Atheriniformes > Pseudomugilidae > Pseudomugil > Pseudomugil tenellus. The sequence goes on along the minus strand of JBAMHX010000018.1, from coordinate 10,966,116 downwards.
ATCTTGTGGTTAGGCGAGGTTCCACAAATGCTGCTGAGTTCAGTACAAGTTTCGTTCTGATTGTTGTTTCAGTTGGATAAATATACAGCAATAGAGTTTTTGGTACAAAACTTTGTTTTACAAAACAAAACGGTGTATTCATAAGTCAGCTATGCGAAACATACAAAGTTCATGAAAGTACTGCATATTTCACGTACAGGATTAGTTCAGTGTGAAACGCTTTCTTTCATAGACGATCTATAGCACCGGATATCCTTACGGTGTCCTAGCAACTCCTAACATTTCTGTACTTATCCTGTCCGTAATTCAGCTGAACGTTACCCCTGAAGCAACGTTATATTTTAAGTTCGAGTAGCTTCTTAGAAAAAATGTATGGTAATAGTAATAAAATACGTTACACAACGAGCTGTGCTGCAGTTTAGATAGACGCTAAAATGATTACTGAAAAGCTCAGTTTGACCTGTGACAGAGTTCTCTCACATCAGCAGCTTGCCTGTAGTCACTCTCACTGTGCTTTACCCCTGCATGGCAAGAAAGTGATGGTTTACAGTTATATGGACTTACAACAGGAGGTACGAACTTATTGTATTTGTTCCATGCGTTTCATATAAAACATTCTAATATTGCTTTCTTTGGACTGTCGTTGATAACCTAGCTAGACAGTTTTAACAGATACGTAGACTTTAATTAAATATTTCATAGAAAACAAAACACTGTCATCCTAACATAGATTTGAACCACAATATCATACACCAGATGGAAATAATCAAACAGTGTATTTGTTTACAGCCACTGGTGCTAACTGGTCACCATGGAGACGTTACAGCCATGACCTTCGGAAACGGGAGCAGTCCTTTGCTTTGCTCTGCTTCTGCCGAATATGTCATTGTATGGGATATTGAACTGTGCAAGAAGAGAACACAGGATGGTAAAACAAATGTTTGAGTCTGTACACAAATGTGGATTTCAGTCTTATAAAAGGTTTTTTTTCTTCATCTGTTAAAATCACTGCTAATAATAAGAAATCAGATATTTTAATGACTGCTATAACACCAACTTAGTGATTTTATGGCACAAACATTGTTAATCATGAAAATGACAGTTTTATTAAATCTTTGATGCCTTACAAGTCTGCCATGTAGTTAATTAAAACTGCATGGGTTATTAATGTCCTTGTGTATTAAATTTTAACAAGATATTCATTTGCAGGTGAGGTTGCAGCTGGAATAGTTATCGGGATTTTACTGGGTGAGGTCGTCCATCTTTCATTCTGTTTCTCCAATGAGCGAGTGGCAGCGTGCGCAGGAACAAGTATATATATTCTCAATTCAAAGGTACCAAATGATGTAAATTTTATTGAAAATTTTACATTGTATTTTTTTTTCTTTTGAATAATCTGGTAATTTTCAAGTTTTTACTTAACCCTTACATACTGTTAGGGTCAAATTTGACCTTTTCTGAGATTTAACAGGAGTAAAACTATGTTAAACAACATTCGTATTATGAAATGTATGCTCCAAGTCAAAAATGGACTGAACAATCCTGAAGGTATAAAATTCTAACAGCCTGTTAAATAAGCCACTTTTTGTACTTAATACTGATACCCATAATGTTTATCTCTTCACATGTTCACAAAAGATATATGGCATTCCCGTTGATCCTGTTTTCACTGTCATGTTCCACATCAGAGAAAAGATGTGATTTCTACCTTGACTGGTCACCTGGGACCTTTAACATCAGTGGAGTTCTGTTCCTGGAACAAAGATATTCTTGTCAGCACATCAGAGGATCGCACTTTTAAGGTACTTGGGCTGTAAATATCCAATTTGATACTTGAATTTGTACTTGCATTCATCTGCTTTTTTCAGATTTGGGATTTGAAAACTGAAACTGCTGTCTACCAATCATTTGTGCTTTCAGGTAAGATACCATCAGGAGGGATATATATATATATATGTATATATCGGTCTTTTAAATTTTTAAATTCAAAGACTCAAAGTATCTCAGAATGATCGAGACTATAAAATTCTTCAATTCTTTAGCATCCCCACTGCTTAGTGCATTGTTTTTTGAGAAAGACAAAGACCTTATCATTGGCTCAGCTGATGGACAGGTTAGTAACTTAGTCACACAGCACTTGAAAAGTCCTTAAAATTGGACATTGGCATTCAGATCATACTTGTTGTAGGTTTGGTGCTTTTCTCTCAGCAATCACTACAAGTTTCACCTAGTGACAAAAATGGACCTTCAGAAGATGGAAAAAAGACATCAAGGCGCTGGGAGTCAGGCAGGTAATGTTATGTCACACAGTGATGGAGAAGCTACATGAAAGCTTTACACACAATATTTTTCATAAATAAATGGTTTGTTTATCTGTTACTTGGTTAAGTATAATTTGTCTTCTAGGGGTTTCTGAACAGTCTTTTGTGGATAAATTGGAGATTTCAAAACCTGTCATCAGAATGGCTTCATGTGGTCCATCTACAGACATTGATACTGACCAAGAAAAGTAAGACAGTACAGTTTAACTGGAGTAATTGCAGAAGTCATAACCTGATGCTTAAGGTCACGTGCTCATATTTTTGCTGCCAAGATGAATGGAGGAATCTATAGGGAATGGATCATATGTTCAGGAACTAATCAATGTGGATTTTGGTGTTAGCATTAACACTCTGTCTGAGGAAGAGCTATTTTTCTTCATCTGTGATGACTGATAACACCGTTCTTACAACCATGCTCAGTAACGCAGTTGTGTTCGTATTTCTATAAATAACAAATCAGGTGTGTTCTAGGAAAATCTTACACATGCAATTCAAACACAGCTGATCTGACAGAACAAAATAAAATAAAAAATAGGCCATATTTTCATAAAACTATGGAAAAAAATTAGGGAGCTAATATGGAACACGTCTACAGACAAAATATTACAGAAGACTGCAGTTACATAGCATAAACTGTGTCAGACTGTGAAAACAGTTGCTGCTATGGAAGAAAGCAGGTACTTACAGACGAACAGATCTAACTTTGTGTTAAATGCATCAAAGGATCGAAATACATAATGATTTCTTATTGTTCTTAGGAAAGCATGTGATGTATAAGCATTGCTGCTCTAAATGCAAGCAGAAGATTTAGCATAAAATCCACTGTTACTCAACATCTGTATCCAACCACTGTAATTGGGTTTACTTTGATCATACTAAAAACTAGTGGTTCTTGCTTAGGTGTCATAAATGAGAAAAATGCAACTAAATGGACTAATTAATTCCCAATCTTCAGAATTATCCTACTTTTAGCACTGTGATGGCAGGATTAATTGAGTCTGTCCGGAGTATAAACACTATATGTCTTTTTTTCCCTTCAGATGTAAATAACATGACCCATTTTTTCTACGTGACCATTTGACATGTCACCTTCTTTTATGTGGGCCCTGTAGCAACAAACATATCATTTTTTCCTGAAAAGAAAAGTTATACCTTTGGAACAATTTAGACGATGCAATGATCACGTTAAAATTCCTCACAAAATGGTGGTAATTGTCCTTTCCTGCACAGAAGCTCAGGGTGAGCATGAAAATTATGATGTACTAAAATGTAATTGTCACCAGTATCATAACCCCAGCATGGAAAGCTAGAAGTGGATAAAACACAGAGCTCTTTTCTGCTCTGTCTGTCAGTTGTTTCCATCTTCAAAGGTGGAGTTTAGACTGCATGAAGTCAAAGGAAACTTGAATAAAATCTACAGCCTGCAATGTGTATTACTCACCACTCGGTCACATCAGAATGTTTGTTTTAAGTGTGGTTTCTTTGCATTTCCGCAAATGATATGACAATGCTTTAAAAGGAAATCCTATAATGCTGTTTTTCCATATGTTTCTGTGTGGGCCCCCACAGAAACAGCTGGTTTTGTATAGGAGGCTCTGATGGTCTGTATGTGGTTGATCTGGCAACTTCAGAGCTCCAAACAGTGTTTTATTTCAAAGGTAAGCTGCATGCGGTATGTTTTTCCATACGCTTCATATGCATGTTTTTTTTATAACATTTTGACTGGTGTAAGAGTTTAGAAGAAAGATACATTTCAAGCTAACATTTTTCCAGTTGTGCCAAATAAATAGCTATTCACATAGATAATGTTTTTCCTCCTGAGTGAAGCTGCCTTTACATACGTTAGTTGACACTACTATAGCTTATTACATACTATATGATCTTGAAAATTCACATTTGGTATCCGTTTGTCAGTGTGTATAATGGTTTCTTAGATCGATATACAAAGTCATAGTCATAGCCTAAAATGTATTTTGAATGATTTCAGTGGTGAACTAAAACATTTGACAGATATAAACATTTGACAAATGTCCATGTTTTTATCTAGATAGCCCCACATTGAGCATCAGTATGGCTGGATCATGGTCAATCTCCCCAAGATGTGATGAATCTGTGAGTAATTGTACCCAAATATAGTTAAATTTAGCTGAACTTATGAACTAACTGTTCTGTTGCATAGATGGTGGTTCTAGTGAGCTCTTTGTTTACACCATCTGTGGTCTTGCTGGAGTTGCATCTGAGTGACCTGGAGAGGACTGGAGCTTCTCGTGAAGGCTTTTCCGTTTTTCCAAGGTAAATCTGGACTTAAAAGAACATATTATAAGCTCACATAGAAACAATTCATCAAAGTAAATAGAAAAAAAAAACCTCTAATAGTACGATGCAAGTATCATGTACAGAAACACTTCAAAGTGGGTGTCCTTGTAATGATTTACTTGTTAGTGTGATGGTAAGCATACAGTATGTGCTGTGTGCATTGGAAAAATAATGGTAATAGCACAGTCAAGATAACTCTTGTTATAACATTGTTTTATAACTTAAGTTTTGAATATACCATGAGGACGCATCTAAATAAATTTAAATGTCATTAATTTAAAAGCCATGGAACTCATATTGGCTCTTATAGCTTGGGAAAAAAATAAACAGTACATTTATGTACTTTTGTTTTACATAATCTCATATACTGGTCATCTGATCTCATCAGCAATGTAGTTAACATATGAGTAATGGTCTACTTTCTGCTTTGCTTGCTGGCAAGCATCCCCTTTCATAACCATTCATGCAGTATGTTTTCTTTTAAATCAACAAGATCATGGTACTAATTATGAGAGGAACTTATAATTTATAATGATGGAAAATGCTGTGCTCTTTCATTTTCCAGTAACTCAACCCCCTCCCTTGTTTTCAGGTCTTGTCCACTGCTTGACTCTCCTCTGAATGCTGACTTAAAGAAGAAGGAGGGTAACCAGCCTAAAAAGAAAGGTCAGCAGTTTTGTCTTTGTTTAAACATTTGCTCACCTTTCACTTGTTCTCATGCACATAAAATAAAATGCGAGCTACTGGTGCTTGCCTCATTTTATAGTTCATCAACTGGCTTGTTTTGTGTTTTTGCCTAGTTACAAAATTAAATAATTAAGGTAATTGTAGTTTGGACTGACACATCCTCATTATCTCTGTTCCATTAGTTGCGTTTTGGTAAGAGTTGATAGGGCCTTCATTATTGCATTCCCTTCCTTTTTCATTGCCAGTAAAATCAGGTACTTCATATGATTAATAGTGCAACACGATTAGACTTATGAATTCTCTCAGATCAGCCCAGTTTGTTGTATTCTGGTGGAGTGGAGTCAAGATAAAGTGTTTTTTTGTGTATCATTAGGAGGCAGCAGCTTGAAACTATTTTGCTGGAAATGTGCAGAACACTGAAGTTTACATGTTGCTCTTCCAGAGAGTTAGTGCTGATGAGACCAGTCTAAGACTCTCCACAGCTGGAGCACAGGGATTTACCAGTGCCAGACTATGTAGGAGATCTTCTGTAGATTCGCGACATGCTGTGTGAATGCAGTTTCGGAACAAAAAACCACAAACATTTACAGGCTTACCCCATGCATCTCTGAATTCTGTAAGATATCTGCAGAACTGTATAGACATTAAACCATAAACCCCAGGACCCCTGCAAAAGAAAATATTCCATCATAAATTTGGCCCATCTTTGACGGTTTAAAAAAAATATATTTATTTAAATATGTGGGTGCAAATTTGATGTCAGTTGCCATGTTCCATTGCTATGAAATGTAATCATGAAGTGGAACAGGACGTCTGACTTACTGAGTTCATTACAATTAGCTGCAATTTTTTGATAAACGGTGTTATTATTGTTGCCTGGATTACATACCCAATGGTATGGCTGTAAAGGCTTTTGCCAAAACAAATTATATCCAACTTGATCTACCTCACTTATCTCCAAATCTAACATTGTCTCATAAAATGCCAAGTTTTTGCAGTTTTAGAGCCAGTTTGTTTAAAACCTCTGTGTTATAGATGAAATGCACAAGTGCAAAATTAAGATATTATCACTTACCTATGATGTCCTCTACTGTTTGATTAAGTGCTTGTGTTGTTCTTATTCTCAGATGTAAGTCGCTTTGGAGAAAAGCGTCTGCTAAATGACTGTAATGTAATGTAATGTAATAATGGAGGGTTAAGAGCAGAAAACACATTATTTTTATGTATAAATTGAGCAGTTTCTAAATTCCTTTTATGCCACTCTTCAATTATTAAAAACATAGTTTTAAATAATGCTAATGATTACCCTAAATTTTACACATTTAAAAAAAATGATAACTTGAGATCAATCAACATCAAACTTATTACTGTTGTGGAAATTAATCTTTTATACCTAGACATATGTCTCACATCAAATCTCATATGCAATGTACAGATATGCACGCCAATGATTGCTTAGTTGTTCTAGAGAACGTGCAGCAGACGTCACCGAGTCACCTGACTTTTGTTTATCCGCCATTTCGGACGGCACCCAACCGATCTCTAAACTTGGACTTGGACAGATTGTAATATTTGAGGTATTCGTCTGAGGCCGTTTTTCGACCAAAGAAGAACTGGTGCGTAGGCTAGAGCCAGAGTCGGTTCTGCGTCGTTACGTAATCAAAACATGTTTGTTTTCTCCCCAGCTGCTTTCAGCTTCTTTTAAAACTTGATTTAATTTGTTGATCAGCTTTGTGGATGCCGTAGCCGTTTCTCCGGCTAGAGCTACTTTTTGCTTTTTACTTTATGTAATTTAGAGCTCTGCAAAGCAACATGGACTCTGTGCTTCCTGGTAGCAAGCCAGAGTAAACATATATCCGACTATATCTGACATATCAAAAATGCATGCTAAATGTATGCTCTTTTATTAAGTTGTTGGTCCGTGTTTAAACTCTATGGTAACTCCACCCCCAGCTGTGGAGGCAAGCAACGCAAGGTGGTTCGCAATTGGCTTTATGCACAGCTCCACTACTTCCTGAACTTAGGACAACTTATTTGTTTCCTGTCTTTCATTATTGGATGAACTGATTAATCCAGGTGTGTCTGACCTCAGTAACCAAATTGGCAAAAGCCCAGCAAAGAGTTGGAGCCAGGATTGAACCAGTTTTCTGAGAGCCAGGAGCCAGGGTTTGAGCGGTTGAACACCAAAAACTCCAGCTCTGGCTCTGAACTAGCCCTGGATCCCGCTCGGTCGAAAAGCACCCTGAGTCAAATGCTGATGTCATGCTCCGCATTCGGATGTAGGAATATACATGGCCAAAAGAATGGCCTGTCATTCTACAGATTACCAGCAAACAGTGAGAGACGGGACAAATGGATTGTAGCTGTGAGACGAGAGGACTGGTAACCCAGCACTACCACCAGATTATGCAGTTAGCACTATAAATCCTGTCGAATTCACATTTTTGTAAAATGTTGTAGTTGGCCAGGATTCCTCTTAGCTGACTAAAATTACACAATCCAGATGACAAAAGTAGCTTGGCTGATACTAGAGACTGATATTGAACACTTGCTATGTTCAGACTGCAGTAAAAAAAAAGCTCAATTTGGATAATTTAGTGGTATCTAATTTTTTTATATATAGTTCCCTCACATTTCCAATTAAATGTGACATGTTTGTGATCTCCTGTATGAATGTTATGTCCTGCTTGATTAAGACCATGGTAAATATACAACGTACGTGACGTCTTTGAGTTTACAGAAGTAAACACGATGGTTTCTTGCTATATTCAAGTTATTATCCAGCTGTGGCCAACACATTTTCAATGGCATTGTTTTAAGGAGATTATAAAAGAGAAGGGCCTGGTGACATCATGTGAAGGTGTGGCGGCAAGGTCTGTACAGAAAAATGTGTGGATACAAAGTCGTAGCCAGGAATGGTGGGAGAGAGATGAAAATGCCTTTACAAATAAGGAGTTTATAAATAATTTTTATGTACAATGCTGAGCACCTCTTTTAACTGTATCAATGAAATGCAGAGATTATAGGGATCATTCATCCCAAGTAGCGAACACTGGTAATATCTTCTCATCACTTCACCTTCAAGATGTTCAGTAAAATGAGAAAAGTGATCGCGTGGAACTCAATCCAGCTATTTCAGATATATTTTGCGATCCACTTGCTGTGTTTGATGCCGGATCTATACTTACTGTGTGTGTGTTTATGCCAAATTCATGCTTTAGTTTGTGTCTAAATCACTGGACAGTTGCCGTCCAACATGGTGTAAACAGTGGGGGACCACGCCCTCTATAGGGGTCATCCACTATAGGATCCACCCCTCTTTTTCATATATATTGTAAATTGTACAGCATATAAAACTGAGTATTTGTGTTTGTCTTGGTGTCTCACTGAGCTTTTTATCTTTTGTGCAAAGGAGGAATAAAGGCACAGTCTTTGGTGTTTCATTCAAAAGTGAAGTCATCTGGATACACCAGTGCTCCAAGGTAAGTATGTTAATAGAGAAACCTTTTGCAAAAAAAAAATCTAAGACTTATCCTGAATTTGCGCAAAAGGTGAATCGAAAGCACATAATGAGATAGAAATTAAGCTTTACTTGTTTTCCATAAAATAACAACAAATAACGACAAGAAGAAGTTCAGTTTGAGGAAGTTGGAAGTGAACCATGTTTTATTTCTGAGAGGCATTGGGTGAGGGAGGAAGTTGGGAGAGAGGAATCAGGCTTACTAGAGATATAGAGCTGTGTGTCATCTGCGAAACAATGAAACGTTATGTTAAATTTACGGAAGATGTTGCCAAGTGGGAGGAGATAAATTATAAAGAGGAGGGGCCCCAGGACAGAACCCTGGGCAACACCTGAAGTGACTGGGGAGGGAGGTGAGATGAAGGATTTTGACTGGATGAACTGAGTATGACCAGTGAGATTAGAATGAAACCAGTGGAAGGGGGTGTGAGAGATGCCTAATGAGGAGAGTTTGCTTAGGAGAATGGGATGTGAGATGGTGTCAAAGGCAGCACTCAGATCCAGGAGGATGAGGATGGAGACAAGACCAGCAATAGCAGCCATAAGGAGGTCATTGTTGATCTTGATGAGGGCTGTTTCGGTGCTATGGTTGGGACGGAAGCCGGACTGAAACTGTTCATACGGACTGTTACGGGTAAGATGAGAGCTGAGAGGCAACAGTTTTTTCCAGAATTTTGGAAATGAAGGGGAAATGAGAGATGGGGCGGAGGTTATTGAAATCATTCGGGTCTGAACCGGGTTTTTACAGTATAGGACTGACTGCTGCAGATTTGTAGAGGGTGGGAATAATTCCAGTTGACAGTGAAGAGTGAATAATGGCAGAGATGAGGGGGAGCAGAGAGGGAAGGCAGGATTTAACTAAAACTGTGGGGAGGGGGTCTAGTTGACAGGTGGATGATTTGGATGTGGTGATGAAACTACAGATTTCAGAGGGATGAGGGAGTTTAAAGGTGAAGAAAGGATGGCAGCGTTGGAGAAGTGCAGCGGGAGGAGGGGGAGGAGCGGAAGGGGCAAGATGCTGATGGATGTTTTTGACCTTATCATTAAAAAACTTAAAAAAAGAGAGTTGCAGGTATCTGTAGAGTACAGGTGGGTGGGTAGGGTATCAGGGGGCTGCATGATGGCGTTAATATTAAAAATAAGGTCTTCGTGCTACCAGAGTTCTTGCTGATGAGTGTAGAGTAGTAATGTGATTTAGCATGGGAGATGGAGTCCTAATAAAGAGATACCCGAGTGGTGTACATGTCTTTATGAATAGTGAAACCAGTTTTCCTGAAAAGTCTTTCAAGCTGTCTAGTTTTGGATTTCATGGAGCGGAGGGCTGGAGTGAAACCATGGAGACCGAGTAAAGAAAACAGCACAGGTTTTTACAGGAGCAAGTGAGTTGAGAATAGCTGAGAGACTGGTAGTGTACTGGGTGACCAGATCATCAGGGTCAGAGGAGGAGTCCAGTGAAATGGTAGCTATCCTGGAGGAAAGAGAGTCAATGTTGATGTCCTTAATGTTACGGAATGTGCTTGGTGATGGAGAATGAAACAAGGTAATGGTCCGTAAAATGAAGCTGATCAGCTGTACAGTTGGAGGGTGTAAGACCAGAGCAGCATAATGTGGGTCATTGCTCCCACAAAATCCAAAAATGGGCAAAGAGGTGGAGTTTAGAAACAGTCTTTGAGCATGGGGGGGAAATGATTGACATCTATCAAACTCTTAGCTCTAACTAAGAGCTAACTGAGCTCTAAGGGAATTTGCTGTTTTGGAGCCCCTACTAGATGAAGGGTGAGGGGAAGGTTTCGGCTCTTCCAGAAAGGGTTCCTTTTAGTCAAACTGAGGTTGCCGCTTGGGCAGATTAGAAGGAAGGGGTCCAGGTTATTGTCCATTTTAAAATAATTCAGCATGGGTGCTTGTCAAGAGAACAGTGAGAACATTTTCTGATGTGTGTGATGTAGAATTGCTTGACCTGTTTTGGATATCTAGAAATCTGTTGCTGGGGGAGCTGTCTCATGGCTATGATGGAGAAATTGGCAGCAGAAAAAATGGGAACATTATCCACATTTTGTCTGTCGCTTTTGAGCTTGACAGGGTCTGCCTGGAACTACAGGCTGGATCTTGAAAGGGGCAGAAGAAGGTGTAATGACTTTGGAATGCTGAAGAAGACAGAGAGCTGGATGTAAATAGTTAATTATGTGGTAGAGTCAGGACAGCGTACTGCTGATTGTTGGGGCAGCCATAAACAATATATCTTAGGTCTCCTTGCAGCTACGTCAGTGGGTGGAAGACTGCTTTTATCTTATGTCATCTTTACGTTTCCCAATGCAGACCATATCAAAATATATCACACATTTATATAAAAAAATTAGCTTCCTATCATTTTCCTATCATTTGCTTTCCTATCGTTTTACAGAATCATTTTAAGATCCCTTCCGAGAGAAAGAATCTTAAATTATATGCACTACACAAAAACTAATCATATGCATATGGTTTGATACATTCTTGCACGTGTCGTCTTTTTTTAATCTATTTTGCTTATTTTACAACAGAATCTTGCTCTGTATGTTTGTTTTTATTTTAGAAAGATTATGTTTTCACCTAAAACAAATGCTGAGAAGAATTCTTCCTCTAAAAAGATCACCAAAAATGTGTAAGTAGTTCATCTTAATACCTTTACTGTCAGGATATGGTGTTGAATAAGTTCTTCTTTCATTTAACATCATAAAGGACATGTTTTTGTCATTTAGAGGTTTATTCCACAGGAATTACCCAACAGACAGTGCAGCACCAACTGTTCCACGTATTGATCTTAGCATCACCAACAAACAAGTCTCATGCCTTCAATATTCAAGTAAGAAATGTGCAAAAACTTTTTGCCAAGCACTTGCAAGGACTTTATTTGAATTTTCTCAAAAGAAATGAGCATACATAGAACTGAGCTGAAACAATAACTTATGATATAATACTGTAATTTGTTTAATAAAGTCTAAGGGCAAATGGGCTTCTTGTAAACAAAAGACTTAACTGTTATGTTTAAAAGCAGCATTTTTAATTTTGATATGATTAAAATTAATATAAAAATCCAAGCAGAACAGTTCTGTTTTTCGCTTTTCTCTCCAGGTGATGGAAAACAAGTCCTGTGTGGTCTTGGAGACAGTTCAGTATTATTGTACAAGTCATCTCTAACTGGTGATCCAACTGTCTACATAGGTGTGTCATGCGAATCCAGACCTTGTAGTCCTCTATTGCACTATATTATCTGTGTTCTCTTCTGTCACTCTTTGTCAACATTGCTTTTGAATTACGGTATGGAAGTTGTTTAATTAATTATATTCTGATTATGAGTGTGTTATTGATTGATTCCTCGTGCATTATGTTCACAAGTTACTCAAGTTTAAGACCTTTCAAAGAAACATGGATCGTTACAAAAAGGAAAATCATCCTCAGCTTGATTTAATTGCTGGCTTTATTGGACTAATCTGATTGACCTTACTTGAAATTGATCCACGGCTAAGCAAAGATCACATACTTAGGTGTCACCTTAAAAATCATTACTGAAACTTTCTTACCAAGAAACTGACTAATTATGATCCAAAGGAGATATTATTATTTTGTCACATTATAAAATACAAATTAATACAAATACAAAAAATGATGGTTGAAAATAACATCTTAGTGTAACAATTTTACATAGTTTAAAAAAGTGCTGCAACTTATAGGTCTTTGTCAGAAGTGGTGCACAGTAAACAGAAACAGGCAGAAAAAAGATGGCCTTATGCCTAAAACATTTGTCTGAAATTCATGGATTTCAGCAGGAGCGAAATGGTGATCATTAGGGGGCAGTAGAGATAAAAGAACAGAGGTTCAGGTGATGCGTGGGTCACCATGAGCCTCTTTTCAGTCACCCTAGCTGTCTGAACAATACCATAAAAGTAAATGTTGTGGGCCACATTGTTTTACCAGTTTTATTTCAAGCTTCTCTGTTTGTATGTAGGACATGACAAGCCAGTGAGCAGTGTGAGCTGGAGCCTCAGCAGACAGTGGTGGCTGAGTGCATCAGAAGACTTGTCTCTACGGATTTGGACCACTTGCAACTCAGAGCCTGCTGCAATCTTGGTAGAAGAAAGGGCCATTGTTTTTTGTTTTTTTGTTTAATTGCTTTGAGTATTTCAGTATCTTTACCCTCATTGGAACTTGCCTAACTTTGAGCCTGTACAAGTCCAAGTTGTGAATAACAGTGAAATGAGGCCATGCATGACAAACAAACATGTTCTGAAAAGGTACACACTCAAATGGGTTTAGTGGCAAAACAGAAAAACAGCAGAAACATGCTGCTGTGTTTTGTCCTACTGTTTCTATGGTGTGCAAGTGTGGTTGGCACGAGATCTAAAGTACTTCTTATCTGTTGCTCTTCACAGTATTTGTCTTGGACAAGGATTCTGATAAAATTATATACTTTTTTGAAGACATTCTTAAATAAAAGTTGAGTTTTGTTTTTTAGCATCTCAAATGTGGTGTTTATTGTAGTTGGCATAATGTGAACAGCTTTTATCTGGATTAACTTCAGTCTTTTTGGGTGTTACGTTAAAGAACTTTTCATGCTCAAAGTTTTTGGAAGTAAATCTAAAATAGTTGTATAACATTTAAATGCAGACAACATTATAGAGGATTTAAAAAATAATAAAATTTCCCTTTTAATACTTTACATAATTTACAATGTGTTTCATGTTTTCTGATATCTAGCAAACCTTGTTTCTTCTATCTCTTTCCATCAGGGTGACAATACGTTCTCCAAACCTATCCGGGGTGCTCAGTTTTATTACCTTGACAAGTTTGTGCTTCTGGCATCTGGATCCTCTCTATACTTACACCTTTACAAAGTGGACAGCACCCGTGATGACATTAAAAAGTAATTTCTAGTAATTATGCTCTTGACAAATATTAATCTTTATTTTCTGCTTGAATTGTACTTTTTTAGCACAACATTTCAACTTATATGTTTCACGTATAGTATTTCCTGTGGAGTTTCAGGGCATTATTTCTTGACATATCTTTATATATTGTGTCAAGCTAAATATGCTAGAAAATTACAATTTAGAGCCTTTGTGTAAACACCAGGATCAAGTGATATGAATTTCTGGTCTAATACTGATAAAGCTTCCTGCAGGCATGTACTAGTGCATGTTGCTAAGTCATGTTCATCCTCCTCTCACTTGCGTATTCTGGGTTGAGTTGCCTGAAAATGTATTTATTTTACTAAATACTAAATATTTTATTATTATTTTATTAAATTATATATATATATTACAATATAATATTATTGGTGGCCTTTTTTTGTAGCAGGAATGTTTCAATTCTATTATCTTGGTCCACAGGATGTTAAACAGACTATAAAAGGAGTTTAGTTAGCTTAGAGTATTATACTCACTTCACCTCATTTTCACCCCGCCCATACAAGCAAACGTAAAAGAAAGTTCTTTTGTGTAAACAAATGTGTAAACAAAGCGAGAGGCAGATTTATTTATTTATTTATTTATATTTATTTATCAGTTCAAATATAAAAACTATAAAAGCTATCTGCTATATTTTAAATATGCCAAAATTAGTAGCTTTATACATAAAATAGCACCTTTCATCTCACAAATACCTTCAGATTGGGATACCAGTGTTTTTTTTTGTTGGACTCTAAATAAGATGTGGTTACACTGATGATGGATCCTTTGGCTTGCTCCTAGTTGCCTCCTCTTCTAGTGCTTCTAGTTTAATCTAATTCTGCTAATATTTCAACCAAACTTACTGGTTTCATCTTGCTGAATAGTTTAACTACAAAACTAAATTAAACTGGAGACCAAGTATTCTGTTGGACAGAAGCTACAGTAATATTTTTCCCCAAAACAGTGCACTTAAAAAAAAGTGGACATGTTGACATTAGTAATGCATTGCCACATAATAATATTTGGCACAGGATAACATTTGGCTGTTCACTGATAACACATGGTCACAAAATTTTTATTTTCTATTCATGTCACCTGACAGGCTCCAGAGAAACATGCAAATTCCTCTGACATACTGTGAAGAGATAGTCAAACGTCTTTAGTGGCATCTACTGAATTGCAAAAAATTAATGTGACTATTATACATAAGGCTAATGCGTAGAAGATTGCAAGAGAAACACAGGATTTCTGTTTTTCTCCAAAGACAAAATCGATGAAGTATTAGAATTAAAGACAAGTTCCCTCAGAGGCCTAATAGAAACTTCCCACACAAATGTTTACCTCAGGCATCTAATTTTCAAACCTCACAGGTCACCTATTCCTTTAAATCAATATGTGTAATCGTTGAAAAGCTAAAAGCTGTAATGAGTTATGCATTACAGACTCTCCAGCTGTGAATGAAAAGCGGAAAGAGAAAATAGGAGTTGGAAATGCAAGTTCTATTTGTCTTCTGGCCTCCATTTATTAAGTCTCCAAGCCTACATTCTGCCAGACGCACACAAACAGAATCCGTTGTGTCATGAGGACATCGCTGTTGCCACTTTTAAGGGCAGAGAGTACATGAGTAGAATAAAACTGAACAAATAAAAATGCTAAGTTGTTTGCTTATAGAGGGGAAAAAGCCTTTAATATTACAAATAAGGGCCAAGGATGTGAACCTGGGATCTGCTTTTAATGTGAGTGTGATGGCAATTCAATTCAACTTTATTTGTACAGCACCATTTAACGACAATGTCGTCTCAAGGCGCTTCACAGAGACCGGCCAATTCATAGAAATGTAAGGGAACCTGCAAGATTGCATCGAATCTTGACTTCAATCCAATTTCCCATCCCGAGCAAGCATGCTGCAACAGTAGGAAAGAAAACTCTGTTTTAACAGGAAGGCAAAACCTCCAGCAGAAACCGTCTCAGGTAAGGTAGCCATTTGCCTCGACTTGCTGAGGTCAGAGAGGACAGGAAAGACAGATCAATATACTCTGCAGCTGCTATCCAGGAAGACCTGCATATAAAAGAAAATAGCAAGTAAGACCTGCAGAAAGAGGACAAATAGATTAATGATGCAGATACGGTCCAATTCATGGAAAATAAGCAGCACAGAAAACAATAGGAAGTGCTCAGTGCATCATGGGACGTTCCCATGGCAGCATAACTAACGGGTGGCTAGACTATCCTTAATTATAAGATTTGTTAAAAGGAAGGTTTTAAGTTTGATGTCAGTGTCAAGTGTTTCATTCATTGCCGTGAAAGTAACTGTGAGCATGTGAGACCAAGTCATTTCTCAGGTCCTCTGAAGAAACAGCAACTGAGGATAATCAGGCTGGATAGGATTACAGAAAAGAATTTAGAAAGTTTTAAAACTGTCAGCAGCTTTTGTATGTGGAGTTTGCAGGTTCTCCTAGCTATAACATGGGTTCTCTCCAGGTACTTTGGCTTCCTCCGACAGTCCAGAAAAATCTCCGTTAGGTTGATTGGTCATTTAAAATTGTCCTTAGGAGTAAATATTTGTGTGTGTGTGAGACTGCTTGTTTGTCTGGTTGTTTGTGTTAGCTTTGTGATGGACTTGTGACCAGGATATCCAGGATATACCCTGCCTCTCAATGATTGCACCAATCAGCTGACTGGAACGCTGAATTAGAGTTAGTGGTTTGAATAAATGAATGGACAAACAAACAAACAAATGAACAAACAAATGAACAAACGAACAAATGAAGAATGTCTGTGCACATCCTGTCATTAATCTCCTCAATGCATTTACAAAATGTCTCTAGAAATCCTTCATACTAAGTACAGGACCCTAATTCTGTGCGCTAAGCAGAAGGAAGGAGGTCAGGGGCTAATAAGGACAATAGTGGCTCCAATAAAGATTAGGAGAACACAGGGAGTACAGAAAGTGCAGTTTCTAATTCAGTTAATTAAATCTAAGACCAAAAGAATGGAGTGCCACTTTTTTTTGTTACAAGCCAGCAGTGTATCTGTATCTGTGACATCTGTATGCTAACCTTTTGTTCGTGTGAATCAGGGGTGTCCTGCTCCGGTCCTTGTGGTCCTACAGTCCTGCAGGTTTTCATTATATTCCTGCTCTAACACACCAGACTCCAATAAAAGAGTAATTGTGCAGAACCTCACAGACTGTTGGATATATTTAACATGAGTCAGGTGTGTAAGGGCAGGGATACATTGAAAACAGCACGGCAGCCATTGAGGACCCACTTTGGACACCTCTGGTGTGGAACAAAGCTTTAGTGCTCTTCATTTAGCTTCCCTGCTTGATGACTTGGATCATTTAATATAAGTGGAAGCATGTTTTCAAATAAGTAGTTATTAATGACTCTGATTTTACACAAAGGAGTCACTGAGCTGTTTGGATTACTGTCAATGCATTTTAATTCAGGTTTACATGATGTGCTTATTTGACTCATTTCTGGGCTAAAGCATGTATATTTCCTAAAAGAGTTGTTTTATTTGGCAATCCAGTGTGTTAAAGCATAATTTATTCTCGAACGCAATACACAGAGCTTTCCTTTGTGTCGCACCAGATTTAAAAACAGAGAGTCCTGCCTGTAACGCTGCTGAAGAAGAGTTTTTTAGAATTATTTTAGATATGTCCAGTTTATTGTACGGTTTTATACAGTGGTTCTTAAGATAAAGATAAATGAAAGCTAACTGTTTTGCACGCATCTCTCGGTTGTACTTCTCAGTGTAGTATTGGGTCATAGGGTATTTGGGCCTTTCCCCTTCAGACCTTCTCCCCCAGGTGACTGATCGCACCTGATCAATTCCCGGCTTGTGTCCATATAGCATCAACTCACTGTTTATCCTTTCTGATCAAAAGCCATCTTGAGGCCTTCCACATAAGCCTCTGAAACTCTGAAAGATTAGTAGACTAGACCTTGTAGATTGATCTTTCCACAAATCCAGTCTGCAAACACTGATCATACAACCCTTATCTTTGGAAATCTTTTGTCATCTTCGCTTCTGCCATCCTCCTCTATCCTCTCTTCTTAGAGCAGTGTCAGCTCAAACTTGACCATCTGCAAGGAAATTTAAGGAAACATCATGTCTAGTTGGACTAAGATTTGGCCCTTTGAGGACTTTTGGGAGTAGTTTCACATCCACTCTCATCTGCTAGTCAATCATATTCTGTTCTATTTCCAGGAGGACCACTCCAACTATTGGTTGAGTACTGGGATGTTTTCATATTCAAATTAATTTCATAGTTGGAGCTGTTTTTTTTCTGGTTGATGATGCTGCAGATGAACTCAGCAACCACTTCTGCACCTGCTCATTCTTCTCCAAGTGCTCTGGGGCAGCTAACAAGAATGTGCCCTATTGTGGCTTTCCCTTGGCACAGTATGCATGCTGGTATTTCTGTCTTGTCCCAGCAGAACAGGTTTGATGAGCTGGGCAAGACTTTATTTACAGACTGAAAGAGAAACTTAATCCACTTTTTGAAGGGTTTTAAGTCTTGATGTTAGACTTATGAGCTAAGCAAATGCTGTAAACAGTCAACAATTATATGCCAAAATTAAAAAAAAAAAATAATAAATACAAAACTGAAAAGCACACAGTAAAAGTTTATCACTAAAATAACTGAACACAGTAGATGAATGACCACTTATCATAGCTACAATCAGCTAGTTCAGGAAATGTATTTCTGTTTCACCGTCTTTTTACTTTTCTGATGTTATAATTACTTAGATTTCTATATTCCTTCTGTTTATATCGTTATGGTTATGAGTTTAATACACAGTGGTCACAATGGTCATTTGTGAGAAACACCCAACACAAAACTCTTCTCCAAAATGTTGCTATCTTAAAATTTGAAGCCTGAGCTGTGATTTTACTTAGTATTGGATGTGTCTGTAGATGTGTGGTATGAAGAGAAAAAATCCTATTTCCCAATTCCTGGTGAGACTTGGCTGTCTGTGCAGTGATTGGTAAAATTCCTCCAAACTGATGTGCAAGGTTGATCAACTGTGACTGGAAGGATTGAGCTGCAGGCATTGCAGCGAGGGTATCCCTCAGATACAAAAAGAGTTTGTACCTCAGCCACTCATAGATATGGAATCTTGTGTTATTTAATTTGGTGTAATAAAGAAAAGTATTTAATCAAATCCAACTTTATTCATAGAGCACTTTTTAAAACAAAGTTGAATAAAAGTGCTGTACACGATCCCGGGCATAGTAACAACATAACAAGGAATAAAATAATATACTATAAAATATTTAGATATTAATATTTTTCCATCAATTTTTTTAGTAAATCTTGAAATATGATGAGCTTTTACAAAAAACTTATGGAGAATGTCTTATGGCTTCCATTTCTCAGTCTCTGCAACTCAACACCTGCTGCAAACCCAAGTAATTTAATAAAAGAGAAAAGATGGCTGAACTGAAACTTTTCTGCAGTGTCACACAGGTAAATCTCCCCCTGACTCGCCACAACTTACAAAAACTCTCTGTCTTGACTGCTAATTGATCCGCTCCATGTGCAGGCTGGTTCTCATTAGCAAAGAATAGACATAAGCCTAGTGGCAACTTTTCCAAATCAATAAAGTTAATCTCCACTATGAGACAGAAGGTGAGAAGATTCATCGATGTCATAAATGTTGCTGTGAACAAAAACCTTCAGCAACTCTAAACATTTCTGGGGAATGCAGAAAAAGGAGACAACAGACCATTTTTTTTAAGACAAACCAATGTCAGACATCCTCTGGGCTGCAGATTATAGTAAATTCTAATATATCATAATTAAATATTTTCAAGACACTAACTCTCAATTATTCCATGGTTGTGTGATCTTATTTACACTTTTGTGGAGACGGCTTCCAGACCATTGATATCTTTCTCTTTTTTTTATTACCTTAAACAACTTAAGAAAATCATCCTGACATTGTAAATGTTTCTTTTCACACATTTGTAAACTTTTTAAGGCAAAATGGCTCCACTCATCCAATCATGTAACATTATTAATTCAAAATCATTAAAAGAAAAAATACACTAAATCCAAGACTTTGTTCTTGCAATTAAGTAAAAAAGTCCTTCTTTTATATTTTACATCCAAAAGTTATCATTTCATGAATCTGCAAATGTCTGCTGAAGTGACTATTCTTATTATTTACCATTTTCCATACAAATCTTCTTAAGTTGACTGTGGTTTTATGTAGTTAATCTAAATTACTTGCAAGACAAGAAAATGTGTCATGAGCACTTTAAAGTCATCTGAGAGCAGAACGGAACAGTGGTGAGGACAGTCGGATTAAAAAGGATTCACTTTACAGCACCTGAATTGTTCCAAAGTTCATTCAATACTGTACACGAAGACGTGATGCAAATACTGATCTATGAGGAAGAAAGTGGAAAAGGTTGTAAAACAGGATTAAAACTGCAGATGTCACTTTTGCACTGCTGTTTAAGGTACATTTTCTGATATTAAACAACAATAATTTTGTTATCGTCAGATTACATAGATGCCTCACTTTCAAACGCATTCTTCAAGGCGCAGTCCTTGCGCAGGTCTCAGTGACGGTCCCTGCATGGCACAGATGTGAAGGCTCACACTGATTCCTGTTGATCGGAGTCAGGAACCGACTGTGAAGGCACAAGATGCGCACCACAGGCTGGGAGGAGCTTCAGGATTTTCTCTCCACTTGTTTCATGCCAGTCTCGAGTGAAGACTCGCTTTCCAAAGGAGATATAAGGGGAAAGGTGAGTCTATTCAGATGACGGTCTTACAGACTTTTAATTGGAATTGCGAGATTAGCTTTGTGAGAAAAATATAACCAGAAGGTGAAAATGTGGATTTCTGTGTTTTTATGCAACATTATAACCTGTAGTTATTGGAACTGTGACGTGTGCGTAATTTGGATTTGACAATACATTTTAAAGGCATGATGATCAGGTATCCAAAAAACGCATACATGTCTGGGAAGCAAACGTTTTGCACCTGTCTGGTATGCTGAACAAGCTTTGGGAGCTTATGGGAGATATTTGAATGCGTACTGAATAAGTTGCAGAAATGTTACCAAATTACGCATCAATACACAGCTGATGAGCAGTGAATTGCTTAATTAAATTCAAGTGGTTTGGTAGAATCCGGTTAGGATGGAGTCTTTATCCAGCAGGTGTAAGGTATTATGACTTTGTGGCATAAGAAGTATGAGTCGGAAAAATGTTACTTTTTGACAAATGAATAACGCAATGTAAAGTCCAAATATCGCCTAAAGTCCCTGATAAATCTCTACCTGCTTACTTTCTGTGTGCGCTGGTGACAGAGGATTCAGACAGGGCGTGCGTGCTCTCTGGGTTACTGGAACTGCAACGCTTCAGTGCTCCTGGCCCCATTTTTTGTGGCGCCATATGGGATTTGAGTGGTCCTGAAAGTCGCTTCATGACATAGTGTGAAAGTGTATTTGCATCATTCTGTTATTTTTCTTTTTATTTGTATTTTTAAATCTAATGCAAGTGCCAAAATATATGGTAAATGTTCTTTTTGGCAGGGGATACCATCGAATATTATCACACTTCAATCAATCTTTATTATAATTATTGTTAATTAAACATTTGTGGTGTTTTTTTTTTGTTACTCAGCCAATGTTCATGGGTCTGGTGCATTTTTGCAGTTATAAAATAGCTACCGGTAATACAATTAAACAGTTTATGTAACACTATTCAGTAGATGTTTACTTTATCTTCATTACAAGCAAATTAGCCAACTTGTGTGATTAATATTTACCTTGTACGTTTTTTAAGATTACATTTATAAATGTGTGTTACATGTGTTTGGTCCATCTCCTTCCATTTCTGTCCAAAGACACACATTCCCTCTAAATTAGTGAAATTCAGGAGTATATTCTAGATAAAATATGTAATGAAAAGCTCAAAGGAAGACTGGATGTCCTGCACATGTCCGTGTGGGTTGCATCCCTATTACATTGGCATACCTCTAGGGTGGTTTGTTTCTTCGGCAGGATAACCATTCAATTTCCCCCATGTGGTCCTCAATTCTGAAACATCATTATCAGAAGCTTCTCTCTCTCTCTAAAATACGGCTGTAGCTCAGGAGGAGGAGGAGTCGTCTTTCAACCGGAAAGTTGGGAGATTGACATGCGGAAGTGCCCTTGGGCAAAACACTGAACCCCAAGTTGTTTCCAGATGTGCCTATAGGGGTGTGAGTGTGTATGGGTGAATGCACTAGTGTAAAGCACTTGTGGTCAACATGACTGGAAAAGTGCAATATACTTACAAGTTCTTTACCATTCCAAAATCAATTCCAAGCCCTCTGAGCAGATCATTTCTTGGCTATCTTTATCAGTTGTGGTTAATGATTAATTTTTATACTTTTTGTGCCCCCCACCCCCCAATTTGCAGATAGAGTAGAAAAAATAAAGGCTAGGTCCTGTGAGAAAGGTCAACGCATGAGAATATGAGAGCAAATGGTGCTGGTGCATGAATTTTGCAACAGTGTTGTATTGCATGTGTGGCAGGGTCTGACATACTAATGGCAAGAGAGGAGGACAAGATAAAGCTACAGGAACAACAATATTCTGACTTCTAGCCCTGGGTTTATTGGACCCAATCACCTTGTATGTAATAAAATTGTTTAGAGGTTGTACACAGAATGCAGACATTGAAAATGTGCTATGACATAAGTTCTTCATAGGAAATGAGCCAAGGCCACTGAGTTTGAGTTAGAAAATATAACTGATTATATAAAATAAAAAATGAAAATGGGTCCCACAGACCTGAACACCATTCAAGGGTTAAATCAGCTGAAAAGACTATAGTTGTATTTATCATTCATGCCACTGCTTAGACACGATATGGCGTCAGAAAATCCACCTTCGATTTTACAGATACTGAAGCGAGATGTGAGGAAGATTGTGGAAATAAATTCTGCCAGAGTCCTAGTAGTTTTGCAGGCTGAATCCCCAGAGCATCCAGAGTGTCTGTCACCAAAGAGGTTATGTCTCACTAAATTGTGTCCTAGTTATCTCGGTACTTTCTCCCAGAAAAAATACTTCCAGGAATTGAGTGTTAACCACAAGAATGTGTACAATCAAATCAGGCCTGCAAAGAGAAACAAAATTAAAAGTCAGCTTTTTTACATGAGTCCCTATAAACAAGAGTGCTTTTGATTTTTAAGTGCATCCCCTTGAGCTTGAAATAAATAATGAAGAAATTCATCATCATGATAAGGATACAGAAGTGTTACCAGAACCAAACCATGGCAGCAGTTTTTCTATACATGCACAATACACATCAATATTCAGCAACAGCTCTCTGTCAGAGCCCTTTAGATTGACAAAAATAACAAGAAGCTGAACTACTTTTTTATTTTATTGAAATGCTGAATATTAAGCACATTTTTCTGTCTACTTGCTGCAGCCATGTGTGCACAACCAGCCTGCAGCTTTAATGATCCAGCTTTGAACTTGCTGAAACCTCCCTATTGCTTCCGCAATCATTTTCCTTTAGTGTTAATAATGACACAGGTGCTCCTAAAGGGAAAAACTGCATGCTGTGAACAAGCAGAACATCTACCTGCACTTTCTGTATAAATAGCTCGAAGCAATAACAAGGTCTGATTTTGCATGATTGTGGAACACTCCTGTGCAAAGACAGCTAATTTTCTATCAGATCTTATCTCTACATATCCTTTCAGGACACAAAATTCCTCAATGCAGAGCTATTATAATCATTTGACTTCATGCATAAAAGATTTTTTTCTTTTCTGCACTCTCGAGTTAAATACCAGGAAGCTTTAATACAAATGTGGCATCCACAATTCAAGCTATTCTCCTCCCTCGTAAATAATGACATATTGTTTATGCAATCTAAAGGTTTGGTTTAGCTGAGAATCTGGAGAAGATGAAGAAATAACAGTGAAAACAAAGTAAATGATTTGACTGCAGCTTGGTTTGTGTTCTGTAACTCATTTCTAAGACTGACAAAGGACATTGTATGTAATAGAGGGAGAAAATGGAAGGTGTTACACACTTGTAGAACAGAAAGACAAACCTCTAATTCATGATGGGTAAGATCCAGGATTCAGACTTCAAGCAGCGGGGAGGGATGCTAGGCAGTATTTAATCATTAGGTTATCTCTAACTGCTTTCAGTACTCCCTTTGGAGGTTGCTGTTTAGAAGCAGAGAGGTATATTTCTCTGTTTTAAATCACTTCTGGTTACACAAGTGATTGGTGACTTTCCCACAGTGCTTTCACTGACAGGAATGTTTTAGAAGTTTTAGATTGGAGAGATAATTATCGTAATATAGTAAACACATAAAAACAAATGTTTTTCTCACCTTTCCACTTTGATTTAGTCACTGACAGAAGGGATATCTTGCTTAGCTTTCTCAAACATCCCTTTTGTTTTGTGTGTTTTTTTTCTCAGGTATCGGCATAGCTTGGATATCTTGGCTCTCCCAGTAAAATGAGCCCGCCAGACATTTCCAACAGCACAGGAGAAGAGGGGGCTGATGACACCGATCCCTCCTTTCTCTTTAATGACAGCATGGGTTTACACCCGCCTGGTTTCCACAAAGACATCACCAAGCACCTTGGAGTCCAGATTACCCTGATCGCAGCTTATTCCTTCATCATCCTGCTGGGGCTGCTGGGCAACTCTCTCGTCATCTACATGATTATTCGCTACAGAAACATGCGGACGGTGACCAACTTTTTTATAGCTAATCTGGCCCTAGCAGACCTTCTTGTGAACACTCTCTGCCTGCCCTTCACATTGGTTTACACTCTGCTGGATGAGTGGAAGTTTGGGGCTGTGTTGTGCCACATGGTACCCTTTGCCCAGGCTCTGAGTGTGCACGTGTCTATCCTGACCCTGACTGTCATAGCTCTGGAGCGATACCGCTGCATCGTCTTCCACCTGGGTCGGCGCTTGACTTGGCGGTCCAGTCTCCTCATCATGGTATTCACCTGGACTATATCTGCCGTCTTGGCGGCACCATTGGCCATCTTTAGAGAGTACCGCAACGAAGAGATCTCCTCAATCAACCTGCACATCGCTGTCTGCTCTGAGAAGTGGCCCAACGGGACCAACCAGGACGGAGTCATCTACAGCCTCCTGATGCTTCTCCTACAATACATAATCCCCTTAGCCATAATCAGCTATGCTTACATATGCATATGGGTCAAACTGAAGAATCACGTCAGCCCCTCCAGCCGCAATGACAGCATCAATCGCCGTAAAAAGACCACAAAGATGCTGGCATTGGTGGTGGTGGTGTTTGCCACCTGTTGGTTGCCTTTTCATGTGTTCCAACTGGCCAGCGATCTGGATCTGGTACTCAGATTCAAGGAGTATAAACTCATATATACAGTTTTCCATATCGTGGCTATGTGTTCGACTTTTACCAACCCTCTCCTGTATGGGTGGATGAATAAGAACTACAGGAACGGCTTCCTCATGGTGTTCCGTTGCGAGGACAAGCCAGATTCTTTCCATCCAGAGGGCTCGTTCAGGACGCGCTCCATACGAAAGCTAACTCTGAATGGTCGTAATGGGGGACACCCTCCAACGGCTGTGTGAAAGAATACGCAATACAGAAGGGCAGCAGAACATGAGCACATCAAGCCCACCTCTGTGTATGCGGAGCGTGTGGCTCAGAAGTAGCCTTTTAACTTGAACTGTCTGATCTTGAGTTTTTATGTCACTCCAGAGAGCCAAAAGCTTTGCATGCAATGTACTTTATGTGGCTCTTCTTTCGTTTGTGAATGTTACTAGTGAAATACAAATGTCAAACCTATTTAGATTTGTCGTTTACGTAAGTTATTTAACTTTGAACAAATCTATACTGTGCTCTCCTGTAAATTCCAGTATTCTTGTTGGTAAATTATGTCCAACTTAATATATTTACTTGAGGGAAGACGGTAATTATTGTGACCATAAGAGGTCTTTTTTTCATTTTTCACACCATTTTGTTGGCTGCTTTAAAAATGTGTGATTGTCACATATTTAATCCCTTGTCTTGGATTAATGACAGTGTTCTAGCTGAATAACACAAATCCTTGTTCCACAATTAAAAAAAGGTGGCTATCACCAAGTTTCCATCCAAACAGGAAGTTAATTGTCTTCACCTGGCAACCAGCTGTTCCTGATTAGATGGACCAGTGGGACTGTTTCCAGAGGAATGGGATTGAAAACCAGTGACCTGTGGGAAGAAGGAGGAATGCACCGTGGATATCTTCATTACAGAAGCTGATCTGACCAGATCTGAAAAGAATGGTCAATTCAGTGTTCATTAAGCTGCTTCTGAAGTGTTATTTGCTGATGGTCTTTAATGACTGCTGAGACTTTAAACAGCAACAGACCCTCTGGGTACACATACTGAGCCAACTGTATACCCAAACCCCTCACCTGATTTGTACATTTAGAGAAATAAATTATTTGTGCCTCTATGTCAAATAAAGCAGTCCTGGCTTGTGTGTGAAGAGTAAATGGCAGATCCCTCTGAGTAATATGGATATACTGTAACTTCTTTAGCGGCACCAAACCCTGACTCAGTTCTTTTGAGGATTTACAGTAGTCCATTTTCCAGCACATGCATCCTGGATGTACCTTTGATATATAGAAAGGATACCTCTTTGACACAAATGAATGGAAAATCAATCTGTACATGAAGCAAATGTGGTGGTGATGGGGGGAGGTAGGAAGTGTTCATTTTGCAGCAAAAATAAAAATAAAAGCAACTTAAATATGTATTGCTGGCTTTTGACACCCACATTTCTCATTTCCTGGTTTGAGTCTATCCTCATTTATGTACTGCAGATTATGATGAAAGCGCTAAGCTTGTATAAAAATTGCCAACAAAGCAACATTAGGCTTAGAGCCATAGTGTCAGACCTATTTGGCATCACAGTGGATGTGTGAGGATTTTCCATAAATCACTCGCTTCAGAAATAGCATTCTGTGTCACATTCTCATAATAACGTGCCATTATATATTTTTTCACATCATATACTTGAAATTTAATGGTCATCGTCTTTTTTTCACATTTTCAAAGCAATCTCAAAGACACTTGAAGTTGTTTCATCATTTGAAAACTGCCCCGAACAGCAAATGACGCAAAAGTACTGTGCGTCATTTTGCACGGTCCTCTGCTGCCATCTAGTGGTCAGAGAGAAGTTCACAGCTGCGCCACTTACCGGATGTGTCGTCGGTGTTTGACCTTCTCTCTCTTGCCAGAGTCACGTTTGACATGGCATGTTGGTGGCTGCATGATGAAGTTCATCCCGACAGGAGCATGAAATGTTATTTGTAACCATTTGAATAGTGTTGGCTTGAAGGTAAAACACTCGTGCCTCTAACTGTACTAAATATTTATTTGCCATTGTCAGTCAGTGATATTTCCGGGGCGCCGTTTGCTATTCATTCATGAGATTAGCATCATGCTAAATGCTAGGCTATATATATGCTAACCAGGAAGCGTGTACGTGACAAGTGAAAAAGACAGGCTTTATCTGATGTCAGCTCTCATTGTTTGAATATATATCATCACATGGTTGAAACAGTAAAAACGAGAAGTTGACAGTCACACCAGCTGACTTAGAGTTGTTTTTATTTGATGTTGCGTTATTTTTGTGGGGTTTTTTTTTAACAGCTGTATTATAACTAGTTAGAAGGATCTGCCAAAATAGAAGTGGCATGAATGACTTCTGTACACACCAAACCCTTTTAGGATGTTTATAATCATCTGTGGTATTTTTTATATACTAGATTGCTGACATGTAGGTTAAGGTAATCATTAACTTTGCATTTGTTCTGAACTGCTTCTGAATCAATCATTATATTGGGTGGGTTAATATCGGTCACAGTTGCTCGGTGTTCATTTACTTAATCTCTTTAAAACATTTTCGTCATGCAGGCAAACCAATACTGTTTTGTTCTGTATTTCCACAGAATATTGCCAGAGTAAACCAGGGGAACAATGGTGAAGTATTTTAGCTGCGCGGGTTTGCTAAAAAGCACGTGGGACCAAGTTTGCATAGCTTTTTGGGAACGCTATCCCAACCCCTACAGGTAAGCTCGAGGAGATTACAGGTTGTGAATGCAGATTTACCATAAATCAAAAAATTACTTACACAACACAATGTAACTCCAAATCAACCACGCTTCTGTGAAATCAAACTGTCCATTTAGGAAGCAACACTATCGACGATCAATTTCACATGATGTTCTGCAAGTGGAATAGACAACAGGTGGAAACTAGAACAGCACTTGGAGAGCGGAGGCGAAAAACCAGAGCATGCAGCTAAGTTTGTCTGGTTAATAGCCCACATTACACTGACATGTTGGTTTTGGTTACCGGAGCTTGAGTCAAAACATTCAGGCCAAAGGCCCAGAGAAAAGCGGCTGGCGACACCACTAAATCTCCCCATCTTTTCACATTTGCACATTTTTTTAAAAAAAAAAAAAAAAAGCTCCAAGGAAGTGACTATAAAGTCACATGCGGCTGTAGAGCAGTGGGTTACCAACCCCTGATTTAGACCATATGCTGTAACGTTTTGGCAAGCAATGTGGGAATTGGTGAGTTAGACTTAGACATATGTTAACACAGACATATGTTAACACTCGCACGCCCACGCGGGACGGGCATTGCAAAACGGTGCATATCTTATAATGATTACATCTCTCAGCGCTCAGTTACACATGATATTTGTCATAGTGAAAAACAGCAGACAGAACCAGCCTGTAGGAGGCGTCAGCTACCATCACAAGTGCCTATCGCAATATTAAAGAATTGTTCAGCAGGCCACAAATCTGCATTTGTCTGCTCAAACAGTCGACTCGATGAGGGTGGTATGAGGGCCCAAGCTCAACCAGTGGGGGTTGTGTTTACAGCCGAACATCGTGCAGGACGTTTGGCATTTGCCAGAGAACACCAAGATTGGCTAATTTGCAACAGGCGCCCTGTGCTCTTCACAGAGGAAAGCAGGTTCATACTCACATGTGATAGACGTGACGGAGTCTGGAGAACGTTCTGCTGCCTGCAACATCCTCCAGCATGACCAGTTTGCCAGTGGTCAGTAATTGTGTAGGGTGGCATTTCTTTGGAGTGCCGCAGAGGCCTCCATGTGCTCGTCAGAGGCAGCCTGACTGCCATTAGGTACCGAGATGAGATCCTCATACCCCTTGTAATACCATATGCTGGTGCGGTTGGCCCTGGGTT
>JBAMHX010000018.1:10924916-10936998 GCA_037177515.1 Pseudomugil tenellus | reverse complement strand
GTAGTTATGTGTAATATGTGTGCGTAGTTGTGTGTAATATGTGTGCGTAGTTGTGTGTAATATGTGTGCGTAGTTGTTTGGAATGTGATACAGCTGTTTATTCTTTTTAGATATAAGCAGCAAAGTTTCATCAAGTCAACAAGATGTCTAACAACATCATCTAAGGAAATCACTGCCTTGTCTGCTGTCAATGATTTCCTGTCTTGTATCCTTTTTCATGTTGTTAATGATTTTGCAGAAGTGGTGTAGACAGAACCACACAGATGCTGACAAAGAGAAGCTCTCCATTTTGCTTGAAGCATCAGGCTTGAAAACTTCCATGTAAACCACAACAATCTCCTAAAGTCTTAACATGTTGCCTCAGGACTTCCACTGCAGCTTTTGCCCATAAAGCGTTTAGGTGCCTTTAATTCTTTAGGAATGTCTGCATTCCAACTCCTTGTTAGGCTTTACAGTGCATTTATTTTCCAATAAAACCACCAAACAGAGTTGTGATGGAATGAGTGAGATCCTGTCAAAATGGATTTTGCATCAGTTTGCTTTCTAGCTAAGTGAAAATACATATGCACTGATAACACAAATACTTTTTCCTCTACATATAAGCTCACTTTTTTTCTTAGCTCTGAGGTGTGTTGTATTGATTAGATGTTATTAAGTCTCTCTCTCTCTCTCTCCATATATATATATATATATATATATATATATACATCCCAAAATTAAGTTAATGCAGCTACTCTTAACAGGTTTTTCAGACATTGTGTTGGCTTGTGGTTCAGATCGATCCATTCAAATAATGGACATGAACAAAGGTGCTGTTGCCTCAGTGGTTCCTGATGCCCACAGCAGAGCCATCCACTGCATCACACAGAACAAGGTGAGTCTATTTAAAGGTAGATGTTCTTTAATACAAAATTCATGTGTTTCCATTTAAAACATAATTGACATCTTATATAATGTTTTTATATTTGCATAATGGCATGACATCAATAATAAAACTTTACAATATGAGAAATAATATTAAGTGCAAAAATAGGATAATCTTAATGTTGTGGATTTCAGGGTTATAGGATTTAACTTAATTAAAGAAGCAAAAATGCTCAACAGGGGCAAGCAAAATATTTTTAAATGAATGTGTCATAAATAAAAGAAAACACATTAATGGGTATTAAAATGAAAGCTTTAATTCATGCAACTATGATATGGTAAAAATGTACATTTACACACACATATATATGTGTATTATGCTATGTATGCTATGTATTATGCTTGCTATATATTTGCCTTACAGGGTAATGCTAAATATCAGTATGTAATCAAATGCATTAGTAACATATCTGTAAACAGCCAAATGTTTTAGGAAGGTGATAGAAAAGTGTTGAAAATAAAACGTCAACCCTACAGCAGCAATTTAATCCATAAGATTTGAACTTGAGGCAGTGTGGTGGTGCTTGGTCCTGACCAGTACATCAGAAATGTCAGCTGAAAGTTCTTGCTGGGACATTTTCTAGCTGCTGGTGCCAAGTTCCCACAATTCAAAGATAACACATGACATGACAGCTATATGTCACTCTCTGAGGTAACTATAGGAACACTATAATCAAAGCATACAAATTAATGTGAGGACAGCATGAGACATTCATTTCTATCATTAACATCATCCTTTCTTTGTAGTGGTCTGAAATAGTTGTTTTCAAAATTGGGATTGTACCACAAGATTTGAGTGAGTGAATGTTCACTTTACTTGAGTCAAGCATCTTTCTAAAAACATTACTTTTATTTCAAATCTTGTAAAGATGGATAAAGATTAGCCTGAGATTTTTTATCTGCAGTTTCCTTAAAAGTTTGGAAAATGTTTAATCTTTGGGAAGTCTAAATAAATTTTCCCATTTAGCAAAGTGTTTGCTTGACTTGGCATCAACTGGTAGTGACTTAGCAGATGACAGTCTTACATAAGAGTTTTATAAATGCTGTATGTGAGTTACATAAGGCAGATTATCTTTGGGGGAATAAGACAGCTGGTTTGTGGTTAAAGTAAAAGAGATTATGGTTATAGAAAATCTTTATATTCAAAAGTTTCCATGAGAGCCAGACAGGATGTGTCATCATCAGTATCATTCATCTTTATGTCCCTGCCGTACCAGGATTTAGACTGGCATTGGTGATGCGAGGGGCCCTGTCATTCTTGATGATGGTGTTGGAGTAATGCTGTTCCATGATGCAGTTTGGGTTCATGTGGCTTTATTCCAATATCCATCCCAGGCCAATGTGGACCCAGCCTGTTGTTGTCTTAACAAAATGACAGCAAGTAGTGTTTCCACAGCCATCAAAGTGTCATCAAGACCTCCGCAGAACTAAGTTTTAAAACTATAAAAAATCTGCATTCTAGGATGAATATTATAGTTACAATATACAGTGAAATTACAGTCTTTATGCTGTCATTTGAACATTATGCTTAGTAAAAGCAACAAAGATATCCATTTTTATCATAAAAAGTATGGAAATGATTGCTTATCATTGATCTTTACCTAGGTTCTTTTGGAAAACAAGGAAGTGTGGATTTGTTTTGGAGGAACGGTTGTACTCGCTGACCCTTGACGTCTGTGTGTTTACCTCTGCAAATATGATGCTTGAGCCAGCCTGGATTAGCTGGATATGCTGTTGCTACTGGCATGGATTAAATGCATTAACCCATTCAGCTGAGATTCCCTTTTACACACAGCTGACCATATTGCCTTTGCCCAGATGTGCCTGTTCTTTGTCACGTCAGCGTTTGTGTGCTATACACAGTGGAAAGCCTGTGGTGTGTTGTTTCAGCTTGGCTGTTACATCAATGAGGTGTTCCCTGCGTAAGTGCCCGAGGGCCTTTTGGATGCCGTAGGGTTAGAAACTGCGGATCAGAGGGATTGCCCCAGCCTGGACGCTGCACACATAGCATCACACTTCCCTCCCCTTTCTTGCTTTGTTGTCCTGAGAGGGTCAAAACATCAGGAACTCCTGCCTGAGAAGCAGCTAGTCCGACTTGAAATTTCCATCAGCTTCTCTGAAAAATTCACCTGGAACTCATCAGACCAGAGGACTTCTCGGAAAATGGAACTGGAAATGCCTTCTCAGTCTCACATTCTTACACTCTTAATGGAAATCTAAACAAAAAACACCACGACCTCCGTACTGTCTCACTCACACATTTAACTAAATCATCTGTTAACTTGGTTTGGAAGACATATATGGCATTTATGTGTAGATATTAAGTGGAAACTCAACAGCAGTTGTAACCTATCGCAGTGTGGTACATTAATGATGTAAAATACCACAAAGACACATTTTGATTCCATTTTTTATTTTTTTTATTGCTGCCTTGAAGTGTTTACATTGTTTTTAATGTCATGATCAGTTAGCAGAACTATATGGAATGCACTTCTGAAGTAATGTCTTTTAAAGAGAGACAAGGGTTAAAACTAACACTAAAAAGTGCAAAATGCATTTAGAATAGGCGTGACTATCATGGGGAAAAAAACCTGCATGCGCCCCATAATGTGTTAAAACTGATTGTTGGGGAAGAAAGTTTGTTCTGGCATTCACAAACAAAAGTCAAATTATACTATAACTCAAGGCTATTCAACTCTGGCCCTTAAGCGTTTTAAATGAATGGTTAAAATGAAATAGATCCACCAGTTTATTGCCAGGTTCTGCACAAGAACATTTTCATTTAAGTCAGGTGTGTTGAAGTAGGAGTTGCAAACAGGAGACTTACAAACACTGCCATCTTCTCTGAACCCAAGCTCTTTTTCTTTTTTGATGGATGCTACAGCAGATTAAAGAAGTGAAGGAACATTCAGTTGTTGTCAGATCAAAGTCGACAAGCATCATCCGGGATGTATTAGTTCCCACAGGCAGCTTGCACCATTAATGCTAAACAATATATGCAGAATTTAGAGCAACCTATGATTCTATGCAGTTAACAATCAAGGAAGGCTTTGATGTTTTCAGTGATGCTGATGCAAAACCCCTTTTGTCAGAACCTTTTAAACTTCAGCTTCAATATAAACAGGCCCTGTTCCAACACAATAATGTTTATTCTGTTTAAACATTTACAAGATTTTAGTTTGCAAATGATTCCATCCTGGTTTTCTTTGCTAACATTATTTGATACAGCCATCTAATAATATCAAAGCTGATTTTACAAATAATTCCAGTGTGTTGTATGATGATTTACCAAACTTGTTTACTGTGCATTTGTTACAGGGCTCCATATTCAGTACACAAGCTCCAGATTCCTACAACCTCTTCCTCACCAGTGCAGTTACAGATGGTGTGAAGATCTGGGACCTTCGTAATCTAAAGTTTGTACAACGATAAAAAATATCCTATTCTTTATGGGCTCCACATAAAGTCATGAATATGTTTCAGCTTTAAAATAATCTTTTCAGAGTTTATATTTGTAAATAAAGTTTTGTCATCCAAAGAAAAAAAGAAAAAAAATCTGCTTGAAAAAGATTCATATCGGGGGTATCTTGAATATTTTTGCTGACTAAACCATGATGTGGTCAGCGTGTTGTGATACAGTGTCAAAAAGCAAAGTGTTGCTGTCACATAATAATGCTCTGGGCTTCATAAGTTCTGAAGTGGGTTTCTCGACCCCCAGGTGCTAGAGAGCAATGAGTCTAGCAATTTGCATAAAGAACATCAGCATGCCTTCAAAACAAGTCAGATTGAATTTTAAGTACAGAAACTAATGTTCTATTACTCTAATATCTAAATACCTCTTCAGTTTTTTAAAGCTCTTCTTTAGTGCCCCTGAAATACTTTGTGGTAATCTCACAAAACAAGAAACCCATCGAGTTTGTGCCGTTTGTCCATGGTTGGCTCGTGGGGGCAGCAGCCTAAGCAGAGAAGCCCAGACCTCCCATTCCCCAGCCACATTTGCCAGCTAATAATATGATCCCTCTAGTACTGGATCTTTCCCTGGGGTCTCTTCCCTCAAGGATGTGCCTAGAACACTTCACCAGCGAGGCGTCTGG
Organism: Pseudomugil tenellus; assembly: GCA_037177515.1. NCBI lineage: Eukaryota > Metazoa > Chordata > Actinopteri > Atheriniformes > Pseudomugilidae > Pseudomugil > Pseudomugil tenellus. Next base: position 10,931,980 of record JBAMHX010000018.1, on the reverse strand, counting down.
GAGGCATCTTAACCAGATGCCCGAGTCACCACATCTGGCTCCTCTCAATACGCAGGATCAGTGGTTCTACTCTGATTCCCTCACTCCTGGATGACCAAATTTCTCACCCTATGTCTGATGGAGAGCCATACCACCCTGCAGAAGAAACTTGTTTCAGGCATTTGTATCTCCTTCTTTCTGTCACTAGCTCATGACCATATGAGAGGGTAGGAGCAAAGATTAACGAGTAAATCAGGAGCTTCACTTTCTGGCTCAACTCCTTCTTCACTATGACAGACCAGCGCATTACTGTAGACACCTCACCAATCTGCCTATTAATCAATATTACTCTTCATCCTTTCTTTACTCGTAAGCAAGATCCTGAGATCTCTGACGTCCTCCACTTGATGAAAAGTTCAAGACAAGAAATTATAAATGTCAGGGGGAGCAGAATGAGAGTGTTACGCCCGCACCAGGCTCCACCACGGACACACCCTCAACAATCAGGTTTACTCGCAGCCAATCTCCAGTCTGCTAATTGCTCATCGTTTACACCTGTGTCTCATTCTACATACCACTATATATTCGTCAGTTCACCACTTTTTACCTGTCGGACCTCATAACTGCCAACTCCGGCCTTCTCCTCCCTGGTACCGACTCACCTACCTGACCTGTGGATTTCTGTGTTTGGACTTCTCTCTCGCTTGGACTTCGACTTGTCTCCGGATTGCCATCTGCTTAAATTTCCTGGTTTTGACCCACGCCTATCCCTGGATTTCCCTTGGCTTGTCTCTTCGGCCCCGACTCACACCCAGGAAAAGCAGAAAAAAAAGACTTAATCCAAATACTATACACTGGCAGTCAAAAGTTTGGACACGCTTTCCCATTAAATCCTATGGGAAAGCGTGTCCAAACTTTTAAATGGTAGTGTATATCATTGTGCAAAGACTGAACTAAAGACAGGACTGACTAACACAACAGAAACTATCTGACAACGGAAGCTGAGATCCAAGGGGGACTTTTATTTGTGTCCAGGGGGCCTTGAGGTCACAACGACAGGAGTTGGATTTCTGTTCGGCGGCCCGGATGCTGCGACAACCTAAACCAAGTGGTAGAAGAGTCCAGAAGGATCTTCCCATATATTAACCCCTGCATCACAAGAGGAGTATCCTCTTTCAGGATAGGAACCAGAGAAGTGTCCCATTTTGGAATCCCCATGGAGACACCTTCCAGAGAGGCGGCATCCCTGTCTAGGACCCTTTTGGCAACCAGGCATGGAGGAGCAACAACCTCTGAGATGTGAATCACTGGAGACTGAGGAAGAGTGATGAGCGCCACTAGACATGCAACGTCATTGGAGATGGGAGCTATTGGTGACGCAATCTCCTCGGGGACAGGAACCGGATGTGGAAAAAATTCTCTATAGAAACTCGGCACCCCGACAAATAAAAACATATTCGGCTTCCCCTTTTCATGACATTTTAAATGTCAGTAATAATTATATCAAGAAAAACTTGGACACAATTCTGAAATTATTCATGAAATAAGTTTTTGGTATTGAACAAGTTACTTTTGAGTGATGAATTTCTAATAAAAGAAGCAACAGTACCAGATGTTTTTTTTTTTTTAAATTAGGTGTACAAAATGACTTTATTTTTTAAATATATCATGTGCTAATACATTCCTCACTTAATAGCTGGATTGGCAGTTGCTCAATTTTCAAATTATGAAGCTGAGACTATTTTTATTTGATACTTATTTGCAGATGTCCTCATAAGATAGATAAGTCATTCAGACCACTTTTGGATCTCAGAATGTTCTTTTTGGCCCATTATTGAATAATGCATTCTTTCATGTCTGAGACTACTTCCATACTAATCTCCTCACCCAGACTCCTTATTGCTATCTGTTAAATATTTTTACTTCATTTCTAGGTCAACTTCTCCTTCTGAAAGTTGTATTATCGAGCATATCTCAGCAGCTGCAGTTCCTCTAAGGTGAAAGATGTGGAGACATGAAACAAAAAACCGTTTTATTATGTAGCTTTGTCTGTACTTTCAGTTAGGTTTTCCTATTACTTACAACTAATCATAAAAAGAGTTACAGCTCCCCAAAATTAATCTCTTTTTATCTGAACTTTGCAGCTAATGGAAGTAGTCAAGTCAGTTTATTGCTGATGTGGTTTTTAAATGTTGTTTAACCATTTAACCAAAATTCCATTTTTCTCATACACTGGTGGCAAAATGATTTGAGAAGAAAAATATGTTTTTGTGGGATTGTTTTCTACTGCGATCCCTCAAATTTTAGAAGGAACTTCCAGGAAACATTGAGCAGCTTCATGATATGTTATTTATTTCCATTTTGAACTACTGTAATACTAATAAATCAGATAGAAGGAAACTTAATGGAAAGGAAAGGAGGCCTTCTAATTTTTTCATTGCATATAAGATTGACTGGCAGGCGGAACATAGCAATATAGTTTTCTTAGTTTGTTGCAATTTAAAATCGGATTATAAAATAGATTATTTCATGACTATTGGTGTCCAAAACCACCGAGGATGATTGTCACAGTTGTGCAACACAATTCATGTCATACTGTTCTCATTAGAAACACAGAACTACCAGACTGGTTTGGGTTTATTTAATCAAAGTTTTAACCTTTCACTCCCTTCTTATATTTCAAAATTGTATGTATTGCTCCCAGTTTGGGGGTTACATAAAAGCATTCATGTATATGGATTCAGATACTGATCCTAAAGATGGTGAACAGATGCTAATTTGTTTCTATTTACTTGAGTCTTGTATTTCACTTAAATCAAGTGAACTTTCTATCGTTTGATGATTGCTTGCTAACTTTAGTTTCTGTGAATGAATTAATCAGAATTTATATTGAGCTTCAAAATGATAAAAATCTGCCTTAAAAGGCAAGTTTCCACATGATTTGCTCTCATTATGTTATATATGCTGAAGTCTACTGAAAGCGAGTAATGAACTATGATTGGCCTGCTAATTTCCTTGATGACTGACACTGAATACCCAGGTGGATTCAGTAACCACATTGGCTCGCACTTAGGAGGATCAGACCCTCTAATGCAGTCTGTGTTAGTCATCAGGAAAATTCCAGATAGTCATCACTCACACAACATGGAGAATGTGTCTTTGTGGAACTCATGCTGGCATCTCCCCTTCTTCAGTCAAAACATATGATCAACATTCTTACCCAGAAAACCAGTGTTTATTCTGACCTTAAAGTGATTTTTTATGGGCGTGATGGTGACACTTTTAATTTAGTTGCATACTTGTTTAGATGTGACGGTCATTTGGAAAGCATGTCACTAAAAATTGTTCAGTATCTGTGAATTTAAGTGAGTCTGAACAAATAATCTTTTAGAAATTTGACCATCTCTCTTGCAGGGATTTTGCTAGTTTTCCATCATCTCCACATTCAGAGCCATGACTTATCTGGCAGGGCTTACTATCTGTGGTATTTTAGTTTGAGTAGCTGCTCAAGCTGTGAGTCATGGTGACCCATTTTCATTTATAAGTGATTGCCTTTATTTTTATAAGTTGTAAAGATTTACTGAAATGTATAATCAGCTTTTATACACAATATACTGGAAAAAAGAAGTAAAATATTTTTAAAAAAGTAAAAATTATTTTAAATACAGCAAATCAAAAAGAAAACATTCCATTAAGCTCCTCTCTGGAACATTTGTATGTAATCGTCTTGTGTTCATCACACTTAAAGTTTATGTTAAAAAAAAAATCACTGGTACTGCATATATATCAATTTTCATTATGGTCTCCTATGACCTACTTTTACTTCAGCTTAATGACATTTGCATGTGAAGGTCAAAGACTTGCGTGCATCAGACCCTGTCAAAGTACTGCTGTGCCAGCATGCCAGCTCCTATTGGTGATATTGTAAAGACATTACATGCTGTTGCAAACTAAATAAAACAGCACACATGTTACACAAGGGACTACTTCATCATTTGCTACCCCCTCTTTGTGTTTTAGTTGAGTCATGCTCATCTCTGTGTCCTCAGCTGCTTCACATGTTTGTAAAATGTAAAATAAAAGATCATTTTCGCTCTGAGCTGTATATTTTACATCTTTACAGGACTGACATAACAATTAGTAATTGACTGCATTAATGTAAGGTATGATTAAAACATGGAGGGGGGGGGTTCTTGTTTTATACGCAAACCTTTTGGCATCCTTCATGCAGAAAAAACAAAAAAACAACAAAAATTGATTTTCAAACCATCCTTTTTCATTTTTAATCACATTTTGCACATTGTTAATTTACAGTTATAAGAATGCAAGTGATGAATGATGATTATTGAATTGAAAGTAAATATGCTAAACTGATTGACGTGCCCCATATGTGTCCATCCCGTTCCCAGGTGTGTGCGGCGCTATGACAATCATTTGAATCGTTGCCACCCATGCTCTTCAGCCATCTCCCCCTGTGGCCGGTACATTGCTTCTGGCTCAGAGGATAAATGTGTAAGTTTTTCCTCTCTGTTTTCAAGTTTTAAAGGATTGATAATGTTGAGTCTTCCTTTCTATTGACATCCACCAAATTAAACTATTAAAGCTATTCCTTTGGCTATCCTAAGAAATTTGTGGTAACTGTTGAAAACATGTGCATGATAACAAATGCTATCCACTCCTCTGTAACTTAAGGTGACTTTTCATATATCAGTCAAACCAAATACCGTTTGAAATGTGTAATGTGGAGTCTTTAGTCTATCCGTTTCGGGCTGTAGATAATTACACAAACAGTCCACACATATCTACATTATGATGTGTGCTGATGATGAGGAAAAGCAACATCAGAGGTAATCAATCCCACTAACTGATTGTTTTCTTTTTCTAACGTAGACTGTAATTAATCCTTGCCAAATATTTATTTTTCATCTAGATCATCAGAAACTTTGTTCAGATGATCCGAGATTTTTGACTCACTTCTACAAGCTACATCCTACTTTATCTTGCTCCTTAAGATTGCCAGTTTTCATCAATGAGAAATACCAAACCTACCACACCTACCTGGATGGCAGGTATAATGTGAAGTACAAATAAATATGTTAATTTGTTTAACTTATCTAATTTAAAAAAAAAATAGAGTTGTATTTATAAGTTCTACACTCGAAGTTGAATTTGGAAATACATGTGGATAAAGTATTTAGAGATGAATATGTCTCTCTTTTTTATTTTTAGAAATACAATCATCTGTTATCAGTCTGTTAAAATGAGAGTCATTGTGGATATACTGGTAAACCCTGAGCTAATACTTTTAACTTAGTTTTACACTTGAATCTGTGTACTTGTGGTGTACCGAATGGATGAATTGACGAATTATTAGCGTTCAAATGTATTTGTTTTGGTGCAATGTGCTCGATGGAATGAGCAAGTTCCCATTTTCTTTGTCATGTAAACTGACTTGGTTTAATGGTTTAATGAAGAGTCGCAAAAGACACAATGTGCGTGGCGCCAAATCTTAAAGCGAGTGAATTTAAACCCACCGACCACATAGTAACCACTTCATAGGTCCTCTCTCTTGTCTAAGGTAAACTTTCTTGGTCACATATTCACCTCCCAAAAGGTCTCGCCTCTTCATATTGCCGAGGTCTTTTCCATATCTGTTCCCACCATTCTCTTGCTGCCTCTAATTCTCCTCCCATTAGATCTTCTTTCTGCTCCAGACTTTAGACTTCCTGTCGGGATGCCAGTTCTTTTGTCTTATTTCTGTAATGATGCACCACAACTTCTTAATATCTGGACATCAAACTACTATTACATTACTACTTACCTAAATTGTAGTGGTCTAAGACAGCAGTATGGTTTATCAGCTTTACTTCCTTTTAAGGTGCCTGTCTCAGACATGTTTTATCTGGATACAAGCCTTTTTCCAGCAAAATCCAATTCAAAATTCATGTGAAACTGAACTGTTTAATTGCTTTTCCAGACTGTGCCACACACTTTTTCAAGGCATTTTCAGAAGACAGACTCCCCTTTCCTTACACATCTTTCTTTTCTTCTGCTGCACTTGTTTGTCAAATGCAGTGGATAATATATACATGCTGCTACTTGTTATTAATTGTGGGGTTCCAGCACAGCATGGACATCTTGGAGCATCTCTATTGAGATTGGACATTTCCAACGCTTCCTGGAAATTGGGAGAGTATATGTGGTTAGGTACGTTGTATTTATTTGTGGCTGCCCTGAGACTTCCCCGAGCCAGACGCATTTGTACTTGTCCTAATATATCAAAAAGCATTCATGGAAAAAAAGGAACGTGAACACTCCAAAAAAGACTCCCAAGATCATATTACACTTTTTTCCAAAGAACATAGACCAGAAGTAATCCTCATGGAATATGATTTCACTATTGTCGATCTGAACCTTTTACGTATACATTTTGAAGATGATGATCATACTTTTACCCACAGTATTTACCTATTTTAGCTAAACTTATTGTTTATAACATAATTATAGTTTTCATAATAAGGACAAGATGATTAATTTGCCTCACTTTACCGTCCAGATTCATGGTATATAAACTGACACATTAGGGCATATCTGCTATTTGGATGCATTTTGCACGGGTTTTTATTATTTTAAACGCCCTATTGCTTTTAGGCATCACATATTTTGTTTCCCTTAAACAAAAGTCAGTCTACTCTTCATGGAAACATGACACAGAACAGCTGCAAGGATCTGATGAGTCTTCATCTGGTAATGAACATCCCCACATCTGTTTTTGTATGTGCTCATAGCATGGAAGCAAAGTTGTTTTGAAACTGACTGAATGAATTCTGATAACATAGTTACTGATATTTCTCCTGTTATCAAGCTATTCTTAACATCCACATGTATGTTTTTATTCTCCAATAAATGTCTACACAAGCAGTGTGCTCATGTCTTCTTATCCACCCAAGGCAAAGTGTAAAATCCACACCTACTTAACATCCTCATGGATCATTAACAAGGCCTATGCTAGGCAAGGCAAGGCAAGTTTATTTGTATAGCACCTTTCATGTACACAACAGTTCAAAGTGCTTTACATAAAACAT
>JBAMHX010000018.1:10885927-10903403 GCA_037177515.1 Pseudomugil tenellus | reverse complement strand
CAATAAGCTTTTTTCTTTCTTTCTTTCTTTCTTTCTTTCTTTCTTTCTTTCTTTCTTTCTTTCTTTCTTTCTTTCTTGTTTTCAAGTTTTCAATAACTAAATAAAACAAACATGCCATAGACACTTAAGACACTCAATGTTAATTCGAGTGGTAAATACAATCAGCATATGAAGTCATGGAGGGTGAAATTTATCTGACTGGTTCCAGGTAGTGTACGCAATAACATTTTGACTGGGAAAATTGCTACCGTGGGAGTAAAAATGCATAAGCACTAGTTTGTAGAAAAGATACAAGCACAGTAGTATTTTAGCTATAAAAGCATCTCCCTCAGACAGCTATATGAGATGTATTACTAGTAACAAACAATACAGGCAAGTACCTGCATGCCTCACTGGGACAAACCATTATTCCCCTTTTTCTCCAGGTCTTCCTGGATAACAGCTGCAGTGCATATTGATCTGTCTTTTCTGTCCTCTCCTCCCCCAGCCAGTCAAGGCAGATGGCTGCCATCCCTGAGTCGGGTTCTGCTGGAGGTTTTCCCTTCCTGTTAAAAGGGAGTTTTCCCTTCCCACTGTCACCTCATGCAGATCAGGACGGGAGATTATATCCAAGTCTAGATTAGATGCAGTCTTGTTGGTTCCCTTACATGGGCTATTTTCTATTAATTGGCTCCAATTGATGAAGCACCCTGAGACAACATTTTCGTGAAATGGCGCTATACAAGTAAAGCTGATTTGAACTGAATATTTTAATAGTCTTGTTTGCTGGTTCCATTAATGGAGGAAGAGCTGTCAGCTTTCCGGCTCCTCTCCTGTGGCTCAGTTTGAGTTCAATACGCAGATGTCAAAACAGCTGTAATATTAGGATTCGACCTTTCTATTTTGATCTTTTTTCCTTCTAGCTAAGGAATCTATTACCTATTTATTTGTTTGTTTGTTTTTTTTTTTACCTATAGTCAGCAAATATCTTTAGTTAGTTCTCTATAAGATGCAGGCTGTTGACCTGTAGTCAACAGGTCAACAGGTTTAGATAGTAAGCTATGGTAATATTTGTATATCTTCATCATTATGGTAAGAAGTATCTCGCTGCTCTCATCAAACTCAGGCAGCTTTTGCCAATAAGCCTATAAACCCATCTTCAGAGCTTTGTCTAAATTAATTTTAGTCTTATCCACCACTTTCTTGGCAGACCCCGTTCCCAGAATCCATTGTGCCGAAATTGGTTTCGCTCTTCTAGCTAAATTAAAAAATAATGATAAAGTAGTACTGTTTTAAAAGGTAATACTGCTTCAGAAAAAACTTAATAACATTTTCATTAATCAAACAATGGCCAAATCTCAAAGATGGGTACACGGGTGTAACGATGGAGGGAGCCGGAGCCGGGGCCAAATAGAACATTAACAGGATTTATTGGAAGATAATGTGGGATTAACTGAACCTGTAGGGAAGGTGGAGGAGTCCAGGAGCTATGCAGGGACGAGGAGCAAGAAAGCAGGCTGTGGGGTATCCAGGAGACCAAGGAAGGCAGGAGCAGCAGGAACAAGCATGAGTGTATGTACATTCATTCATTCATTCATTTATTTAATGTCAGATGAAGGAAACACTGGTGAGCTGAGGGATATAAAGTTGTGAGGGTAATCAGGAACAGGTGGAGGTGATAGGGGATAAAGAGTCTGGTGGCAGGTGACAGTGATTGGGCTGATAGTCTGCAGTAGAGAATGACAATGGGTCGCATTTTAAATCAAAAGAAGACAGAACGGAGAGATTAGTGTCCCATCGTCTACTCTAACAGAATGGCTAGATGACAGTTCAGGGCTCCGGTTGTTTAGCTCCATTCACCGCGATCAGAATTCAGGATGTTAAAAGTGTGGGTTTCTTTTGGGTCTATTGTTGCTGCTGCGTTCCAGCTTTCTTTTCTGTTTCACTGAAATCTTTTTAAACTTCATTTAATCTGATTAGCTTAGCGATGTGACAGCTAGCTACAACCTCTACTGCTGCCTGCAGCTGCTTAATATTTACTTTGGCAAGCTGCCAAAAAGTCTGTGTTTCTCGCAGGGATCCAATGTAAATACGATTCTGCTGCAGAGTATTTATGGTTTTATAGTCAATTTCTTCCTTTTTATTTAGCTGTTGGTCCCTGTTTGTTCACTTCACTTTACTTCACTGCTGCCACACGTCTCTCTACACGTTCTCATGCTGTCTTCTCCGACAGCCACTTTTTCAACATCGCAAAACAACGCATTACACTTTTAAGACAACCCTATGGTCATCAAAATATGGTACGAAATAAAAGATACCTCATGAACTAACCTGCACTAATAATCAGAGTACTTACAGGCTTTGTGCTGCAGGTGGAAGCAGGTTTCTGATCAGCTGCATCATGCTATCTAGTTAGCCTTCGCCTCTAATTTGCTGCTGATCGTTTGTAGGTCAGATATAATTCTCAATCTGGATGCTGTTCGGTCGGTTTATGATCATCAAAATAATACGAGCAGAAGAAGGTACTCTTAGTTGATGTTTTAACTTCAGTGCTGCGACTCATTGTTGTGAAATCACCTCATCTCTCTGCATCATCTTGCGCGTGACTTTATGGTCATAACGTGCTCCATTCATAAAATCCGGAAGTTTCCTCGAGTTTTGTATGTATCCAACAACAGCACGTCATCCCAGAAGACATTTCCGTGAATATGTCGAATTTAATCGCCCTTCTAAAATGTGCGTTTGTCCATTCATTTAGCGAAACAGGAAATTCCAGGTGTGGCATTGGCCTTCTTGCAATCCAAACATTTTATCAGTTTAAAATGAAACATTTGATAGGATGAAGATGACCCAGGCAGATAAACAGAAAGAACCTCACATAAAGAATGGAACAACATTATTTTCCCAAGAGTTCAACATGTTTTCTCAGTTATATACTGGGAAAAGGAATGTTACATAGTGGTATTGTTAGCACGTTTTTTTTTTGTTAGTATACAATATTCCTGTATTGTGGAAGGAATATTCTGTACATCTCACAGAGAAATGAGGATGCGAGAGGGAGACAAAGAAACTCTAGCAGGCTGTCTTGCTCAATACTAAATCTTTATTTACAACATTTCAGCAGTTACACCCCAACAATGATGGTCTGATGACAATAGTGTAGTCAAAGATTTAGCAGTCTGCTGGAGTTATTCTTCTGTTTTTATTATAATTTTTCATTTGACGTATGTTACTATAATCAAATTTAGAATGAGCAAATATTTTCCACTGAATATTCCAGTATATCACTCTAAGCATATGTTACTCTTTATAAGCTCTTACCTGATAACAAGTTATCTGAATGTTGTAATATACGATTTCTGGCAGGAAGATAAAATAGTTTTGATCAAATAAAGCTCAGGACATGTGAAGGATTTGTGTTACTGGAATAAAGAAGAGTTTGTTGATATAGCAGCTGGTTTTGCAACTACTTTTCTTATTTTTTTTATTTGTACTTATGAGATTAAACAAAAAATGGTTAATGTAAATAAGTAAAAATGTAGAAAGGAGACAAGAACGCTTCCATGAATGTGCAAAAAAAAGGATTTTTGCTTGTATGAAAAAAAAACTTTTTTATACATTTGAGGGAATGGAAAGAAGATTGGGAATCATGTCTGACTTGTCAACATGGATTAGTTGATGTCTTTAGTCTGCCAACAAACAAACTCACAAGAACAACCAATGTCTTCCAACACACTGGTCTTACATCCCAGATGTTCTCAGAGATTTAAGTAATTCCCGAAGAAGAGATGTTTCAATTTTATTCTGGATGTCCCATTTTTTTCTATTTATTTTCATTAGTTTTAGTTCATTTAAATCAACTCTTTGACTGAATTGAAAACTGAGCCTTGTGGTCTCAAGGCTTATAGAACCTCATCATATAAAAATCTGAGTACTAAAAAAATTTTTTAACAGTACATTGCCTGATTATTGTCTTTAAAAGTTTTGTTTCCTTTCTTTTTCTTTGGGGTGTAATTATAAACACATAAATCTACATGTCTTCCACATTCTCTGCATCCTTCTGAACAAACAGCCTTCACCTTTACACCTCACACACTCCATGCCCTAAGCCTAAGGTTCCCAGCTGTCACAAAATTCCATGAAGTGATCACATTTAAAGCTATATATGTACACACAGAAGGAAACAAGCCTCTAGAGCAGCAAAACAGTGATGCTGCAGGCTCAAGCGCAATGAAAGCTACCCAAATTTTAGGGCATCAAGAACATTATGTGTGTAATGATGACATTTGGAGCAAACACTACATTTTTTTCAAACTCAAATCCGTATTAAACAAAATAGTTCAATTGTCACGCAGAGGGAGCTGTCATTTGGGAGATTATGCAAGCATATTTTACAATGCCAGTCATCCTGGCCAAATTTCTTTCATTGGCATGACTCAGCTTCTGGCATGATCATCATTAAAGGAATAGTTGATGAAAAACTTCATAGATAAAGATCATTCTGGTAATATGTTATTGTTATTGTCATCATTCCATAATCTAATGTTTTCTATGAAGGCTGTGAGATGTTTCATGTGTCTCTCGTTCTTCACTTCTCAGAACTTTCAATTGGAACTACTGAGAATTCAATTGGAACATTTTAAGTTCCAGGTTTACTTTGTTGTATTGTGGTCACGAGTCACGCTGAACCTTCGTGTCTGTGTGTGTGTTAAAAACACATAAACTTCCATGATGAAGTCACAACCTGGAGGGGAGAGCTGGAAACTACAGTTGTTTATCAACCTAACTGACATCAATCACCTTTGTTTCATGACTCTTCCAGATTTCAGTTTAATGCCAGCATTAATGGGGGAGACAACATGTCTGTCTGTGTGTGAATCTAGGCAGCGTGGTGGAATGTGATGAGATCTAAATTATCATAAAATCATCAAAACTATTTCTTAAAGTCATGGAAACCTGACTAGCATTTGGAGGAATATGTGTTCTTCATGCTGCTTCTGACATTCTTTGCAGATAAACCACACATGGATTATTTCCCAGCTCTTGTTCTTTTTTTCTTGTAGTTAACACCTTTGCACTGATAAAACAACTGCATATTGTGCAGCTCTGGATGTGGTCAACGTTGTGCTGAGGATGCCAAAGCTAACTTTAAAAAAATCTACTGATTATATGTCATTTTCTCATAATTCTGTGGTTCTAACAGTAAAGCAAAATGTAGGTTGAAGAAATGACTGAATCTGTGGAAAGAACTCAGTAATGGTGCACGCATGTATGGAATAAAAAAGGTTTTGTGTATCCAGTTAGAGGAATCAACCAGATCCAAAAGAACTGACAGTAAATCTGCAGATTTTTACAGCGATTCCACCAATAACAGCTTTAATCGGATCAATTCTGCCCACTGCATGTTGCTCTTATTAACAGCGACCATGTTATGTTCTTTTAACACTGACAAATTGTTTAGTCCTGTTTTTATTTCCTGCTCTTTTATAAATCAAATTTAAAAAAAAATATATTTTTATTGTTGTTCGATTTCTTATATATTTTTGTGTTTTATTTATTGGGTTTGAGTTCCTGCCGTTTCTACTGACAGCTTTGTTGGGAAGGCTGTCCCATTCCTACCAATCAAAGCAGCATTTAATTGGAATTATTATCATTTGTGTGAAGATACATCCATGAAGTGCGCTTGTGGAAATCATTTGTTTCTTTTTTCTTTTTTTTTTGTAACTTGGACGAAGAAAATTAGCCCATGTCTCCCGCAGAGAAAGTGACTCAGCTTGCAGATCCAGTTGGAAGTTGGAGGGAGCGGAGAGGGGACGTAAAGGTGGGAGAGAGGAAGAACGGCCACGTGTCTCTCCCCCCCAACTAAGCTCAGTCTGCGAGCGCGAATAAGAAAACTACGCAATCGGAAGATAATTATGTAACTTTGTGTTTTAATAAGTGACCACAAAGCGTTCGGGAGGCTGTGATTGACAGGTTCTCTGCCAGCCTCTGCAGACTATATAAGACGAAGGAGGAGGAAGCGCGCGGTCACAGGTTCTGTGTGGATGGAGTGAAACAAAGTGGATTTAAACCTTTTTTACGCAGAGGTGTTGCTGGAAAATCCAATTCCCAATCATTTTTATCAAAGCACCAAATAGGTTCTTATTTTTTTACTTCCTTTTTTAAACGGTTTTTGTTAGTTCTTCCTTTGTTTTTTGTTTGTTTTTATTTGTTGCTGGATATTAGTCATATTAAACAAATTAAATTATTCAGGTAAGTGAGGCTTCAGTTATCCTTTACTGGTCAATTCTATGCCTTAATGAGATGCAAAAGAAAGCTTGTTTAAAAGTCTGTGTGGTTTGTTTCGTGCTGCATTGGTTATTTTAGCCTGTTGTCAGATTGCATTAACCTATTAGTTACTGTTGACAATATTCATTGGTTAACTAAAGGCTATAGTGCGACATCAGTATTTGACTGAGGATGTCCGAAAAGAGAAAAGAAAGAAATCTAATATACAATTAATTTGTTCTTTGAAGGAGATGATACTCAGAAGAAGCCTCTTCTTGTTGCTCCTATCTTTAGTCAACCAGGCAGTCCCTCAAACTCCTCAAGGTAAATAGATTTTTGTCATTCTCAGAAGTTATTGTGAATCTTTTTAACCGAGTAGGTGCTAAAAGCTAAAGAAAACATTTCAAAGTGCCTGAAAATTAAACACAGTTTTCTTCCATTCGGATTTTCTTTTGTGTGAGGCTTGTTATATTTTCCGTTTCTCTTAAGTGACTAAGCTTTCCTTTTTCATTTCTTATACTCCGATGTATAGATGGAGAGCCAGAAGAAGAAACATTTGACTTGTTTGAGATCAGTCACATCACACGCAGGACTCTTGGGGCCAAACAGTTTCGGGGCCCCAACTCCGATGCCCCTGCCTATCGCTTCATCCGCTTTGACCACCTGCCTTCAGTCGATCCTCCAACTCTGAAACAAATATTGAGTCAGATCCAAAACAACGAAGGCTTTGTGTTTGTGGCCAGCATCCGCCAGGACCGTGGCACGCGGGGCACTCTGATCGGTCTGGAGGGTCCTGATGGCAGACGACAGTTTGAGATCGTGTCCAATGGACGTGCCAATACTCTGGATCTCATCTACTGGATGGACGGCTCGCAGAACGTGATCTCTTTTGAAGATGTGGACCTGTCTGACTCACAGTGGAAGAACGTCATTCTTCATGTTCACGGGGAGAACGCAGACCTGTATGTGGGCTGCAGCCTCATCGACAACATCGTCCTGGAAGAGCCGTTCTATGAGCACCTGCAGGATGAAGGAAGTCGCATGTATGTTGCTAAAGGATCAATTCGAGAGAACCACTTCAGGGTAAGAGAGTGACTAAGTCCTTGAGGTGAATGCAATCTGGGAACTTTCTTTACAGTAGTTGTCACTTCAAAAATATATAGCACTGTGATCCTTACTTAACTTGTGATGACAGCTCTGTTTAAACAGCAATTACCAAAGAGTAAAGACTAAAAAGGTTCTCTCTCAGTACATGGTTCTGTGCTGCGATGAGCTTGTTGTGTATAAAACACTCCATATTTAGACTTTAAATATCCCTTTTTGTGTGTAAAGTGGAGAGTGGTGTTATAAAATTAGAAACAAGTTCCACAGTGGACAAGGACATTGGAAGAATATAAATGTGTTTTTGTAGCCAAAATATGTAACAAAGATAGTAACTAGATTTTCTTAACAGGGCCTTCTTCAGAGTGTACAGTTCATCTTTGACACATCAGTGGAAAATGTCCTCCTGAGCAGAGACTGCAAGTTAGACAAGAAAGGTGAGAGGAGTTTTTCTTTGGAGGGATGTTGTTATTAAACTACATTAAGCAGCACTCATCTGCTCGTCCCAGCCGTGTTGGAGCTATGGAAACTATTTCCATTTTATGTGATTATCAGAAACCAGAAGATGAGTCAAACTAGTGATATTTATGAACTGTTTCGAGCTTGATACCTTGCAGATGTGATTTGGAAACTCTTTCTCATGCAAACTCCCAACAAACGGTGTCTGTCTTTTGTTATGTATAACCACAGCAAATACTTTTAGATTGCCTCCTGACACCTTCTGTATTTATTTAGCTCCTTTTTTTGGTGATATTTGGTCAGAAAGCTTGCAGATTTGATACGCAGCTAGATCTCACCACCGCTGCTTCATGTTTCATGAAACAGTAGATGTGGATGCAGTTGCTGGAGTTTCAGCAGTGAACAAAAGGAGATACAGATGCTTACATTTATTTCCATTGGCAGTAGATTTGGGATAAAATCCTGAGAAAGAAAAAATGGCAGTGCTGCAGAGCACAGAGCTTTTACTTCCAGCTACTCACACATACACAAACATGCAGTGAGGTCATAAATTGGCTGATTAGGTTGCTTTTCTCAGCTGAAGTTGTGCTCACATGAAGAATAAGAACTGTGTGACCTCCAAGCAGAGATCACACAAAGAGCAGCTACAAAGATACATATATGCAAGTCAGTCTGCTAAGAACAATCTTCTGCAAGAAGCCAAGGTCACCAGATCTGGAAACCTTGAGTCTGGTGTGCTGTGACAAACTGAATCCATACGCAGCTTGCAGTGTTGCGATTACACAGCGTTGCATTTCTGTTACCGCATGAAGCACAGAATTCCAGCTGAAGGAGTTTATTTGCTTGACAAATGCCGCCAAAACCCCTGAAATCGTCTGCGCTCTAGCTGGTACAGGTTGAGCTTCTACGCCGATAGTTTAATGCCAAAAGTCACTCATAAAGCCGCACTTATAAAAAGTGTCACACTTGACATTAATGAGCAGCATTAAAATTAGTGTGGCTTTTTGGTCCTTTTTAAAATCTTTAATTCTTTCATCTGTTTACGTTGACAAAACAGAAAATGTCTATCAGGGAGAGAAAAATGTGTAAGTGCTTTTACAGACGAGCCCCTCTCGAGATTTGAATGATTTCAGCAGACTGAAGAGGAAATAAAACTTAGTGGAACATCACTGGGCAATTTGGATGACTTCTTGATTTAGAGTCTCCAGTCTGCTATAAATCTTCACCAATTTACATAGCAAGATCCAAACCAGTTGCAGAAATGCGCTTTGCCTGGGCTGAATGACAGGCTTTCAATAGAACGTTGATATGCGTCTTCTGTGTGATTGTTTTCCTTACATCCAACACTGATGCAGTTCAATAATCTGGGATGCAAATTGGTTTAAAATGATGGAAGGAAATGGGGCGAGCTTCTATGTCACAAGGTTCACTGCAAACTCCACCCACAAAAGCTGCCTTGTCCTGCTGTGTAACTTGTATTTGTTGCCTGTCTGTGTTGTGCAAAGATCACAGCTGGTAGACACGTTACCCTTGGCTGGGCTTCCTGCTCCAGATGTGTTGATTGTGCAAAGAAAACTTAACATTTAGGCTGTCAAACAACCCCTGTAGTTAAAGACTGGGCTCTTGTCCACAGTGAGCACTTAAGTAAAAGTTTAGTAACGGATGAGAAAGGCAGTAGCTCGATGGTTTTCACACACTAATTGAGATAGAGGTCCCCCTAGTGCCAGATGAGCTTTAAGCTTCTTTTTAAGGTTTGGTTCTTTGTAAATACATCTGTGTGGTCACCCCAGCTAAATTTCTCCTGGATTTATGGTTTATGTTGTCGCTTTTTCCATCACAAGAGGAACAGCCAGATGTGTGCTTAAGCAGTGCCATGCTCCCTGGTCCGCCCACAGCTGGCTGCGCTGTCATCTCCCGCTGAAAGATTTACTATCATCATTTCGGATAGATACATTTTAAAATCAAACATTGCTGCTGACTGCACATCTGGTCTTGGAAAGGTAGCAAACATTGCATTTACTACAAAGTTGTGATGGTTTTAAGCAGGAAAACAGGAAGCCACGCTTGTCGCTTCATCAGAGTGCTTATGTTACAGTCATCATAGTCTTTCTGTCACTGCTCTGTGTTGCTGATTGTTTGATTGCTTTTGTTTCAGTTCCTCTTTCTTTTGTCGTATGTTTTTTTCCTTCTTCCAGATGATGCAAATGCTGTGAGTGGGAGCACAAAAATGGTGGATGTAGCAACTTCCATCACTACAAACAGCATAGGTCAGAAGACAGACGACCTGGGTGCAGAAATGTGTGAACGCTCCTGTGAGGAACTTAGCACCATGTTCCAGGAGCTCAAAGGCCTGCGCGTCGTCGTTAGCAACCTTATTGACGGCTTGCAAAAAGTGGTAAGTTGTAAAGATGCCAAATGCGGTTAACTGACTCTTTCTCTTGAAGAATGTGTAAATCAAACCTCATCCTGACTGTGTTTGTTTTAGAATAGCTACTGCCTGTTTTGCTGTATTTCACAGTCCAATTTCTATGATGAATGTCTTCCAATAAGGAAAGGGGTTCTGCGTTTTGGAAAAAATGACTAAGTTTTGTGATACAGCCAGAAACAAAAGTTTGAATTGGGTTACTAGGTAACCTACATTGGTTTGAAAGCAAACGGTAAGTAACCACAGGTCTGGCCTGTCATGGCTGAACCCATTTGACTCCTGCTATCTGTGGCAGCATGAGTCAGACAGATTTTATGACATGTTACATGTGAATATAGGAAGTGTTCCCCTGGCAGCAAATGGGTCCGGTCTAATGTCTGGCTTTGTTTAAACAGCTCATGTGTTTCCTCTGGGAGCCTCCCAGCAATAAGAGTCTGGGCAAAAACCTGGGGGGAAAAAGAAAAGAAAAAAAAAAGAGGCTGGTATGAGAAGGGTCCCCGAGGCTCTTCCAGACCAAGTGGTGTCTTAAACTTGCGCTGCATACTGCTGTTTCCCTATTCGGACATTCACACACTTACTCAGACAAATCCTTGGCAGTAGCTTATCGACTGACAGCTCCCAAGTGTTGAGGAGTCCAGCCAGAGGTCCCCTGGTTTCCAGTCTGGTTGGAGGTTGTAACGCAAGTAACTTAGCAGCACTTTCAGTGGTCTGTTTTCCTGAAAGCAATGGGTTTGTAGAAAAGTAGAGAAGTATTGATGTCACCCCAGTTGAGTAACGTTTTCAGTTGGTGAAACATTTGAATCTATATCTATTAAAAACTGCTTCCCGAGAGGATTGTAAATGTGTTGACAAGATGTATGGTTTAAAGAAATTATAGGGTGTTACATTTAGGACTCATTTTATTAACATTAAGTGTACTTTCACAAATAGCTATTTTGTCTTTGCAAATAATTGATAGATTTTTTTTGCTGGAGCAGCAAATACTAATCCTCTCACTACCGGCTGAAAAGTAACTTCTCACGTGCTCCTAAACAAAAATTCGCCTGTCATCAGTTAAACCGCTCTACCCGCTAGTGGTAATATAGCTTATCACGGCATGTTTATGTCCTAATCATTTCTGACTGATCTCCTCTTGACTGCTAATCTGTTGCTGTGTGTTCAGACAGAGGAGAACACAGTCATGAAGGAGGCCCTCGGGAGAATGAAGGACTCTAAAGAGAAAAACATGTGCTGGCAGGACGGCCGCCTGTTTGAGGACAAGGAAGACTGGGTTGTAGACAGCTGTACTAAATGTACCTGCCAGGTATTGCCAAGTCATGTGGAATTTCGCAAATTTACTGTGGATGTTAATGACTCTGATATTTTTATAACCATCATTGATATTTGCAGGAGTCCAAGATTGTGTGTCATCAGATTACATGCCCACCGGTGGCCTGTGCCAGCCCCTCATTTATTGATGGAGAGTGCTGCCCTGTATGCATGCGTAAGTAGGCAAAACCTCTTTATGCATGCATTTTTTAAAATAAATGAAGTGATGGACCATAAAAAATATATTCAGTGCATTTTAAAACTTTAATAGGCTACTGCAGGACTCTTGCAGCCAGTTTGTCTGTGGGAGTGAACCACATATTTATTGACACTAAGAATGGCCTCTGTGGGTTATGCAGATGAAGTCATTTGATAAACAAGCCAGGCCGTCATAAAGAATAAACGCTCAGTCTTTTCTTTTTTTTGTGGTTGAAGTTTCTTGTGCAAATAAAAAAACGACAATGTTGCTTCTTCCAGCTAAAGACAGCGAAGATGGCTGGTCTCCCTGGTCAGAATGGACTGAGTGCACTGTCACTTGTGGGATCGGAACTCAACAGAGAGGGCGCTCATGTGATGCAACCAGCAACCCCTGCACAGGACCATCCATTCAGACACGCAAATGCAGCCTGGGCAAATGCGACAGCCGTGGTAAGGAGATTTTTTTTTTACTTGTATGTAACCATCCACTGAATGGAAACTGAGAGGATTGCAAATGGTATATTTGTTTTGGTAATGTCTGCCTGACCAGTTCGCCAGGACGGAGGGTGGAGTTTGTGGTCACCATGGTCGTCTTGCTCGGTTACCTGCGGAGAAGGACAGATCACAAGGATTCGCCACTGCAACGCTCCTGTGCCACAGCTGGGGGGCAAGGACTGTGAGGGAAGCGGGAGAGAGACTCAGAGCTGCACTGCCAAGCCATGTCCGAGTGAGTTTCTCTGCTATAGAATTCCTCAAAAGCAGCATCTATGTGAAAGTGGCTTGTGTGCCCATGTGTCCCACAGTTTCCCCAGGCAACATTCCCCATCTGCTTCAGACTGGACTCTTGTCAGACTTTGAGGAAATGTCAATGAAAGTTGGCTCAACGTGTTTTCTTTTGAAGTATTTACTTTCATACTTTTGTTTGAGTTCAGCTCTGAATTGTTTGTTTAGACACTATGAGTTAAAATTTCTGTGCAATGGATTACAGTACCATGAAAGAGTATTCATTTTCTTTGCGATTTTATTCCATTGTGTTTTCTATTAATTATAATTGAAATATATTTGGAAGATATTTGTACTCATGCCAACACAATAGGCCTAAAGCTGAAATCATCTGCCTGCAGACTGGCTACATTTTCAGCTGCAGGTCTTAGCTTTTATAAGTTTGGCGGATCTTGCTACTGGGATTGTTGGCCATTTGTCAAATCAAAACTTTCCATTTCCTCTCATGTATAGTATGTTTTAAATCACTCTACAGATTCTCAGTCATATACAGGTTTGAGATTCGTCCATACTCTTTTAAAAAGAGGTAAAATGTGTCCACTTGAATTACTTGACTGTCATTTTTAAAAGTATCCCACTGAATCAAGTGTTCATTAAGAATTTAGCCATCTTCAGCCCCAAATCAATGTCCCTTAATCCCATTTCTTAAGTCTTATTGTCATGATGCTGCCATAAACATGCTTTGCTGTTTGGGTGATAGATTTACAGCTCATCTTTAGTTTTCTGAATGCCACACATATTTCTGTAGCAGAATGCCTTTTAGTTTGGCTTTATTAGGTCTTATTGACAGACACTCCAGTCAGCTGTTTCAGGATAATCTGGTTTATTTCCTACTTCTGATAACTGCCATCCATGTTTGGCCTGTGTGTCATAATGGCATGCCTTTTCTTGGTAGGATGTACTTAATAATGATCTCTGACGTTTTCAGAGATTTTGGTGTACAAGATTTGAAAATTGGGGGAAAAAAAACACACACAATTGTTTAAAATGTCCTGAATATCTAAGATGTGTGATTTCTTTAGTTGATGGTGGTTGGGGACCATGGTCCCCATGGGCGACGTGTTCAGCAACGTGTGGAGGGGGAATCAAAACTCGCTCACGTGAGTGCAACAGCCCGAAACCTCAACATGGTGGCAAGAAGTGCATTGGGGAGTCCAGTGACAGTGACAGCTGTAACAAGGAGGAATGTCCCATTGGTGAGCATCAATTTAGCTGATACCTTAAAATGAACGCAAAAGACAACAAGATTGGAATGGTAATTGAGCTTATTGTTAAACCTTATTGTTTTATTGCCACAAGACTGTCATCTATTATTCTAAATTAATACTAATAGGATATCAGTTTGGGGCAACAGCTGAGGTTAGTTTGTTGGAATTATAAAAACCTAAAGTTAAATTATTTAAGAGGCAACCTAGATTGATATGTTAATGTTTACAAAAATGTAATGTAATGCTACAACTCTCCTCACAGATGGCTGCTTGTCCAATCCATGCTTTGGGGGGGTGGATTGCAGCGGCTCTCCTGATGGGTCATGGGAATGCGGCCCATGTCCCGCTGGTTTCCGTGGCAATGGGACCCACTGCGAGGATATTAATGAGGTGAATCTTACTTCTTCATGTATGAACCAAACATTCAGATGCCTAATTTTTCACATCTTCTAATTTCTGTTTATGTTTTTTTTTCTCTCACAGTGTGACATGGTGTCTGATGTTTGCTACAAAGTGGGTGGGATGCAACGCTGCATCAACACCGATCCAGGTTTCCACTGCCTACCTTGCCCAAAGCGCTACAAGGGCACCCAGCCTTTCGGTATGGGTGTGGAGGCTGCCAAACGGAACAAACAGGCAAGTTGTTTTTATTCTTATTCTGTCCGTTTGACAGACCACTGCTAGGATTATATTTAGGCAGTGGCTTCCTTGAAGAAGTGAGAACAGTTTCCGGCAAGAGGTGGATTGCGGGCCTTTAGCTTCAAGGAATTTTTCAAAAGCAGCAGGATGGATTTTTGTGTGTCAGATTGCCATTTATACATGACTGAAGCAGCAGTTTAGATGATTTAGCCTCATTTCTACAGTATTGGAAGCCCCCGGCCATCATGTATGAGTTTTTCTCATTTTCACCCAGAACATGTGTCATACAGGTTGAGACAGCTCATTGAATGGATTGCCATATAGCTATTATAAGGATGACAGGCTTTACATCAGAAAAAAATCTAAATGAGATCTGACCTGCAACATGTTTACTGTAACACTACGTGATACAACATGTCATGTATGTCCTACTTGATTGGGTCACAGCTATTTTCTTAATCACTAAATTCTTTGATTTCCTGAAAAACGGGGAAATGTGCTCTGTCCTCTTGCCTGACATTCCTCATGGCATTTTCTTCCGCCAGTGCAGGTGCTGATGTGTGATTTGATGTCACAGTTTCACAAATTGACTTGAGGAAAAATGGATTTGTCTCATTGTTGGCATTAAAAAAACTCAGTTTCCCTACTTTGATCAAAGGTCGATTCTTGTTGTCATTTTCGTCTCCATGAGCTGACAGTGTGGCACCCGAACTGCAACAAAGTTTCTCCTCTGGTAATGAATGGCAGCTGGGAATACCTTGGACTCCAGCAGATTGTAATTAAATGTATGATGTGATCGAATTCGGATCTCTCAAATTCGGATCAACTATGCCTAAAAATCCCCTTGGTTTGGCTCTTTTCAGAATTCCTTCTTTTATCCATCATTTTGATTTAAAATAGCCTTCAGTTAAGGGGTCCTCTATGAAGAAAAATTTACATATAAGACTGACAACAAAGCTATGGAGGGCTATCCTCTATCTTTTTTAAGACAGCAGGTCAGATCCAGTACTTTCAATGTTAAATGTGAAGAGTTGTATAAGTAACAAAACAGTCCTGTTTCTCCTCTTTGTTTCTTTAGGTGTGTGAGCCAGAGAATCCATGTAAAGATAAGACCCACAACTGTCACAAATATGCAGAATGCATCTATATCAGCCACTTCAGTGACCCAATGTACAAGTGTGAGTGTCGTACTGGTTATGCTGGGGACGGCTTCATTTGTGGTGAAGACTCAGACTTGGATGGATGGCCTAATCAGAACCTTGTGTGTGATGCCAACACCACATATCACTGCAAGAAGGTAAGATAAGTTTTTTTACGCTGGTAATTCTTACAGCAAGTACCAACATCACTGCTAACACTTCATGGTAATATTTCAGGATAATTGCCCTAACCTCCCAAACTCTGGACAAGAGGACTTTGACAAAGATGGCCAAGGAGACGCTTGTGACAAAGACGACGACAATGATGGAATTCTAGATGAAAGGGTAAGTGCATTTTTGTCGCAAATTTATCAAACAGAGAGTATTATTGATTTAAGATGCACTAAAAGTTCAAGTTTTACTGTAGAAATAATGAAACACTGTCATTCTTTACAAAAGCTCAACAAATCAGCTTGTTACTCAACTTTATGGTCAGGTTTTACAATAAAGAACAAATTATCTCCAAGTGAGCTGTCTAAGAGAAAATAGTTACTTTAAGTTATCTTCAAAATTGTTTTAACAAAAAATACAAAGCACTTCTTTCAGACATTTTTACATGTAATGACATCATACTTGTTTTTATAAAGGCTATATTCTGTAATTATTGTACACTGACATAGTAAATTGTGAATAAACACTGGCAAACACAGAAATCCTAGTTACAGGAATAACCCCTGTGGCTTCTTATGGTGCCGTTTTATTAAGTTATGACTAATACATACTTAGGCAAATAAACTTTGAGTATTATTCCCTTGAGTTGAGATCTACTTCTGCTAATTATGTCTCCTTTAATAGCATAGAACTACCAGATGTTAAACAAGATCCAAATCATGTTTTCTTTCTGCCATAGGACAACTGCGCCCTCCTTTACAATCCTCGCCAGTTTGATTTTGATAAAGATGAAGTCGGAGACCGCTGTGACAACTGCCCCTATGAACACAACCCTGCGCAGATAGACACAGATCACAATGGGGAAGGGGATGCCTGTGCAGTGGACATTGATGGAGATGGTAAACTAGCCCTGCTTAAATCACACATCTAAGGCGATTAATAATTAATAATTAAATCTAAAAATAAAACCAATATTGTTGAATTTTTTTTTCTTCCCATTAGAAATTCTAAATGAGAATGACAACTGTCCCTATGTGTACAACACTGACCAGAAGGATACTGATATGGATGGAGTTGGTGACCAGTGTGATAACTGTCCATTGCTTCATAACCCTGACCAGGTTGTGCCTTATGCTGCACGTAATTATACATATCAGTACAGTGGGGGCATGAAGTGTTGATACTGACATTTGCGTTCATTTACAGACTGATGTCGACAATGACCTGGTTGGGGATCAGTGTGACAATAACCAGGATATTGATGAAGATGGCCATCAAAACAATTTAGACAACTGTCCCTATGTGGCCAATGCCAACCAGGCGGACCATGATAAAGATGGCAAAGGAGATGCATGTGATTATGATGATGATGATGATGGCATACCTGATGACAAGGACAACTGCAGACTGACACCCAATGCAGACCAGTTGGACTCTGATGGTAAGGATGCAGTGTTTAAAGCAGGAGTGTCCAGCTATCGTCCTCAAGTGCCACAGTCCTCCAGTTTTTCCATTTTTTTCTGCTCTAAAAAGTACTTTGGTTGTTGGATCTAAGTAATGCAATGTAAAGAATTTATAGTTCTTACAAGGCATCAATTTACTGTAGTCCACTTCCTCCCGAAACCCCATTTAATCCATCTGCTGTTGTTTTGCATAAATGTGTGCTGGTAGAGACACTTTATTAGTTGTGAATACAAAGATGTGAGGCGTGCTAAAGGTTTTTTCCATCGTAAGTTAAAGGTTGTATTTGCAAAAAATTGTCAGTTCAACTTGCCACACAATTAGTGAGACATATTCAG
>JBAMHX010000018.1:10855640-10869519 GCA_037177515.1 Pseudomugil tenellus | reverse complement strand
GGATGGATGGATGGATGGATGGATGGATGGATGGATGGATGGATGGATGGATGGATGGATGGATGGATGGATGTTTCCCTTCAAAAAGAATAACATAACCGCACAAAGGCTTTTCACTGCAACTGTGATTCCGGGAAATTCTGCCTAGAATACTATCAGGATGCAAAAAGAAGCATTTCTACATGTAACTGTATGAGTTTACACTTATTTGATCACAGCTCTACAAATTTCTTATTATCCTTAAAGCTGACTATTAGCTGGCTACATGGGTCAACCTTTTAAATAACTTCTTGAAGTTTAGTTTGAGTGACCATAGAGGACGTTACACCATATTATATTTTTATTTCATTTTCTGCTAGATTTTCTGATATCCATGCTGGATGGATAAGTCTTAAATTAAGTAAAGATTACCACTACTAAAGAACACAAATACACAAGCTTGAAGCAAAATCCTTCGATTTTGGTTTGTCTTTTCATGAACCTTCTCCAGGTAAGTGTAGATGGGCAAGCATATGTGATACAGGCTTGTTAGCAGAAGAAGTGATTCCTCTCCACAGGCTTGATCCTATAACAGCAGAACAGCTACTTTAAGTGATTCAGATCAAGTAAAATCTGAACTGCATACTGATATTTAACTTTTTTTCTTTCTATTTAAGAAAGTTGCTTTTTAGGGTTATATAACTTGTCTCAAATCTATTAAAGACGTCCTATTATCTTATCCTGTAAATTGTATGATTGTAGGATTAAAAAACACAGAGACTGTAAAGTGTACAATCAGAAAAAAATCAATAATTTAATTGCAAATAATGTATGATTGTAAAGTCATCTACTCATGCTAATGTAACTGATTCACAAAGTGCAGCTCTGCCCATCCAAGAAGTTATCTTGAACTAAACAATGAGGATGTTTATAAGACTGGTGCTCTTCTTTCTGCAAAGGATCCCACAACATGAAACTGCCACCACTGTGCTTCACAGTTTTCTTTGGTTTGCAAGCTTTGCGGCAACTAAAACATTTATGTTCATTTTTTCTCTTTTTTCCACTCGTGGTAGCTTTGAAGCAGTGGCATTTTCCTTGCTAAGCAGCCTTACAGGATACTTTTGGCCATAAGGCTTTGTTTCCTTCAACATAATCTATTTCCACTTAATTTGGGATTTATTTGTAATTTTTCAGGCCTAAACTGTATAATGATGAATTTGTCTTGTGGGTTTCAGGTTTTTCACCATTTTTTAGAAAAGTGGCTTCCAGGGATAAACCCCACATGAGCAATTAAACCTTTTTCTTAATAACTTGGCTTATTTCTATTTATTTTTCCCATGACGTGAGAACCCACCAGTAACCCATGCCGGTTAATCCAGTGGAAACTCTTTGTGCCATGGTACAATTTTCTAGAATTTTCCGAGCTTTATGAAGGCTCGTCCAATGCTACATAAACTTCTGACCACTGCTAGTTGTTCTATATTTTGAGTTTAAAGTACCATAATCTGTCCATAAGAATATAATAACAAAATTAGGTCATCTGTAAAGCACCCACCCTAAATTACTTCTGCATAAACTGTTGATACCCACATGAAAGATGTTCAGGCTAACAGGACAAACCTCTAACTTAAGACTGCATGAAAGTTTACATTAGTTATTCAGAAAAGGGTTTAACTTGCTGCTATATTTGTTGAAATACTTTTCCTCAAGCAGCGCAGTGTTAAAATGCTGCCCTTCATCATCTCTGCAACCATGACACCCGCAAACTGGACATGATCCCTTGAGCCTCTTCAAACTCTGTGCTTGGTATTTAAATATGAAGGACTTCCTCAGCTACTTCAGTATATGTTTGGACTTAACACACTGTTTGATTGTAAAAGGCACAGAGGCTGAAGCGCTTTGGAAACACTTCTCAGAAATCCCCAAGGGGAAATAATCATTCCATGACGCGTCTTTGAGTTTCTGGTTTACAATGACTAAATAAATAAATCAGCGGTATTGTTTGGTTTGGAATAGAGTATTTAAAGAAAACTGTCAACTTTGGCCAACAGACAATGTGTGTGGACTCAATAAAAAGTGTTGCAGATGTCATTTTTATAGGTGCAAGTGAAAAATCCACTCAACTGTTTTTTTCTCCTCCAAGGAAATTGTGTTTAGTGCATCTTTATTTCCCTCTGCTGTCTGAAAGAGGAAACTGTCCAAGAGATTTTATTTTCAATCAAAACTTTGAATTAATCTACCTGTTTCACTGATACTTGCTGCTGCTAAATTTAATTTGCTGAGAAATAAGTGACTACCCACATCTTTTTAAACATATATTTCTGTCAGTGATTGAACCTTAACCTTAATTTGAACCTTAATTTGAATGTCTAAATTAACTCAAATATATAAAAAGGGGATCAAATAATATATGCAACTAATGCATTTTTATGTAGTAACGACTTATAGTTAAACAGTATTTAACTTGAGTTATAGGCGAGTGTACAGAATAAAAAGTAAACCCGCATAAGATAAATTTTAAAGTATTTACTTTTTGATGAGAGATAAAAAGATGCAGTTTTTCAAATAAAAAAAAATCAAAATAAGTTTATATTTTCTTATATTATTCGCAGATTTAATTGTTAACAAATATCTTAAAAACAACCTCCTACCACGGCAGGTTTATTCACCAAGGTGAGAACGCATATGCAACATTCTACCAGCAGAGGGCGCTGTTTGCTAAACTGCGGTGATAATTGCGAGCTGTGCCTTATGAAATGATGCCAATAATTTGCCAACCTCACTAGTGTCGTTTTTCCAAGACATAATCAGATCTAAAAACACTTAACTAAATACAACTGCGCATGTCTGCTCGTCTCACTATCATTCCAAAAGTCACAACACTTCTGGTTTGACGTCATCATTGCTTTCCTGTGAAGGAAGAGCGAAAACACCGAGAGATGACGAAAACGGGAAAGAAGTCTCCCTCTGGATAACTTTAGAGCATCAAAGAGTAGAGAAGATATTTTCATTGCAATTGCCAATGTAAAAAAAAATAGTTGAAAAGTTTTATTATTATCAATATTACTGCACATTTGAACTACAATAAAACTTTTCAGGAAATGCGATATGTGGATATTACGCTGCTGTGTATTTATATCATAACAGTAACCATGGTTACAGTTACTCAAAACATGGCATTGAGTGGTCTTTCTGCGGTTCATGCACGTCTACAACATATACTGTCACTGGTCTACATTTAGCAGAAGAAACCACCTGAACAGCAGAAAGTCACACTTTCTGAATAGACGATCTTTGTGGTGAGGCTGACTCGGACTGTATTGGCTGACGGCTCCTGTTCTAGAAGATGGAGGAGTCTCTCTCGCTCTCTCTTTCTCTCTCTGAAACATACACACACCCACGTAGACACACACAAAAGCGTCTTCATCCTCCAGTTCTGGCGTGTTGTCAGATGGGTGTGGCTGCTCATAGTGGGGAAGTGGACTGAACCGCACATAAAGCTGAATGAATCATGGCTAAACTCTAAGGGACTTCACGAACTTCATAGTTGCATGGACCTATATTTAAATACCTGCCTTTATTCAATCTTCCAGAGGGCTTGAGCACAACTTTCCTGGAGCACATATAAAAGGTAAATCCTGTTTCAGAAAAAGGTGAAAAGTGTGACATATGACTTTCAAGTTTGCTTATTACACAAATATGTGCTGTGGAACAGATGCTAATTACATTCCATGGGTAGTATTAAACAGTAGTAATAATATTAACTTCACTTTTAGGAAATGCTTTGACAAAACAATGTAGTTTTGGATTGACCTATAAATATAGTTTCCCAATAAGGTCACGACTTATGTGTATGCTGTAAAGCAAGCATCTGCACTGCAATTGGCTATTTGTACACAGCTCAGCTCAAAGCCTCCATTCATTGAATAAAACAAGAAAGATTTATCAAAGAAAGCCTTTATGGCCCAAGTACTGGCAGGACACATACCATTACAGCCCAGCTACACCAGCAGATACATTTATTTGACAGAAGTGTTTGATGCTTTCAGGGTTTTTTTCAGAATGGGGTTCCTACAGCTGCTGAAATCCCAGTTTTTGTGCCACCTGCTCATTTGTTACGTGTTCTTGGTGAGCGGCCTCATTATCAACCTGTTGCAGTTATGTACTTTACCTCTGTGGCTGGTCAACAAGCAGCTGGTCCGCAGGATCAACATCAGATTTGCATACTGCATCGCTAGCCGTAAGTAATGATTCCGGCATCTCATTTTGATGCTACGTTGTTTCTTCAGTAACTGGAAAGAATTCAGTAAAGTTAGAAATGAAGTTGCAACTATTAGAATCCAGGATTTAAACACTTCTGCATATACTTAGTTATATGATTAGTCTATGTAAAGGTTAATCATACTTTATTCACACAGACCTTTAAATGTCTTAATTATCCTTAGAGATGGTAGCGGTCCTGGAGTGGTGGTCTGCGACAGAATGCACACTTTACAGTGATCCAGAGAGCCATGCACTTTATGGAAAAGAGAATGCCATTGTAGTTCTCAATCACAATTATGAGATTGACTTTCTCTGTGGCTGGACCTTCTGTGAGAGATTTGGAGTGCTTGGGGTAAGAAAAAGTGACTCAGAGAGGATTTGTTTGACACATTTGCAGTTCATTTCTCTCTCTCCAGCTCATTAAGATGCTTTCAAATCCTAGAGTTCAAAAGTGTTGGCCAAGAAGGAGTTGGCTTATGTGCCTGTGATTGGATGGATGTGGTACTTCCTGGAGATAGTCTTCTGCAAAAGGAAGTGGGAAGAGGACAGACGGATGGTGGCTCAGGGTCTTCAGAAACTGAGGGATTACCCAGAAAATTACTGGGTGGGTTTCAATCTGTGGGTATTTTTTTAAAATTAAAAATCATTATGACACAGTGAAATCTATAAGTCGTGTTCGGAATATTAAATGTTTGCTACTTTGTCTTTTACGGTCAAGTTTCTTCTTCACTGTGAGGGAACACGCTTCACACCAAAGAAGCATCAGGTCAGCATGCAAGTGGCTGAGAGCAAAGGTTTACCCAAACTTAAGTATCATCTTCTGCCCAGAACCAAAGGATTCTGGGTAACTGTCCAAAACCTCAGAGGAGCTGGTAAGGATCCTTCAGAAATCTGCATGCGGTGGGATTAAATGAGTCATACAGCTAAACTGCTGCTCTGTTCTTGTCTTGTGCAGCTGCAGCTGTTTATGATTCTACGCTGAACTTCAGGAATAAAGAAACGCCGACTCTGCTTGGACTTCTTAATGGGAAGAAATATCACGCAGACTTATATGTTAGGTAAATAGAAACAATTTTAAGTAAGGATCATGGAAACTAATGATGACATTACTCTTTACTGGTGTAATGTATGTTTACGGCACCACTCTCTCTTGTAGGAGAATTCCTCTAGAGTTGATCCCAGAAGATGAAGCTGAGTGCGCTGCTTGGCTCCACAAACTTTATCAGGAAAAGGTGAGCTAATGTCGAAGACAAAAAAGCTCCAATGGGAATCCCAATGTCATAAAATGAAGTCTGAATTCATTCTAAAATTCTACATATGGGGACACATACAAAAATAAATGAATAAATAACACATTCACCAAGCGGACTCTTTCACTCAGTGTTCCACGTTGTGGTGCCTTGTTTGACTTGGTTTATTGGCTGTTGCGTTATCTAAAGTCAGGAAACTAGTTTGCCAGCCAAAGTCATGCTAAGGCAGTACCTATCATGATGTTATGGCGCAATCGTGTCAGAGCACTCCCTCGCAAGACCTGTCTAGGTACAAAAATAGCTGCATTGCCTCTTTATTTGTCCTGTCAGAGTACGGTTTATTTGTCATGACATTTTTTTGTTTAACTAATTGTCCTCAAAATGACTAAAATAAGAACTAAACACTAAAAATCAGAAGACTTCAAGACGTCATCAAAGGGTTTTTGGGAAGTTGTTTCCTCAAGACACAATGTGATTAAGAAATTGAGGTAGGTCAGATGAGGACATTGTTTTGACACAGAGATGTGCTTTATTATTGATAAGTCCTGTTTGACTGCAAAGACTCCTCGGGAACGTTTAACAGGGAGTGTTTCTGTTCTTTGCTGCAACACTTAACCTGCCCTGCCCTGCCCCTGCACAATAAAATTAAGCTTCTAAGTATGCAATTATAAATCTAACCTATCTGTGTTTGACACAATAACTGTTAACTGATTATGTTAAAGATTCTCTTACTTCATACTTTACAAAAGCATGTTTGAATTGAAAAAGGTGCAATATTTATTTAAAAAAAACATCCATAGGTTAATAAAAGCAAATGCTGATTGTTCAAATCCATATGACGTAAATAAATAAAAAGCTTTTGACGGGCAGGAAATGCCACCTTTTGCAGGAAGAACGGTACTTAACACCTCAGCTGGCAAAAATAGTGTTCATAAGTTCAGTTCATGTTATGCTCTCAAAAACTTTGCACAATCTTGATCTGCTTGAATCTATTTTTTTTATTCTCTTTATATTTATTCTTGCCACATGTTTCATTTGTGTTTGCTTTGATGTGTATGCAGGATACCTTTCAGGAGCAATATGCACAGACAGGGCGTTTCCCCGGCCCTATAGTGAGCTCTCCACGTCGACCATGGACCCTGATCAACTGGCTGTTCTGGTCCTGTGTAGCCCTTTACCCTCTAGTGCTACTTCTCCTGCAGCTGATCAGCTCTGGATCAATGCTTGCCATCACCACATTAGTGGTTGTCTGTTCTGCAGGTTGGTTTTATATATTTACATAAAGAGTACAACTGTCTGTCTATCAACTTAACCAGCTGTTTTCTGTCCAAATGTTCCACAAAGCAGCAGACTTGACAACTCTAAAGTAAGTCCAGTTTTATTGGAAGCATGTCCATCACAGCATTCAGGCATGGTTTTAGTTAGCAAGGTTAGCCATTCATCCATCTTAACTGAGATCTAAATGGAGGAATGGTCTTTCTAACAGCATGGGCTCATGAAGAGCATGTCATAGTTTCCGTGTTTGTTGTTGGGATTAAAATGCAAACCTGGAGACACTAGCTGAAGCTGAAACCTTTAAGTCACGAGCTGTCAAAGACATTTGCTATAAAATAGCTTTTTTGCAGTCAAGAGGAGCATTTGTCACATTTTTACTAGATTTTGAGACTTGTTATAAATTCAAACACACCATGTTCTTATCTTAAGATTTCATTTTTGTTTCATTCCCATCTTAAACATTTTCCCTTAATTTCTTTTTACAAAAACCGTCACTTGCTTAATTCATATTCTAATTATCTTTTCTTTCATAGCTTCAGTGGCAGTTCGTTGGATGATTGGCAAGACAGAGATTGACAAAGGCTCGAATTACGGAAATAAGGAAGTTCCTCTGAACAGCAATTAAAGACGATGGAATTCCTCAGATGTGCTGTGGGCACAGCTAGTAACAAGAAACTGCTGATGCAATGGGATCCACCAGGTCCAACAAGTGCAGGCCTGCTTCAAAGCATAGCTAAAACAGGGCAGATTCATCTAAATGCTATGGTGCAGAAGCTGAATGTGAAATAACTGAATGCAACAAAGACAATTTACCCGAAAAAGGTGGATTACCTCTTTTAATCTATTTCATATGATAAAAAACATCACTTTTAATGTAAAACATCGTTTCTGAGTAGTATTTGCTCAGAAACTGCATGCATAATAAAGAATGAGGAATCTTCTGTAACATGAGCAAGCATTTCCCATAGCGCCCAATGGCTTAAAGCGTGCATGTAAATTATTTTATTACCGCGAGCATGAGATGATTGTGTGCAGCAGATAATTGAATAAATGTGTTGTAAAAAAAAAATACCAAAGAGTCTGGATGAGTTGGAAAAAGATTAACAAGGTTTATTAGAATGAAAACAGTAAGTAAACAGCAGAGACTGCCTGGCAATTTTCATCTGACAGAGGTCCACCTCTAGATGTTTAACAAGGATAAACAATTCCTATCGCCATGGTTTATGCCTGGTTTCATGTGACCTGAAGGGCACTGCAGATACTTTGTGTCTAGCAGTGAGATGCAACATAATTGTGGACAAAGTGTCCCACTAAGAAGACATTCAGGTTGAGGTCAACCTTAGATCTAATATTGTCTTAACACTGAGACCTCTAGTATTAGCAGTATGAGGGATATATTAAGTTTAATAATTAATAAAACAAATTAATGTCATGTGGAATTAATACAAGGCACATCATGCAATTTTCACTACAGATGCAACAACAGCACCTCTGCTGAACCATCCTGTATAGCACTTTTACTGTAAACAGAAATTATGTGTTACATCACAAATGCACATCATGTGAAGGCAAAACCAAAGGTGGCTGCAGCTTAGTTGCTTGAACTAAAGGGAGGAATTGCAAAAGTGTGATGTGAGTTACAGAGCAATGTGTGAAAACAGATAGTGCCAAATGGGTTGAAAAGGTGGTGACTAAAATAAAATGTTAAACCACAGAGACCTGATGGTGACAGTAAATACGACAGCTCTCCTCATCCGTGGGGTGTAGAATTCCTCAGGCTTTACAATGGTGCTGTAATAGTGTAGAAGATGTGATTCCTGCTTCTTAAACAGAAAAAAAGATTTATCTCAGAAATGCAGGAGAACTTGTTTTATTTCTTCTCTCTTTCAGTTAGCCATAAACTTTGCATCTGTATGAAATCCCTAAAAATTTGTGACAATAAGTGAGACAGGGAAGGACAATTCCCTTTGTGTTCAGTATTTGATAATCACACTTAAAATCAATTAGCTTTTATTTGAGAGAGAATTCCAGCATCTGACAGACTGCATGACCTTTTGTAGGAATGTGTTTATGCCTGCTAGGACAGACCACTGTTATCCCAACAACAAGCCCTGGATCAAAGTGAAAGGGTTCTCAATAGGAAGAAGGGATTTAAAAATGGAGTTCAGGAGAAGATTAAGATGACGCAGAGATAATTTAAACACTGATTGGTGGAAGTGAAGGAGGCAGACATGGGGATGTCGGGGAGAACAACAGGACGGAAGTGTGTGAGGGACTGAGAGTAAATACTGTCTGCAAAAAGAATGATGGAGTGGCTGGGGAAAATTTAGAGAGGTCACCCGAATACATCATCTTTAACATTTAACTCCCCTCCACTAGTAATCTTTATTGCCACTGATTCATATCCACACACATTTCTCCTGTGGGCTCCCTCTCCCCCGCCCCTCTGTTAGGACTCAGGTGATGGTACAGAGGTGTGGCCAAAATTCAGGAGGCAGCTTTTATTTTAACTGAGCCAAAACCAGCACAAACAAACACAGCTAATGATCCTGCAAAGTGAAAAGGAACGCAGGGAGTTTAAACACACTGGGTAAAAAACGGGAAACAGATCTAACAGATAAACTAATCAAACAGGTGAACTAACGAGCAGGAAACAAGGAGGTCTACAAAATAAAACAGGAAGCCAAAAGCAACTGAAGAACAAACCCACAACATTAACACCTCTGGCTCAGTCCACAAGTTAACTTCTGCAAACAGCATTCTTCTCCATAACCTGTCTGTATTGGTCATGAGAGTATAGAAACAATCACATCCTACAAATATCTGGGTCTCATCTTGGACAGTAAACTGGGCCGGCTTCTGATTACATTTACAGAAAAGGGCAAGTGAGGCTTCACTTCCTGCAGAGGATAGCTTCCTTCAACATCTGCAGCAGAGCGCTACAGATTTATGAAAGTATTACCTGCAATTGTTTTGAGATTAATTGCATTAGTTTCTGTACACATTTTATGTGAAATGAACTAGTGAATGAAATAACTGTCTCATAAAATATTATTCTAATCAAATTGATTAAGGTAACAAGAACAAATGGGTCATACAATCTATAAATTTAATGCATCAGAATTAGATCATTTTGGAGCTCGTGATCATTTATGCTGCTGAGTATGTTTGTAAACCAACTCTTGACAGTCATAGACACTGAAACCAAATAAGTAAAAAAGGTCATGACCTGTGTGAGGAGCTAGCTTTTTGTTCCGCTGGTGACATTTTATGAAGTTTATTAAACATTTAATGACATTGCCAAATCCAGTCAAACCTTTTTAGAAGCAGAGGAAGGTTTAATGATGTCACTACATGCACATCCAAGATAAAGGCAGAAAGGAAGCAACTCTTTCATACTGTATATCTCACAACTTGACAGCTGTTTTCACCAGTCTGGGCTTCTGAAAAGTTAATCTTTAAATCTCTCAGGGCAGAGTTGTTGTTACACCTTGGGAAAATAAAAGGTCTGAGCTCATGTGTCTGTCTATGAATGTTCAACTGAAGTCCTTTTGTGCGGCAGGATTAAGTGCTTGTACTTAAGTTGTACAACTTCCCTGGCAGATATTCACAGCAAAATAAATAAGGGTTCTTACATTTCCATGAAAGGGTGGAATTCCTGTTTTCAGTATCTGATGTGTTACATTCCACGAGGAATAAAATCATGATTTATGAGATCCTTGCATTTGGTTTTTATTTACATTTTACTCTGCGTCCAAACTTCCAATGAATTTGTATATGAACATGTCATACACTGGGCTTAAAATTATAGACAACCTAAAAAAAAATTAGAATAACCATTTGTGAAATAAATACCTTGAATGCTGTAAGACAAAACAAAAGATGCCTCTTTTATAAAAATGATTGGTTTATTAATATTGTTTGTACATAGCAAACACTGTAAGAGCAGCA
Organism: Pseudomugil tenellus; assembly: GCA_037177515.1. Classification (NCBI taxonomy): domain Eukaryota; kingdom Metazoa; phylum Chordata; class Actinopteri; order Atheriniformes; family Pseudomugilidae; genus Pseudomugil; species Pseudomugil tenellus. The sequence continues at coordinate 10,858,801 of JBAMHX010000018.1, read as the reverse complement.
GAGGACCAGAGGTTGTGGCATGTGTCTGTGTTTGGTTGTATGGATGTTTAGCGCTGGGAAGCAGGGGACCTGTTTCTCCTCTTTGTTGGCCACACCCAGTCAAATGGACCACTCTCCACTGGTGACCAGTAGGGTTGAACACATGAAAAAAAGTCCTTCCTTGAGCTTTTGCTTGCTGGATAACAATCAATACGTGACATTTTTGGATGGTATCCGTCACATAAAATTAAACCAGCACTTCCTTCCATTCTTTGAGGCATACCACACCTTTTGCAGCCTCACAGGGTGGGTGAAATTAGATTCACCCCTCCTCTACTCAACTGTCCCCTTAGGTAAACAGTTTTAAAAAGTGCTATTGATATCCTCCTCCCTCCCCCCTCCCATATGTTAAAAACAAAGTATTCCTCAATGCCTTCTCAGAGGTCTCGTCACCACTGAGAACAAATAAATGTGGCAATAGTTACTTTAACTTTACAATATTGTTCATACATGAATTAAAGCCAATCCCATTCTTACAGTATGTACAGTCCCTCCCCAGCCCGTGGATACATCAAGACAACAATTTAATAATCTATAGATCCAGTTGTCCTCTGAAATGATATTGTATTACTTCCTCAGTTTAACTCCATGTGCCTTCAGCCGTCCTTCTTCTCCGTGTCCACAGTTCTGTTTTCTTTTGCCAACAGCATGTACAGTAGTGCTTTAGTGTGTAAACATAAAAGCCAAAGAGGTGGTGCCGTTCACTCTTCATCTGTGCAAACCTGAAACAGACAAGCGGGAGCAGTTTCTGTCAGGCTTTGCTGTATAATTAGTTGACAATTAAGAAATTTAACTTGAGGGTCAAACTTTAAAATGAAAGCAAGAGCTTTTTTTAAAAAAAAAAAAAAAAGAAGAAAAAAATAGATTATAGTGTATAATGTATCTCGCCTTGACAAATGGGTGATCCAGCAGCATGCTTGCTGTCCAGCGACGTTTAGGTTCACTCTCCAGGCAGTGATAGAGGAAGTCCTTTCCCTCCGTGCTCAACTTCTCAGGGATGGGGGGCTTATGGCCCATGCCCACTTTGTACATAATCTGAAAGTTGTGCTCGTACTCATGCCAGGGCCTCTGCAGATTGATGTAAAAATAAAACATTGAGTCATGTAAACGTTGCACATTTGGGCATGCAAGCCAAGCTCAACAACTGATGTCTCCATGACATCTCCAAGTACAACCAGGTTTATATGGAACAGTGGCTAAAATGAAAATCTTTAACCAAAAACTGACTTTAGAAATTTGTAAAAAAATTGAGAAATTTTAATTATCAGGACTTAAATCATAAAAGATGCAAATCAGGATCCCAGTTTGTCCTCAGTTTATCTCGTTTTAACGAAAAATAATAATAAAAAAACAATTATAACTTTCCACACATTGCTTTCTTGCCTTAATATGCTGCTTTTATCTTACTACTTTCTGATCTGATCACCTCTTACCTTTCCAGTCACCATCTCAATGAGGACACATCCCAAGCTCCAGATATCTGCTGCTCTCCCATGACCTTCCCCCTTTGCTCTTGTGATGACTTCAGGTGCCATATATGCTGGAATATTTTGGAACAAAACATGCATTATTACTATTATTAATAATGATGTTTTAAATTTTGCATGGAAGCACACAAACCATATACGTCTAAATCAATGGATTCATTTAACAGGGTTAAAAGGTTTCATTTAACAATGTGAAAATGGCAGCTATGATATGAAGCAGAAAATACAGTAAACAGTGCTTCCAACAGACCAGTACAGAAAGTTAAGGTTCCACATACACATTCATCAACAGGACAAAAGTCAATAGAAAAACAGTAGAAAATGAAATGGCCCCCTGGGGTAGTGGATGCAGCCTTTTACCTGCTGTTCCTAGTGTGCTGTTCACCTCCCCTGGCATGGTGTGAGTGTTGTTCCTCAGTTTGACTGAGCAGCCAAAATCCCCAAGCTTAATCAACCCTGAAGATGTCAGGAAGATGTTGGCTCCTGTTACAAATAAAAAACATGGCATTGAACACATTAATAGCAACTAAAATCATGCAGAATTTTCTGCATGTCCGATTATGAAAACCTATCAACCGATGAGAGTTCCCAACACTGACCCTTAATATCCCGGTGGACAATGCCGTGTTCATGGAGGACATTGATGGCTGTAGTGATCTGTTTACTGTAAAGCCTGATGACGTGTTCCTGAAGCCCCAACCTGGATACCTCCTCCAGAGTGCCCTCATCACAGTACTCCATAAAGATGTACATCTCTTCCTGCGGGTGAGTAATTAAATGCTTACACCAAGCTGCTGCAGTTTGCAACACAAGTACCCCAACTTCATGCTTATATGCGAGTTTCTTACCCGATGGAGCTCCACTCCAAAGTAGCGCACCAGATTTGGGTGTTTGATGCCTTCAAATATTTTAAGCTCATCTGCAGTTTCCTTGATGGTTTTATGATCATTTGGCTGGAATCGGATCTATGTCACAGAGAGAAGCATATTTTACGAGCCACATTTTTTTAAAGATTGCTCATTTTGAAACTAGTGAATTAAGTGTACTACAAACCTCCTTCATTGCCATTAGTTCTCCAGTGTCAACATTGATGCAAGTGTACACCTTCCCATACTGGCCCTCACCTGATACAAAACAGGTAAACAAGCAGGACATCACTGTCTGCACAAGTGTGTTTATTAAAGTGCATCATGACAAAAATAGTCACTATGTAGTCGTACCTATCTTGTTGCCCCTCTGCCACTTAAAAGTCACTTTTCTGAGTCCGACATGCATGACGTTGTCATATGACTTTGGTGTGTGACACACTTGACCGATAATGTTGCGCTGCTTCATCACAGCGTATCTCTTCTCCTCGAATCTACGAATGGAGCAACGGACAGCCTCCATAGGGCTTTGGCTTGCTGCTGTGCCTGACAAAGAAGGAATGAGAGTTAATCAGATGTTCATATATCTGTAGTCAATTAAAGATGTACTATTTAAAAGGTTTATTCAAAACAAGTAAAAATAAAAGGCACATCCCAGATAAAATAATATGCGATGCAAAAGTAAACTGCACACCTGGGGCCTCATGTATAAAGCGTGCGTACGCACAGAAAATGTGCGGCGCATAATTTGAAGCACAAATCGGGATGT
>JBAMHX010000018.1:10844169-10855540 GCA_037177515.1 Pseudomugil tenellus | reverse complement strand
GCGCACTTTTCTAAATTTGCCGCTACGCCAACTTTTAGTGTGAAAGCTGCGCATTCTTTTATACATGAGGCCCCAGAAGATGCTCTTGAAAGAGTTTTAACCCTTTAAGGGACAACCTATGAAAAAAAGTTTGTTTTTTTTCAAAAAGGTCTTTATTTGTCCCTTCAACAAAATAAAAAAAAAATAAAATAATTTTTTTAAGGGACATTTACAATTTAATATCATGCGATTTGTCCAAATTGTTCTATTATATTCTGCTTTCTGGTTTAGGTGCAAAAGTCAGGAATTCCATGTTCAGGATTTTGAGCAAACATTTTACCACAAAGTGATGCCAACTGTCTCAGAAACTGCAAGTATCATACAAGGCACGCTGAGCTCTACGTTTCAGGCATCAGAGGTCTGAAGAAAAGTTGGTGCCCAAAACATAACATTTAAACTTTCAGGAATTTTAGTAACTTTGCAATCTCTTATTTAAAGACTTTACCCTTGGACTGGCTGATGAAGGCTCGAAATTCCCAGCTTCGGCGTGCAGCACTGCTTTGGTCTCCCTTTGGATATGACGGTTCTGAAGACAAAAGCATAACAATTTCAGGAAGGAGGGCTAATGTGCAATGGCCATCTAACAACCATGGATAATGCACCAACCTTCTCTCTCCTCAGTGGGGCTGGAGTGGCGACTCAGAGATTTGAAATTTAACTCTGCTGCAACTGATGACAAGCGATCATTTTCATGGATATTTGATCCCCTGCAAAGACATGAAAGACACTAACGCAACACTGATATACAATCAAAGACCACTGAGCCAGAAGATAGGTGGGGATTTTCTTAATGGCCATATCACATATCCCGTTTTCTAAACAGGCACTTATTTCAGTTTCATGAACTAAATAGCTTCTGAGACCAGTTTTCCTGAAAATATCCAAATTAGCAAAAAAGTATTGACAAATAAAAATCTCCTTTTCCTTCAACTCAATATTATGAAAAAAACAAATGTATTGCAACTTTATTAAAAAATATTACAATGAGATATTCAGACTGTAGTTTGAGGATTTGAAAGTGACTGCAGAAAAGACTCAACACTGCAGCTGCAAAAAAAAGCTGCTAAAACCTTATTCAGGCTCCAAATGTGTATGTAAATGTTATAACATTTTTGAAACATAATTGTTTGCTTTCATTTAAACAATTTGAGTTCACTTTCATGATATATTGAATTTATATTGACAATATAAATAAATGCATATGAAATATTTTAATGCAGGGCTGCAACATAGGATTGGGATTTCAGGAAAACACCATTTATTGAAAAGCTTATTTGTAAGCTTATTCTTGAAGCTAGCAACAGCTTAGCATGCATCAATCATTCACACAAGGTTAGAGTTCGAGTACAGGTTTTAATGCCACATACTTATTGGCCAGAAAAATCTAACAGCAGCCAATCACAAGCAAGATTAAAGCAAGATTAATATAAGTAGCACTAAAAAGCAGAGTACCATACTACAAGCCTTTCCAATGAGGCAGTGCTCATTTTCACACCATGCACAACAATCAGCATCTCTTCCATGAGAGGTATCAGGACATGTCAAAGAGATTTTTTCTTTCCTTTTTCTCCTTTCAGGTTTGGGGACATGGTGCAAGGCTTTCTTAGAACATTTAGGACTGAGACTAATGCTCCCAGAGTGTTTCCGAGCTGCAATCACTCTTTTGTGGTCAACATCAGTTCCATGCAAATCACATTTTAAAGGTGCCTTGTAACAAGATTAAAAAAAATATCATTTGAGGGAGAAAAAGCCATGCTGCAGATGCTGCATCAATGACTTCAAATAGTCAATCGTGACATGGGTAGAAGTTAGAAGCAAAATGTTTCATGATTTTATTTGACAAAGATTATTATTTTTTTAAAGTATCGATTATCAATCCACTGAAACAATAATCCCATAACTGAACTAAAAAACTTCCAATGATTAATTGTAGCTATAAATATGTGATGGGCCAAAGTATCAAACTGTATGATTTTAGAAAAATATCTGCCTCTTAATATTTGCCTTAAAAACCCGTATGCATTTATATGGCATTTTTCCACATTCATAGTGGTTATCTGATGAAGGAACATGGATGAACCAAAATTTTCAGCAGTCTTTGAGTAAAAACCATAAATATAAAGCCACAGACAGCATAAGAAGTAGATTATTCAACAACCCTGTTAAAGCCTTTCTATCCTCTGAACGGTCTAAGTGACACCTTGGCATGGAAGCACAGATTTTTTGAGTGGGTTAAACACGTTTTGCCTCTAAATCACACCCTAATGCCACAAGGAATTTAAAATCTGAAAATGAGGCACTCCCTCCCCCCATCTGCAGAAGCTTCACAAGCAATTAGCAACGGCTTTATTTCTGTCACTGGAACTGTTTTTGTGAGGTTTTTTTTTACTCAGGGAATGGCTACCTGACTTCATTGGGGCTGCTGCCGGGTACTTTGGTGTGGCTGTGCTCCCCCGGGCCCTGCGGGACAGGGCGAGGGCCATTGGGGAACAGCTGGTTCCGGAGATCACAGGGGAGACTTCGAGAGCTGTGTGGTGAAAAAACAAACTGAGGAGCACTGTGTTGGGATGTAATGTGGTTTGTATAGGATCTTTGCCGTTACATGTGTGTGACTGGATGGCTGCTTGAGGAACAAACAAACACACACACACACACACACTCACTCCTAACAATATGAAGATTAAAAAGAAGAAAAACAAAATGAAAATGCTAACAGAGAAAAACTGCTAATGTACACACAGCATATGCACACAGAAGCTCACATATGGTTAGTTTAAAAGCAAAAAATATTATTAGACAAAAAGCAAAGCCATGCAACAGAAAGTACACAGGTTAAAACCCCAAAAGCAAACGGATCACTGTTAAATATTTAACTGTCTCCTACCTGAAAGCTTCACTATTAGGGATGAACAGATTTGGGTTTGGAGGGTCACTATAGCAGCGCACAGGGGCAGGAACCTTCACAGGACGAGGACTATTCCTGGGAGCTGAAATGGAAAACACAAGTAAAACACAAAATTCCTGCCATACACATTTCTCTTCCCAAGTCAGAAACCTGAAGTTGATGTAAACTAAAATCATTCCTCAGCGGTTTAAATCAGGGGTGGGGAAGCTTGGCCCTTGTCCAGAAAGCTTTCCATGTGTCCCTGTTCCAAATGAATGAATCACTATGCAGATCTTGATAAGCTTTTGGAGGCAGGATTCCCTGCCCGTGGTTCAAATCACTCGAGAACATCTTACCAATGTAGAGGCCAGTAACTGGGCTATGAGGCTTTCCAATCACGTGTCCAATACATTCATTCATCAAGGCTTGAAGGTTCTGCAAAAGCAAACATACATCTTTAATGAACAGGCCATAATAGTGCAAATAGCAGAAAATAAAGATGAGGAAACTTTTAGCTTTACCAGGAAGTCATCTTCTGGTAATGCAGATATGAAGGCAGGTTCTATAGCCTGAAGAAAGTCAAAACCCTGAGTTGCCCACCTGAGGGAATGAGACAAGCGTTAATCATTGTGTCCAAAAACTTTAATAAATATGTTTCCAACCAGATATACAAACATGTTTCTCCATTAATTTCCTATGTGGAGAATCTAGAAAGCATCTGAAGAATCAAGCAAGAACGGGAAGAATTTTGCCTACAAAGCTTAAACAATCAGTTCCCAAATGCTTGCTGAGTGTTGTTAAAATACTCCCATCTCCCATTTTTAGGAATATGCTACAGACATCATCATTATTTTCATTCCTTGAAATTGAGAAACTCTTTTAAAAGGCGAGGTCTCACCTGGGCTTGGTGCCCCTCCCACTCTCACATTTGGTTAGAACATAAGTCATCCATTTACGGGCAAAAGCAATGTAGCGTTCCCCAATTCTCTGCCTGAACTCCCCTGACATGAGGCGCACGACCTCCTTGTGGTACTGTAAATGAAAAAAATTTAAAAAGTATTACAGCCTATCATAAAAAATACACATGGTGTAGTACCTCTTAAAACCATGCAGCCTTTTACCTCAAAGGCGAAATTGTAGCCTTGTATCATTGCTTCCCTGTAGTACTGGTGGAGAGTGGTTGACTCGGATTCCTCCACCTCTGCCTCAAACTCTGTGGTGAACATGTATTCCACTCTGTCAATGGCTGTGCTTATCTTAATGCATAGCTGTAGCGCCTTGTTCTACAGGTGAGAGAAAGGGGTACACAACAGAAATGAAGACTGGTTTTATTATAATTTCATAATAATAATAATCAATGACAGCTTTAAAAATAGACAGGATCTTTCTTATATCATGGTTTGAAACAGCTATGAAAGCTTAGTAACTTCCCCTCAGATAAAACCACAGAGTGGTTCCGTTTTTTTTTTTTAATGTAACATTAATAGTAACATGGAAATTCAGGGTAAATAATTAACAGCTGCAGCAAAAAAAGATTTGAAAGTAGGACACTAGAACACAAACTACACAACAATATAGCATGTAGTTATCTTGGGTACCTTGAGATCCTCCAACGCGCTTGCAATGAGAGGCTGACTTGATGTTTGCTCTCGACTAAGGGTAAGTACATCCTCCATGGACTGCTGAAAAGCCTTTCGCTGAGTCACCAGGTGAGCTGACTGCATCACTATCAAGAGCATATTCTCCACCTGAAAGGGACAAAGGACAAGGTGGGGAATTGTCAACACCATGCAGACATGGTGGAAAGAAAGAAAGGAGATAAAGAAAAAAAGAGAGAAAAATCTTTAGGTTTAAAAACCTTCATGGCCATTAAAGTGTCAACAGTCTCCATTTGTGGGACCAGTTTAAGAAGCTCTCCATCCCACTGAGCCCACTCAGTGTCAGTTGTAGCATCTCCAGCTCCATGTTTGCTCATAAGCAGGTAGGCATCGTCTTCAGCAATTTCATCGGGCTCTTTGGAGCAGTCTTTCCCAGCAGCAGCATTGAGAAGCTGTAGAATGACAGGTCGCTGTGCCATCAAACCACAGGGTACAAACACCTGAAGTTCTTCCAAGCCTGGAATCTGAACCTGGGAATGAGAAGAGGAGGTCATACATTTATATAAAAAGCCCTGAGAATGAAAAATTAAAGTTAATTAAAAAAAAAAAACAACATCTTACTCACCTTGACATAGTTCCTCTTTTTAAGTGACTCCAGGAGACAAGTCACCCCGCTAGTGATACTGAAATCTGCAGCAACTTCCAAGTCCTGCAGTGAAGGATGTAAACAAAGTATGTTTCAGAGTACAGTCCCAGTTCTTCACCCAACGGAGAAAGCAGGGTCATTCTGCAACACTAGCACGGCTGTAGCTTTCTGTTAATCCTATTAGCTGATGAATCTCACCTTCCGAAGCATTTTGGCAAAGCCCAGAGCCTTGGATGCTCGCTCCCGGGCCTCATGAAACAACTCTTTCAGTGACCGGCTTGTCTCGATAACTGACCGTCTGGAAAGGTTAAAAAAGATGTAAGCATTAAAACATACCAATAAAAGAAAGTGTGAATATTAATCGTCCTGAATCTTTCAGTCTTATACAGAGGTTGCACTAGACTGTTTTTGTCATTTTGACTGACCGGGTCATAAAAATCCCGTCACTTTCAATTTCAACCATCGCTATAATTTTTAAAATTATAATGACGACACATTAAATATAATTGTATTTAAGTTTAAGTTAAGTTTAACTTTAAATTCAGTCTAAAAAAAAGGCGAACAGGAAAATCTACACTAGAGGGTAAAGACTACATATAACCTTTTTTTTCCGCAGTGACCAAAACTGTTGACTGGCCCCGGTATGAACAATGAACGACCGCTTCGTCTTCTCTGGCCTGAACGCACAGTATCACACCTTCCTCCTGGTCCACACGGACTTGAAATGCGTGCCTGCTTCTGCATAATCAAATATCTCAAGTGGGATTGCTGCAGAAGCTATTGTCATGAGGTTTTTTTTTTTAAACTTTTGCCTCAGACAATCGCATTCTCATGGTTGTTTTGATGTTGTCCCACAAGGGAATTATAAGCGCCACTTCAGCCAAAGTTTTAAAATCGGGGAACATCTCTGCAAGTGAAGTGATCAGAACTTGACAAGATTATCTAAATGAAGGCTTTCTCCTTTTACTGCATTTAATCCCACAGCAGGCACTCCTTCTGCGACCCGTCACAGACTCGCTCATAAAACCTCCTGTTAACATCTGTTCACCTTTTACCTAGTGGTCAGGGGTGTGAATTGCAATCAGTCAAAATGACGGAAAACCTTCAGATTTTTCCATCACCGCTTTTAAAAAAATATCAATGATGAGAAATATTCGGTTAACGTGATCTCTGGTCTTATATTCATTCATATTCATCACCTGATCTCATCTGAGGCTGTACTGTCATCTGCACTTTCCCAGAATTCATTTCCACTTTTCTGCAGACCAGCATCCAGAAATTCTCCAGTGGATTCAAGCAGCATCCCAGCAATGTTACTGCAGAGAGAGAAAAAGACTAAACAGTTTTAGTGAAATCATTACTAGCACTTAACCCAAAATTAGTTATTGAAGTAAAGTCACATCTGAGAGACAAATTCCATACTTTTTATTGTTATTTGGCCTTTTTTACATTATATTTTTATTACACGTATAAAAAATGACACACTTTATGACACCATTTTTTATATTATACTTTTGTGACACATAAAAAAATGACACATTGGGTTTATAATTTTATGACACCTCTACCTGAGCCGCCATCTTAGCCTGGTGGAGAAGTTTGAGTGTCCTGGAGATCCCAGTGGCTATGTTGTCTGGGGCTTTATGCCCCTGGTAGGGTCACCCATGGCAAACAGGTGTTATGGGGAGGAACCAGACTAAGTGCGGCTCAAAGACTTCTATGATAATAATGAGCAAAAGAGAGAACTATTCCTTGCCCGGATGTGGGTCACCGGGACGAGCATCTGGTGTCCGGCCCCCCCGTGTGGCTTGGTCGGGCCTACCCCGAAAAATCTACAAGGGCCCTAGCTCCCGTGGTTGTGGCGGTAATCCCAGAACTCGTTGGTGGACATCGACAGTGGGGAATGCCTTCAAGCTAACCTTGGGAAAAAGTTGGGTTAAAGTGGTCTGCCATGAAGCAGACGAAGTTGTTTGTGTTGATGTTGAGTTTAAGACGAGCTACAGTCAAAGGTTTAGCGGTCTTCCACGTACATAACGTCTTAAACAAGGGTGAAATACAATTGATCACTGCCTAATCAAGGGCTTGGCAACTCCGGTCCTACGGAGCAGTACTCCTGCAAGTGTTGGGAGTTTTCCTGCCAGAGCTTGATATCGGTCTCAATTCAGAGTCTGTATACTTTGCGGTCCAGAGTCGAAGTGCGCAATGCGCATTAGTCATACTGGCGCACCAAGAGCTACACCAATTCAAAGGGTTTAGATTTGCACCTCGAAGTATCACTTCTGATTTGCGGCATATAAATATTGGATTTTCTGAGACCTCTTGACCTACCGGCCTTACCTGGCCTGCGGGACTACGGAAGCACTTGACTGGTATCGACAGGCTAAGCGGAACACGGCTTTGGCTGTCGCCGAGGCAAAAACTCGGGCTTGGGAAGAAATTAGTGAGGCCATGGACAATGACTTCCAAACAGCTTTGAGGAGATCACATGGACATCAGGGACAGTGCCCCTGGACTGGCAGACTGGTGTGGTGGTCTCCCTTTTTTACAAAAGGGGATCAGAGGGTTTGCTCCAACTACAGAGGGATCACACTCCTCAACCTTCCAGAAAAAGGCTATTTAGGGGTCCTGGAGAGGAGTGTCCACTGGATAGTCAAACCTCAGATTGAGGAAGAGCAGCGTGGCTTTCGTCCTGGCCGTGGAACAGTGGACCAGTGGACCAGCTCTATATCCTCTTTTGATTCCTGGAGGGAGCATCAGAGTTCGCCCAACCAATCTACATGTGTTTTGTGGACTTGGAGAAGGCGATCGACCGTGTCCCTTGGAGACTCCTGTGGGGGGTGCTCCAGGAGAATGGTAAACCGGACCCCTTTGTACGTGCTGTCCAGTCCCTGCACGACCTTTTAATGTATTTATGTAAAGCAATTTAAATGCATGAAATATGTTATGCAAATAAACTCGCCTTGCCTTAGCTTGCACACACTCAGACATTGATACATGTCATAATTACGAGGAGGAGATGTCTGAAAGAGGCATGTTTCACTATTATCATGTATAGTTTTTATGTAGATGTAAATATATGTGCAAAGTTAATACATTAATTATTAAGCAATCCAATAATTAGTCATTAAGAGACAACTTAATGATAAGTAGCAACCTAAATCTGTTTAATGAATTACTTGTAATCAAATAGTACCTGAAAGAGAGACCAGTGCCAGCTTTCCTCAGTCAAGCTGCAGATGGGAAATCTACATATAATCTAGCCATATTTACTAATCATTCCTTACCATTTAGCACATATTTTAAAGTCATTGCCCATCTCTTGTAATGGTGCACTCAGTGATAGAGTCTGTTTAGTTGCTGACTCCAAGAGCCAAAAAATAGACCAAACATGTACCACATTATTGGGTCACTGGTTAAGTCAAACCCTAAATAAACTGTAGGTTTACTCACCAGAAAAGTTCCCCAGACTGGGCCTCCCCTCCACGGATGTATGGCGTAATAACCTTAGTGAAGTGCCATTCCTCCTCTAGGAGGTTCTTTAAACTGTGTGAGGCCTGAGGCAGCTGCTGCAGCATCTTGATCCAACTGTGCATATACTCAAAGTAAACCTACAAAACAACATAGAGTTACAAACAGCCTATAGGAACACATGCATTTAAGTGGAGGGAGAGGTGGTCTTACCACCAGCATCTTGTGAAGGTCTTCTTCAAACTCATCAATATTGGCATTTGTTTGTAAGCCTTGTGCATCAGTCACAACTCCACGCAGCATGAACTGGTAATACTGCTTCATCAGAAGACCTCCTTTGAGAACCTCTTTACACTCGCGCACCAACTGCAGAGCACAGACAGTACATATGAGAAAACTTAAACATGCAATAAAATCCCAACAATGCTTTTTCTTCAAGGCAGCATTATTTTATATTAGCCATTCAGTTTTCATCATCCATATTATGCCATTTGATCCATTAAATTTTCAGTATGAGAAAATAACTACAATGTTAGTTGTGCAAAGCTTCCCTTCTCTCTGAATGAACAGTCTGTATAGAGATGTAAATATTCAGAAAGAATTCAGCTGCTTGCCTGTTTGATGCTGAGCAGTGAAGGGTCTCCAGCAGGTCTCTGTTCAAGTCGAAGTTTAAGGCATTCGTGAATGACATTGAGGAGGACTCTACACAGGACAAGGAATGCAGGCCGGAAGGATGGCAGGTCCATGTCCAGCAAATCCTCCCAAGACACCTGGTCTGTTCCAAGCTTTGGATCAGTAGCAATGGTGTAGGATACATGGCGTGACAGCTCTGGCAGGTAATCACTGTACAGCATGGGGTCAGGGAAATCTGCAAACTGGAGAAAGAGAAAGTACAGTGAATGTGCGTGTATAATTGGTCATTTGTTTCAAAACCAGATTCAAAGCATGATTTCCTAACGAATAGAAAAAAAAAAAAAAAAAAAATATCAAGGGATTTCTTTTTTCTTAATCCATTGCAGCTGTTCAAAGGCAAAAAGAGTCAACTTAGATCTCCTCGCTTACACGAGTCTCACAGATGGACTGATAATCTCTTAAATTAAACTTAATAACCATCATGTCATCATATCTTTTATATTTCTCCCTCTTCCCCTTTATTAGCTGTTCTAAACATCCTCCATTACTTATAGCCTGGGCTCAGACTTCTTCCGTGCTTCCATTAATGAAAACTCCTCATCGATCTTTCCTTGAGGGCTTAATCAAATTACTAGTTTGCCACGGTAAAATTAGCTGCGTGGCCTCTTCTTTTTACAGAAACATAATGGAACGCAAATGGGCCTCCTGCATCAGTGTGGTACGGTGCCTGAATGATGTCCTGCCACAAAACCCCTCAGCGCATTGTGAGAGCAGCTGAGGGAGGATCATCTGTGTCTCTCTCCTCCCTTCAAACCATCTATAAACTCTCACATCACCCTAAAGGCTCTCTGGATTGTTGGTGATCCAACCTACTAGTCTCACATTTTTTCAGTCTGCTGCCAACAAGACTGAAGGACAGTTTCACCCAACGTGCTGTCAAGGTGCTGAACTTTCTCCCTACTCTTGCGTCTCACGATTTTACATAACTCAACACAAATTGAGTGACGCATCACTTTAAGTTATTAAATACATAAATAACCTAATGCTTAAAAATGAGTAAATTGCTTAACTGAATTTCATTCAACCTTTTTAGTACCATGGGGATCACCAGTGACACCACAGCACATGTGTATTTCATAGTACCGTAACATCTCGCTACTTTGTGATTTATTCATCAATCAAATTGCTCCTGTTTTAATTGAATTTATCTATTACTTTGGTGGTAAGAGGGTTAAATATTTTAACAGTTACAGGGCAGAGTGAGATGGGAAATAAATATAACAATTAATGGTCAATACTAACCACAATAATGCATTTGATTATACTGTCAATATGTTTGTTTACACTTACATTTCATTCACATATATTTACAGTTGTATTATCATTGCACATCTTTACATACGCAACATAATGTTTGCTGATGCACTACCAGAGAAGAATGCACTTCAGCCCAATACAACTTCTATGGTGAAATTGGCAGCCTGCATATTGAGAGAGAGCATACAATCTTTGAGATCTTCTTCTGGCTGCAGCAGAAATGTCCAATCTGATGCTGTTATGTTGTTTTTCACGAGGTGCTTTCTTTGGGGATTAAAAAACGTTTTTTTAAGTATATGAAAAGGTAAAAATATTTAAAACAAAGCCACTCAGATAACAAAGTCAGTCAACAAGATGTTCTGCACAGACTGATATTTAGTGTTTACAGAGGAAAGGGCATTGATGGCGAGTGTTTTTGCAATTGACAAAGAAGGGCTGAAAAGATGTGCTGCAAGTTTTACAGCTACAGAAGATGCTACTATTTTAGAATGAAAGATTACAAATAAATAAATAATAATTAAATAAATAATTAGTTTGACTTAATAGTTTGTGATGAGAGTATAAGTTTGATCTCAGTCAGTCAGACCCCTGCTTTCATGCCTCCTGTTGTGCAGTCAGTCTGCCTCCATATGCATTCAGTCCTCTTCTCGCTGGTGGCTCAAACAATATTTGCAGTAACAAATAATTATGAGTGAGTCGATTTACTATTAAAAAAAAAAAAAAAAAAAAAAAAAAAAAAAAAAAAAAAAAAAAAAAAAAAAAAAAAAAAAACCCCCCCCCCCCCCC
>JBAMHX010000018.1:10818488-10844069 GCA_037177515.1 Pseudomugil tenellus | reverse complement strand
CTGCTTGTTTTTTTTCTTTGTGATGGAAACATATTTTTCGGGGGAGAAGGGGGGGGGGGAGAGGGCGTGATATGAAAAAAAAAAAAAAAAAAAAAAAAAAAAAAAAAAAAAAAAAAAAAAAAAAATCGATTCATCGCCAGTGAATGATGAAATGACAAGAACAGATCTGCAAAATGTGGCAGGAATAAAAAAGTTGTATGTGCAACTCAGACACCTGAATATACTGATAGTCTGCTCACAGAAAATGAATGAATAAAAGATAGTGATATTGTTTGGTTACTTAAATTAAGATTTTTATGGGGACAGAAATATCAAAAAATTATCTACCGAGTGAGAAAAACTGAATGGGGAAAAAAAAGGTGTATTGTATCTTTCTAATTGATAATAATCTAAATCCAAGCTCCTTTCTAATTGAATAGAATTGTTAGGTACCTAAAATGGCACATCCCTATAAATGAGCATGCGTTTCAATGAGCCTGCCAGAGATATTGGCTTTTGGTGTGTTTGTTTTGCTGAGGGACAAACCCTTTGCTTTGTCTGTGGATCAGCTTAAAATTTGTCATTCTTATCACCATGAACATAAATATAATTATGATCTAACTTTGACACTGTTTTATTGCCTGGCCTAGATACAATAAGCCTTCTACTCTAAAGGAACTTTCGCCTGAGAGAGGAAAGAGGTCAGCACAATGCTCAAGAAGCCTTCTATTTCTTAAAAAAGAAAATTGCTTTTAAGTAATATATGGATTTTGTGATAATGTTTTAACTGAGAAAGTTTTTGTGCCCCACATTTCTGACAGAGAAGCTTCTTTACAAGACACTGGACCAGAACTAACTGAAATGCCTCACTGGTATTTTGAGCATTTCTCCTTAACTTCATGATATCATTATAAATAACAAAAGCATGAGTTGCAAACTGAGTGAAAAGCTGAATTAATGATGTTACCTCCAGTGCAGGAGTATCCCGAAGCAGCGCCGCTCTGGCCCTCTGAAGAGAGCGGTCCATCAGTTTGTGCAGTCTGAGGATCAGTTTTCGCAAGCCCATCTGTTTCAGAGCTTTATCCACAAATGGTCTGTAAATGGCTGTGGGGCAAAATACGTTCCCTCCCACAGTCATGTCTGAATTTCCTGCAATAGCTGTTGGGAGAAACTCGTCCTCTGATGACAATCGGGCAAATTTGGGAGTCAAGGTGGGAGACAAGTCTTCCTCTACTACAAGTTCAACTACCTCTTCATCACTTTCAGCTGTGAAAGTTGCTGTTGAATCATTCCCATCATCTTCGTCATTTTCTTCTTCTTCATTTCCACGGGAACAGCGAGGTGAAGGTATCTCAAAGACGGGCCACCCAATGCGGGATAGATCATGGAGGCCCAACACAGTGGCCATAACACGCAGCTTCTGGTTAAGGTCCTGGGTAATATTGAGCCACAGACAGAGCGCCTGCACCCTGCCCTGAAAGTCTAGAGCTGCGTACTTTTCATAGTCCCTCTGAAGGGCATGCAGGGAGGGGTACAATGCTTCAACACGCTCCAAAAGTTCCATAACCCGCTTGACCTGCTCGAAAGCAAGCCGCTGGCGTTGAAGGTGTTCCCTGGAATCTGCGCCAGAGCCTAGAGGCTCTGCTGCATTCATTGCCGACGAGGGGCAGGCACTAAAGCCCCAGTGATCCACTCCACAGTGGTTTGTCTCTGCTACAGCAAGGTCCCTTTCCTCTCCACAGACAGGATCTGGGACATGTTGAGAGTCTTGTTTGATCAACTGAGACTCTGGACACTCAGCCCCTCTCAGGCTGTCATAGTTTACTTTAAAGTGCAGCACCTCGTTAATGATGTCAGGGATATCTTGGCGGGCAGTGAAAAGGAAAAGGTCCTGGTCGTTGATGGAACGTCGCGCGTGCCATGCTTGCAGCTCCAACCAAATTACCTCATTGTTATGACCCATGAAAGCCATGTTCTCTAAGCCTCTCTGCTCTTTCTCCTTCCTCTTGGAGGACATAGATGTGAGTTTGAGCAGCAGACGTAGAGTTTCAAAGAACTTGAGGCGGTCAGCTGGACAGTCTGTCCGGGAGGTTTGCCGGTGAGTTCGGGCCATATGGGGCATAGTCACTGGAAGTGTGCAACTGCCACAGCCCAAGCTTAAGTAATGTTTCCGAGGATCCATGTTGAGGGCACCAAAATGGCTTGACTTTGAGAGTGGATCCAGCATGAAAGCGCCCTCAAAGGTTTTCTTCTGGTCTCTCTCGTTAGAGCGCCGAGTGGTCCTCTGCTTCTTGTCTTGCTTATAGCTGTTCTCTTCTGGAATCTCTACTGGTTTGGAACTCTCTCTGTGGTCAGGTGGCCTGTTGTCCACTGGAATAAAAAAAGATTAAAGGTAGTGGCATGTATAGCGTCCATATATTTTCTAATTTAAATGATTTATTAACTTACCTTTGTTTGTAGACTTGGCACTATTTTTTGACTGGTAGCTCTTTTGATGCTTGCCAGACATACGTTTCATCTGACGTGAGGTGTAAGGAGGTGAAGTGCCATACAGTGCTTCTCTTTCCTCACTGGGAGAGTCCCAGGACTCATCCATCCCAGAGTTCTGTTGGGATGCATCTTCCTCTGGCTTGGCCAGCCTGTAAAGATTGAATGACATTGTGGGAAATAGAAACACAATTACTGAGTTGCATGGGACAGATTTTAAAAAGCAAGTCAGGGACTATTCACAGAAAAAAAACTGTGTGTATATTTTTGCCTGTTTTTACAGAGAACACAAGAAAACTGCTCTAATGTAAAGCAAACGGATTACTGAACTGTAATTAGACTGAACTTCTGTTGCTGTGTACAGCAAAATTGCCACCTAAACATACACCAGCAATGCTCATTGCACGACCAGAGCTGTCCACATGCAGGATAATAACCTATGGTAAAGATAACAGCTCAATCAGAGAAGGAGAAATAGTCACCCTACTGCCAAGTCATCACCCATGCAACACACATTGTGTTGCACAAAGAGCACAGCGTCACCCCTGAGTGCAGACTAAATGTAAGCTGACAATGCAAAACAACAGGTCTGATTCATTAGGTTTCATAGAGAATTCTTTAGCAACACTTAAGATGATAATTTTCAGAAAAATTACACAGAAACAAGCAGCTGTTCTGCAGAAAGGAAGCAATAGTCACTTGAAACACTTACTTCTGGGAAATAAAAAAGGAAAGAAAAGACAATAAAGCCTTTAAGCAAACATACCTTTCCAGAATACAATGTGAAGAGCTTTGTTTCCCAATTCCTTTTTGAGAGTTATTTAATAGGATTAGAAGGAAATGCTGGATGGCCAGGCTTTATTCCAGTGAAGGAAGAAAGAAAAGCGGCAGAATGAAAACCGCTGATATGCTGGACAAACATGAATCTCTCCATCAATCATCTGACTGAAAAGCATTCCCAAACACGTGCCTGTTGATGTTGCTGCAGACGGAGTTAAAGGGGGCAAAGCTGTATCACTTTCCCCTGGGAGAATGAGTGTGAAGAGGGGGAGTTAAATCTGGAAATCAGTTGCTGAAGCCATTCAATAAGCCACAAAGAGAGAAAGAGTCCAAAATATATTGCCCATCTGTCCCAAAACAGAACCTGCCTCCCTCCGCACATACAATGAATCAAGGAACAGCTGTAGGATAACATACAAGTCAGTCAGACACCTGCTGCTTGTTCTGCATGTGCACACCAGGATGCTAAGCAACTACATTTTACACACCTCAGAGATATGGGTATTGTTGTGATTTTAATGTTAATACTTTTCGTAGAGAAACAATGAATGTAAAATTCAACCTTTTCTAACTCGAAAAGAAGCAGATTTCATTTGAACACACAAACAATAAAGCTATATAATATTGGCAAGCATGTGGCATTCTCATAAATAACCTTAAATCATATATTGGGTTATTTTAAGCATGTACTATTAACAGCTCCATCATTTTCTTTTTGCAAAAGTCCAATTACACATCAACAAGCAAACATAAGTCAGACCATTCTTGCATATTAGTTTAGAAATTCTTGTAGAAAATGAGTGTTACAACTCGTAACACAATTTACCTTGTAACTGGCGCTGAATCGCTGTAAGAGTAATGACCACAGCCTAAACACTCGACTACAACAGTCATGAAAATACAGTTACCTCTTACAATAAAGTAC
This sequence comes from Pseudomugil tenellus, assembly GCA_037177515.1. NCBI lineage: Eukaryota > Metazoa > Chordata > Actinopteri > Atheriniformes > Pseudomugilidae > Pseudomugil > Pseudomugil tenellus. Next base: position 10,839,898 of record JBAMHX010000018.1, on the reverse strand, counting down.
ACTGCCTCCACTGTGAGCTAAATATGAGAAGCTGTGAAGGGGGTTGTTCTGCAGGAGCAAAATGTAACAGTGTCCTTTTCAGTACCAAGGCACAAGAGGGCCTGGTAAGCTATTTTGTATGTTAAGGCATTATGCACCACAACAGACAAAAACATTGCTACTGCAACGCAAAACATTTAGAACGGTTTCCGGAGAGAGAAAAAACAAAAAGTAGAATGCTACTGCAAACCCCTGCTGTGTCCGTCACATGGATGATCGGGTTCTGCGATCATTTGTAAACATTCCAAGGCATGCATGGCTGTGGGGCATCCAAGGACAGAAATAGTACATATGTGAGACTTGAGTTTTAAAAAAAGACACTAGTCTACGCAGAACAGCATGACTAAATCACTGAGGAATGAAAGCGGAACCAATGATGCCATCACTGCCGGCTGTTTGTTTGGTTGCCATGGTACATTTCAAGCACAAGTTGTGCTGTTGTAATAACCTATGTGCACATTATTCCTCTGGATTTTTCTTCTTCCCCCCCCCCCTAAACCTACTAACAGATTATACTGAGAAAGTTACTGGCCTTTTTGGCCTGTAGTTAACCGCAGCCGCATTAGGGTGCTCAAGCTGCCCCTGCTGACTGCCACTGGTGAATTATCACTGCAGATGGTGTCTGGTTGTTCTCAATGGCTCATCTGATGCCTCATTGGGGCTCCAATAAAGGCCAGTGGAATGCTCGAGCCCCCAGGCAGGAACACTGAGTGAATAATAAACAGCACAAAATCGAAAGTCTTTTTTGTACAGCGACTGAAGCACCCATACTAAGAGCTGCGAGAGTCAGGGGGGCCTGACCTTTGACACCAACCATCCACACTATTCTACCAGCAAACGGCACCCTATTGTATAGTTGTGACACGTGGCCTGTGAGGCCCACAGCTGAATACCACACAGCTGGTTAGTGAGCACACTTATTCACAATGCCCAAACTAAAAGGGGAGTTTTTTTGGCAGGGTTGGGAGAAGGAGGAGAAGATGGCTATGGTTTTGTAAGAGCACACGTTCTTCTAATTAGGGCATGCTGGCATAACTAAAGCCCTGTTGGATAAATGCATACTTTGATTACCCCTTCCCTTCCTCAAATCCACAAATACATACAGTATAAAGAATATGTGCCTGCTGGGTACTAATTTCAGCTTACAGTTGTAATGAATGTGAATAAAAAAAAAATGCATGCAGCTCATATATTAAGCAATCTGAGACCCTGACCTGCAGTTAAACAGTTATTTTGCCCCACCAGAAATCAGCTTTAGGATCATATGCTGACAGAATCCAGAAACAATGAACACAACGTACTTGACCACACCCATTTACTGGAACAGTGTGACACTGCCAGAATTGGACCTCCCAGTCCCTCCAGCATGCAACTGTGCAAAATTTTCAACAGAAACATTTGCTTCTGCAAGATATGAAACTAGTTATTGTAAGCAGCCAGTGTAATAGCAGAAGCTCGCTGTGTTTACTAGCTAGCCTTGCATAAAAGGGAAACGTTTGAAATCGTTTAGTTTTAAGAAAAGCAGAGATCATAATGTGCCAGTGGGAGCTCAGTCCAAAAGTTACATAACATCATTTAGGATACTGTTTGCAAACTGTGTTATTGTTGTACAATTTAAATGGCAAATTAAGTCAGTTCATGTCATTTACATAATGCCATCTGCATCATAAATCCAGTGATGGTTGTTTGCTCCATCTCTGAAAGTGAATGTGAAACTGTACAGCACATTTATTCAGTATCAACTTGCACTTTTTTTTTTACATCAGTGCACATATGTGCTCTGTACCCAGTACTTAACCTTTTTTGATTTGCTCTTCTATCACTTTCCATTTTGCACAATCTCAGAAACATCAGCTACCAAACTAGTAGTTACAAAGATGCTATTGTTTCCAAGGAAATGACAGATGAGAGAGACAGAATGTGAGAACATGAGTCTGTGTTAAGCAGGTGTGGGAAGAGATAGATCCAGCTAGGAAATGCTAGAGGACAGTCCATCTGTATTCTACAGTCTGTGCTGCTGGCGAATGCAGGCACTAATGAGTTCTACCCAATAAGTGCCTTCAGGGCTACAGCCAGCAATCTACTGCGCACACTGCACCACATCCTGAAATCTCTGGAATGTCTGTGAGCCACACAGACTGAGAATGAGGCATTATTGACAAAGGACCTCTTTACTTGCAATGATAGAGAGAGCCTTCAATTGTGGAATAAGCACATAATTAATTTTTCTCTATGTGCATGTCAGTTTGAAGTAACCTTTTATATGCAATAAGCCTCTCCTTGAATAGCTGCAAAGCTAATTGATGTTTGCATGACGCACTGTCATAATGTATTTGCAGATGTATGCACATTCATGACAACACAAGTAGAAATCATGTTTCGTCTCTGCAAATCCTTCAGCTTTGACTATGTATTGCAACAAACAAATGTTGCAGGATATTTCCCCTTTACCACGAAAGTAGCAAGAGAAATCCAAGCTGCAGCAAATGCAAAGTAGTAGTAAAACTTTGCAACGAATTTGTTTGCTCTTTCAATAGCATGAGAATACAAAATGCAAAAGGGTGGACAATAGATAATCATTCTTTATGCAACTGTACCAGGCAGCAAAAAACACCAACAGGCCAGTATTGCACAATCATGCAGGCTGTTTGTGCATCCACTTCGACTGAGTGGCCACAAGAGGTAATAACAGCTGGCTTGTGCTCGAGTATTAGTGAATTACCCTACAAAAAGATCGGTCACAACCAGGATTATGGCAAATGACAAAAGCTGATCCTACATGATAAACGCCCTCAAAGTTACTTGCTCAGCAGACAAACAACTGCTTCTGATGAGCAAGGGAGGAAAGTGGGAGACATAACAGTAGATTCCTGAGGGTCTGTCGCCAGCGGTCAGGGACAAACACGGCAGCGTTTCGATTACGAGATATGCACTTTTAACAAAACACTTTAAATGTCTGCATGCAGCCTCCTGCGAGAATGCAAGAGTTCAACAACTTTGCAATCAGAACAACGCAAACACGTTGCAGACTAATACGACGCTTGTTGCTGTACATATTTGTAACATTTCGTCACCTAAGCGGAAGCCATTATGACCCAAATAAAGAAATGCACAACGTAAAACCCTTCAGAGTAAATTAACATCACGAGTGCAAAAGTCTAGCAAAACGATTGACAATTACAGTTGAGCAACATGCTAGCTAAAACCAGCGAAGTTTGTAGTTCATTTATATTAAAAAATGCACGGTTTGAGGAATGTAAATAACAAAAATACTTCATATTTTAACAAACTGAACCCGCTTTGCAAAACTAGTCTAACCTCAACTCCGTCTATTAATTTGGCGAATTCGAGAGTGAACGATAAACTGACAATAAACAGCTACAATAAGATGTTAGCTAGCTGTTCTCTGACATGTTGCACTCTTGCACCGGTTATTAGTCATTATATTACCTTTTCAGTTGGCCAGCATTTTACTTTGCTTTCCACAGATCAACAATCAGTTGGGAATCGAAAAGCTGCAGCAAAACAAGTTGGAAAATGTTGCCCAAAAAAGTTTTACAACTCCTCTGTTGCAAATGCATTAACTGCACGAGTGCCAGTATTTGACAGGAAGTCGATTTCTGAAGGGTGCGCAAGTGCTCCCTCTGAACTGACTATAGCTCCCTATTTGGCAAAGCGAGGTCCTGATGATGAAGAGTCTGTTCAACAGATTCGCATACCTGCTTGGCTTGTTGCGATCCGGAGGCTCCATAGCAAAACAATGGCTTCTTCTTCCTAGCCGTGCATGGACCGTACCATGTCTAAGAGATATCAGATACACTTTGCACTGCTAAATCTTTGCAAGGAATGCAGGTTTTTGTCTCTTTAATGCACTTTTTATTCACCGGCACAGTTGATTCCAGCTTGTGCGTATGCCGTCGCCATCTTTCCAACGTACATTGAGGCGGAGTGCCACAGCTTTTCATTACTACGGCAACCCGGATAGGTCATATTTCCTCTCATAACTAAGAAGACACTGCTGTTGTACCATCAGGCACAGTCAATGAGTCAGCTTTCTATGAACGCCACTTGGACTCTGAAATTGATTTGTCATATTTTATATCAGTGGTTAAATTAAAATCAGACTGCTTAGGATTAATTCTACTTATTAATTGAAGTGTGTGAGAGAGAAAGTTGTGTTTTATTAGTGCGTGCGACTAAACCAATTAGTTTATTATTCAAGCTATATATTATTTGGCTAAATTGTATTTTTTCCAAAGAACATATCATTATATCTCCATATGTTTTGCAAGAGACGTTTAATCAGTATAATAATTCTATTTACTCTCACACTTTGTTCTCAGCAAATATAAATTTATTACATTAACTTTTGACTATACATATTTTTTTTCCTGAATTTTACTATTTATTGAGAGATTAACTCGCAAAACTTGGCATATGACATTTAATATCAATTTTCTGACTGACGTGGGTGATCAAGTTTGTCCTGTAGGTCTAGTAAACCCAAGGCGTCTGAATAAAGCTTTCTTTCAGTCTGTGTACATTTGTGAATGCACATCCATCTCATTGTAAATGTACTTCTATTTAGAAAATAGAAAAAATTAATGATTTAATTAATAGACGTGTACATGTATAAAGTTAAAATATTATTCTGTTCGGCTATTCAAGATCAATTTAAATCTGTTGCAACTTCTCCCTTCTTTCTCAACATACTTTGAATTAATACATGTGTTTTATGCAGCCTCTTTTTCTTTAAATTTTTTAATGAACACATTCTTGTTATATTATGCGGCTGCAGTTTTTCTTTTCTTTTTTTTTCTTTTATTCTAATAAGGTTGAATTTGCATCCAGAGTGTAATATTTGGGTCTGTGCATTACTTTTTGCTTGTTGTTCTCTTGTTGATCTCTAAAGTATCCGTGAGTCAAAATGATTTAATGATTACGTCATAAAAATGTGTTCAACAAATGATAGAATGCATAATTTCCTGGTAAAAACACTGTGCCATTACTATTACATTATTATTTGCTGAAGAAGCTGATACATGATTTTTCATCGGATAAATTTGTGTTTCTTGAGTTATTTTCATTATTTAAATCCCTATGTCATTCAGATATGTACAGTATATGATTGAGCGTGTGCACAAGAAATCTTTGGAGTATCACTTAATGGTACACAGTGTCACTGGCATTTGTAACCATGCTGCAAAGAATTCAATCTATTACTTTGACCAGGCCAACAAAGTTAAATTAGTTAAAGAGCACAAAGGTGACATTTGTCTGGCTTTTGAAATGTCAGTGAAAAATCTTCACAAACAACCAGGATGAGAATCATTTTAATCTGTCCCTCCTGAGAAAATTAAATCCATTACACAGTGAACATGTAGACTTTTTTAATTTTGAAATCCAGCTGTGGTTAAAAAATATATGGCTTGTGAATATGCAAAAAAAAAAAAAAAAAAAAAAAAACATGGCTTGTGAATGAGCTCAAATATAAGATAGTCTGCCAAAAGTGGAACTATACAGTTTCTTATTATGTACTTCTGTATATGTAGCTTTTTAAATTGATGGCTTCCTTGCACTAAATGCTAATCATCAAATATAAAATTAGGGAACTAAAAATAGTAATCTGTCACAATTTAACTCATTGACTGTAGTTCAGCCAGGCCAGCTGCTAAGGCTTACTGAGGTCATGTGGTATAATGTTCTAGCTCAAATTAGTCATGTATTTTTCATCTTTCACTATCGGATTTAATCCAACCAACCATCATAAATATGCACACATTTATTGGCAAGGTAAGGCAAATTTATTTGTATAGCACAGGTCAAAACATGGTGAATGAAACTACATTAGAAAGGTAAAGGAAAGAACATTTGATAAAAACTATTTTAAAACAAAGATAATTAAGTTTAAAAAATCAAGCTTTACAGAAAGAGTGCAGAATGTGACTTTTTATTAAAAACTTCAGAAATGCAGCTGAAACAGGAGGGTCATTAACCGGTATTTCAGCTGATCTGAAGCTTTCGGGGAGTTTGTTCCAGACATGTGGAGCATAGAAGCTGATTGCAGCTTCTCCACATCTCCTTCTGACTCTGGGAACTGATGAAAGACCAGATTCAGATGAGCTGAGGGGTCTGCTTGGTTCATACGGTGCCAAGATGTCTCTGATGCATTTTGGACCTAAACCATTCAGAGTTTTAGAAACCAGTAACAGAACTTTAAAGTCTATACTCCGATGGAGAGGCAGCCAGTGTAAAGACCTCAGAACTGGACTGATGTGGTCCACTTTCTTGGTCTTGGTGAGAATTGTGGCAGCAGAGTTCTGAATTAGATGCAGTTGTCTAATTGATTTTTAGTCCATGCTTTCATGTGGAGTCAGCTTGATAATTGAAACAGCGCCTTTACAAACGTTTCCACATAATGCTGTGACATCAGATCTTTTATCTTTGATATTTTCTATAAGTAAGCCTATTTTTTGATTCTCTTAATGTATTTCTAAATTTAGGTCAGAGTCCATTACTACACCCTGGTTGGTGTAGGACTTAAATCTCCTTAATGTATTAACTAAAGGCACGTGTAGGGCCTTCTCTCCTGGTGACATTTTAGTAATGGTTGATATTTATGGACTCATGTCAGTAAATGTCAATCTGAATAACATATATTAGTTTTAAGAATGTCCTGGTGCAAGTCAAATAAAAGGATGGACCCAGACAGATATCCCAGACAGAAATCACAAAATGTGTCACATTGTCAAAGAGGGGCATATTTTTAATATGGGAACAACAAAAACTAAACTCTAAACATGTGATCCATTAAACTCAACATCTTCACAAGAATTCATTTAAAAAGGGGATTTTAGATTAAACTTTGCTTTTTTAATTATCTTGTTTATTAAGTCTTTTTTTATTGGTTCCATTAATCAAATTCTCAATCTCTGATAAACATATAAAACTAAATATTAATCTGTCTCGTAGACAGTTACACCCACAGAGATCCTGAAACCATGTCAAAGACTGAAAATCCTTTTTGTTTGGCACTACATACTGTATACTACACGTTACCCAGCATTAATCAACAAAGTCATCAGTGTTTAAGTTTAATTAAGTTTAATTAAGTCTAATTTAATATTTAAGTTCTCAATCTAGCCACTGCACTGTGTATGGCCAATATTATGTACATTTTGAAAACTACATAATCATGAAAGGCCTCCTGCTATACTGTTGGACCTGAGTAGCACAGACCTGTGACCAGCTTGCTACAACAAATTTGTATTTGAAAACTCATCCAGATTTGGTGAATTTATTCATTAAATTGACATTGTTTTGAATAAAGACTCGGCTATTTCAGCATTCAACTTTAGTCTCTTAAAGACCTCATAAATGCATCTCTTAATACAGCTGCACTCAAGCCTGTATGAGAACAAGGACGGTGAGGATGGAATTTGCATTCCCAAATATCATCTGCCGTATTAGGGGAGAGTAACAGTAGAGGATCTGTACAAAAATCAAACAGGATGACGAAGAAACATACACTCAGGTAGAAATTTATGTATGTATATAGTTATTTATTATTATATATTTAGACTGATTTTATCTCAATATCCAGTGAATTGACTGAATTTGCTTAAATAACTGTTTAACTTATGAATTTGGGTTTATTTGAAACCAGTGATATGGCTTCAGTTACTTCAACAAGCTTCTATAGTAGCAGAATCTGCAGAGGAGGTCAACACCTCAAGAAAATGAGCTTCAGATTCTAACACATACACAGTGTACTACAATGATGAGGCATCAGATGATGCTGTTTCAGCTCATGCTGCCACTCGCTACCACAGGCATACAAGATGCTGTTAGTTTAGCATGGCACACGCTGTGTAGGATCTAACAATCCATCTTAAGATGAATATTTAACACAGCAAAACTAACTCTCTAGTCTAGCAAAGTTGATTTTTTATCTGTCAAATTTCTGAGGAATAACTTCAATAATCTTCTTGCAGCTCATAAAGGGGAAATTATATAAATGTCAAAGTATATAGGATGCATAGCTAAAGCTATGAAACTTCAAACTTCTACGAAAACAGTTTAATTTATTTTAATAGTTAAAAACATTTGTCCTGTTCTTCAGTCAGGGCAGTGTTTTAGCTTCTAAATTTCTGAAAGGCTTATGAGTCTGATAAGCTTATTTACCTGCAATTCATTCTAAATTGTCAGAGTGAAAAATGAATAAATAAATAAAATGTCAGAGTGAAAAAAATAAAATTAAATGTCAGTGTGGATAACTGCTAAACAAGGCATCTAGGATATGTATAGAAAAAAGAAACAAATGAGTAATTAGTGTCTTTCACTTAAGAAAACAAGTTTCTTTGTGGGATTTTACAGACATTTGCATGCTCAAGAAAAACTTTATGATGTAATAATGCAAAAAGGGAAATCTTAAACACATATTGAGAAAATTCAGATATAAATCAAATGTAACTTTTTAGAAAAAAGAAAAGAGTTCACAAATGATCCCTTTTTATCCACGACCACCTGGTTTCTCTGTTGTTGCCCTTGCTACTATTCTCCTTATTGGTCTGCAGACAGAGCATCCTGCAAAAGCCTCTACAGCCCACTTCCACTGGATGGCACTATGCTCACCAATCATATTTCTGATGCTCCTCCTGAAGACCTTGGCACTTGGCATCTTTCAAATGTTTCTTCCATGCGGTATTCCTCGTGTACGGCCAATTTTATCGGTGCAAGTTTTTTATTGGTCTCTGAATAAAAGACAATGTCTGATCCCAAATATGTCACTGCAATGGGAGATCTAGCTGTATGTCCAGATCAACCACCATCATCCAATCCACTGCAGTAGTAGGCAGACCACTATGAGTCTTTTTGGTTGTTTGAGTCGCTGAGCTGAATTATATGATGACTTTTTGGAGGTCGTTTTGCTGTGTGCCACAGCTGAGGACAAGCTCGTCCAATGCCATAATGTTTTGGTTGCTTTTGGTTATAGCAACCCTCTCACCCTGGGCAGCTGCTTGAGATGTGTCTGTTTCCCAGAAATGGGTGGGCAGCTAGGTGTTTTGGCTTTTTGCCAGATTTTATAGTTATACAAGGATGTCACATAGATGGGATGAAGATTTTTATATGCTAAGGCACTGCTCGCCAGATGTTAGGTGTGTCCGTCTATCTTGTTCATGCCTCAGGCTACTTCATGCTTGTTCTTGTTTCATCCTCAGGTGCTCTTACTTTTGAACAACTTACATCTTCTGTTTGCCCTGGATCTTGCTTTGGAGAGTTGTAGGAAAGCTCATTATGTCAGCTATTGCTTTCATCACAGCATTTTTATGCCTCATCAAGTTACCAAGCTGCATTAATTTCCTACATGCACAGATTTTAATACCTGCAGCTAAGATTCGTGGATACGTTAAAGTTGGTGCTGGTATGGAGCAAGACAGAATGCCATTTCCGCTAGTTCAGTAGTTCTGACAAATAATGGTCTTGATATGCTGACATGCATTAAGGATGTGAAGAGAATGGTAAGATTGAAGAAGATGAAGGATAGTTAAATATGGACAGGTGATCCTACAGGTGGAAAATCTGATGATACATAAAGGAAAAATATGTATTGATAAACCTCAGCTCTCAATTTACAACTTTATTTTACAACTTTATTCAGTACATGCACATGGTTTTTAATTTATACTTGAGCTATGATCCAATAAAGACACCCCAAATCTAATATTTCCTTACAATTACTATTTGCTTTTCATAAAATATGAACTGAGTATCATTACAGTGGATGTTTTTGACGTTTTTCAAGTCAAAATTTAATGTATTTATTGACATCTGGAGAGATTTTCGTTGCTTGTTTAGCCTATTTTATTATTAATATTCATTTCTGAAATGTGCTAATTGCTGAGATAGACTCAAGTGCATATGAAACAGCTTAGCTGTTAAAATCACTGTCATATTGTCAGACTTTTCTGCATGGCCTACAGGGGTGTATAATTTTTCAAACCGCAAATGATCATCTCTAGTAGGCTAACAGGATGATAGAAATGTTCTTGTTTGTTGTTAATGGAAACTGAAACTCGTTCAAACCAAACAGGCCAGACAACCTGCGAAGAAAGGAAGAAAGGTTTTTACGTCACACGGTCTTTGTCCACAGGCTTTGCTACCTTCATGGAAGTATCGATGCACGGAAATGTTAACACTACGGCTTCGACTGTCTTTAAGGTTGTGATTTTTAAATTCTGGGATATAAAATACAACTTATGAATAATTATAGAAAAATTAGCTTTTTAGCACTTGGATGGTATATATAAAAGTGTGAGTCTCACGCCGAACTTTTACAAAAACACACGCGTGTTAATTTAAAACTATCATTTCTTACTGTCCATGAACGTCTCATGTGCCGCAGCAGGTTTTACGGGGTGGAAGGAGGATACTGGAGCTTCGTCTGCAGCAACATCTCTGTTGATATTACAGCCGCCGAGGTTATATAATACTAGGATAATATTTTGTTAATACAACAACGAAGCGAAGTAATCGTCATATTAGCTTTCTAACGTAACATTGAAAATGCTTCAGTCCCTCGCCAGCAATTCTTGTGTGCGCTTAATACAGAGTCACAAATCGACGTGGTATTTTCTATCTTTAGTTTTGGGTTATGTCCTTTATCTTATATTCGGCGCTGTCGTCTTCTCATCGGTCGAGCTGCCCTATGAAGACCTCCTACGGCAGGAACTAAGGGCCATCAAGAAACAGTTCCTCCAGGAGAACGACTGTCTCTCCGAGGAGCGACTGGAGAGCTTTCTAAAGAAAGCCCTCGATGCCAGTAATTATGGGGTTTCCATTCTGAATAACGCCTCGGCAAACTGGAACTGGGATTTCACCTCTGCGCTGTTTTTTGCCAGCACGGTGCTGTCCACCACAGGTAGGTCATCCTTCAGGCTCCACCGCGTGATGCTGGCTGGAGCCAACCCAAAAGCGCACCTTACAATATTGGGGTTTGATGAGGCCTCCATCATGAGAATATATGTTTTTACACAAATTTTACTTCTAGTGATTAAACGTGACTGATAAATAGCACGTGGAATCTGAAAACTAGTCTATGAATAGTATTTTATCCACATGTTCATCATTTCAGCTTCACACGTACTCTAAGTGTGTGGAGTTGGTTTCAGGTAGAAGTAGGCCAATAGCATAGATACACATTTGTGACATTATTTACATATTTAAAAAATATTGTGCTAAAATACATAATATTTTTCCTGAAAACAACTATTGAGGTATTTGGAGAATTCTGCTTGATACATGGTACAGTTATTTTCCTTATCTTGCATTGCATTAGATCAATTGCTTGCAGGTGCTTGTCTGTCAGGAACACTGAAGAACTTTAGTTTGACTAATTTGCAGCAGTTATCTGTGAGGTTGCAACACACATACTACACATTCTTTGTGCAACACACATACTACACACACCTTGTGCGACAGCTGTTGTGTGAACTGATTTTACAGATATTTAGGTCAGATCAGATGTTGCTGACTCTGTTTAGTGTCAGTGGCAGTAAGATATATATTTTCTACTTTTCATTTGAAATCAAACACAGTCAGTATAATAATTGGATATTCACCTTTGCTGTAGTGTTGTAAGAGAGGTTGACACATGCGTTCCCAGAGGCCATGATGGTGTTGTCTTTTATTTACACTAGCTTTCTAAGGGCAGGATCCAGGGTGGAGCTGTATATTCATCTTATTGTTATTACACTGTGTGCAATAAATAATAAGAAAATCGAACTAGCTAAAAAGAAATATTTTCTCCTTTTTATTGCATTGCATTACAGTCATTTAGCAGACGCTTTTATCCAAAGCGACTTACATGTTTTGGGTCATAGGGTTCAGTGTCTTACCCAAGGACACTTCAGCATGTAGTCAGGGGAAGCTTGGAATCAAACCGCCAACCTTCAGGTTGGCATACAACTGCTCTTACCTCCTGAGCTACAGCCTCCCAATGGCTTTATTTATATATTTAAAAAACTATTAATATCATTAGACAATAAGCTTCCTACATAGTTAAAACTGCAATAAGTAGGCTTTGGTATTTTTAACTCTTACATCCACCTCACAAGAACGTGCTAAGTATTTGAGTCATACTTTCCTCACCTTGCCACAACATATTTTTTAAAATTGTTTTCACTAAGCATCAACTTCAACCTACCTGTACTGTAACAGCTTTACATGAGCCCATTTCCTGGTAGTAAAAAAAGTTCATATAATGAGTGTCTGTTCTTGGTATAAAGGTGTATGCTTTGCTTTTTTACGTTACAGGCAGATGGAAAGCTGAGAGTGAGGAAAGACTGAAACATTCCATACATAATGTTTTTTTTAAAGTGTTGCTTTTTTGTATTTGGCATTTTTAAATAAAGAAAAAGGGCAAGCAGTTCAATTGAGTTGTGTTAATTTCATAAAAACTAGAAAATAATATTCCTGGTCTACAAAAAAAGCAATCCATCATTCCCAATAAAACTTACTCATCTGCCCTCATGTGCATCCTATTTTTATTTGTAGTCCTTTAAGTGGTTTTGCAGTTTGTGAACATATTTGGACAGCTTTGTAAAAATTAGATAAAAGCCACTAAGATAGAAGACATGAGATTACATGAGGAATTTACCGCCTATTCATATTATATGTGGAGATATGAAAAATGTTTTTCGACCAATCCACAGTCATACCTCTATGGCGGAGTGGCTAGATAGAAGTCTCTCTAACAAAAATATGATGACAGCTCTTTCGACAGGCTTTTGCCCTTTAAATCCCTGTTGAAACATTTGCAATTCAGATGCATTGAGGTTAATGTTTCCGTTAAGAGAAGTAAGAGAAACATGAAGAGAAGTTGTATGTAAGCATGTAGAAATATTTCCGCGAGGAGGCTGTCATTGCAACAAACAGTTCTATAACCAAGGGTGTGTATACTGTAACTACACAGATTTTCCATTGTGAACACATATACATAGATGAATTAGATAAATAAAGAAAAAGGACATGTCAAGATAAATAAAAACATAGGCTTTTTGTTGGAATACACACACATTCACAACAAAGCTGTCTGCTTAAGTTCTGCCCGATGCACATACAAGAAAAACAGTCTGACAAAATTTAATATTTCTGTTTTATTTGTTGTTTTCCGATAGGATATGGTCACACGGCACCCCTGTCCGATGGTGGGAAGGCCTTCTGCATTATTTATTCAGTGATAGGGATACCCTTCACCCTCCTCTTCCTCACTGCTGTGGTGCAAAGGATCATGGTGTTCAGCACACGGAGGCCGATTGTGTATATCCACACACGCTGGGGTCTGTCCAAGCCGCTGGTGGCCATTGTCCATGCTACTCTCTTGGCGATGTTAGCCGTCTCATGCTTCTTCCTCATTCCTGCGGCCATCTTCTCAGCACTGGAGGAAAACTGGAACTTCCTGGAGTCTTTCTACTTCTGCTTTATTTCTCTCAGCACCATTGGCCTGGGAGACTATGTACCAGGAGAGGCTGCTAATCAGAAGTTTAGGGAGCTCTACAAAGTGGGCATCACTGGTGAGTACAGATGTTTGGGAGTTACCTTTATTTCAGGATTGTGGTAGCTTGTATGCTTTCAAGCTAATTCAGCTGATTGTCTTTAATACTGGTTTTTAATTGTTTTTTTCTTTTAATATACAGCACAAAAAATCTTAGAATTTTGATTAGTTACCTTAGTTTTTCTATCAAAACACACGATGGTATCATCAAATCTTTGTCAGCGTTTGCATTTCTCCATACTAGAGCTTTGCTCATTTTGAACTCCAACACATTCTTGTGCAAACGTTAAAACAGGTATTTCCCCTGTTTGCACTGGATGACTATAAAGCTGTTGAAACACCCCCACAAATCCCCTGTAATGAACAAATGTGTGGCAATGGTTTGAAGTGAAATCTTATCAGATTATAAGAAAGAAGATTGCCATGTTATACTGATAGGTTATCACCTCTAGTTGTGAGCTTTGGCCTGCATGCAAGTGACACACTCAGCTGGGAGTGTTTCTTGACCTCTTTTGTTAAAAGCGACAACACGTGGCTGTAGTTGTGTCAGAGATTGAAAAAGTACTAGGATCAAATAGATATTCATTTCTATGTTTAATTTGCATTTATATCTACTTAAAAATGGAGAAAAAAAGGTCTTTTTTTCTCGAATATTGGTAGTAAAAATTAGCACTCCTCACATGTGGTGTTATGGGAATTACTACTTCTGGGGAACCTTGCAATTGTTTATATATCACAGCTCATTTATAAACAATGCAGAGCTCATTAAAAGTGTTAAGCATTGCTGAAAAAACATTTGACATTTTCATTTTGCTTAAACCCATAATGAGATGCTGCAGGTCTAAAAAAAAGGGCCTATTTGAGAGCAGTGAGCCACTGCCTTCATTTTCTGGGTCACTTGTGCAGTATGCTGACAGCAACACTGTTAAACATAATGATGCTCAAATTAAAAACATTTTAGAAATTAAAAGGTCTTAAAAAGCTGTGGGTTTATAAATGCTGAATGCTTCGCTGGTGAGCTGTCTCCAACATGTGTGACGTGGGTGTGTAGTACGCAGCACCCAGAGAACGTCAGTCAGGATGAACATGCTAGTCTGTGGGAGGAGAGAAAGAGTCAACAAAGCCTTTGCATTAATGGTTCAGCTATTCGTTCCTTTATGATGAATTACATTGATGTCTTCATAGGAAGTGACATCACTATGCTCAGAGACACTAAAACAAACAACTGAATTCAGTTTGTCCAATAAGCAATTTTTTAGCTTGCAAAATGTCCATTCTTCAAGGATAAAATTATATTTTAACACCTATTAATGACAGTAGGGAATTATGAATATAGCAATTTATAGATGTGTTTAAATCGCTGTCGGAAAAGGAGTTTCTTTGTTCAGTTCACACTGCTCAATAATACAAACGCCCTTATTCTAGGATACATGGTTAGCTAACTACTGCCCCCTTGTGCCAGTGGAAGCAACTACATGTTTATATAGTGTTCTGTACATATACCATCACATTTCAAAGGTAAAAACAATCTGTAATGCAGTGAGTTGGAGTGATATCTAATATAAAAAAAGAAATAAAGAAAAAAATCATTAATATTTAGCACATAGTGACGTGTCAAATGGGGGTCTTCAGATCTGTACTGCTGGTTTTAGCTGTGAATAAATATTTTTTATGAATGAATATTTTTATTTGAGTAGCAATCGAGAATACAAATCAGAACATACAGATAATAATGATGCAAAAACTAAGACAAATAATAATGGTATTGGCTGAAGCACGTACTTATAATGCCAATCCTATTTTAAAAAGTCATCAAAGACCAAATTAAATCTATTTTTCAAGAGAAAAAGAACAACAAAACTAAAATCCAAGTGAAAAACAAAATAATCATTAAAATTTGCAAGCTTAAAACATAAAGCAACCTACATGACAAAAATCGAAAACACAAACTTTAAATTAATTCATTTTTAAACTTTTTTTTAATATTTTTCCAGTATTTTACTTTTAAACATATTTTTAAATGACAAAAGAGAAGCACACCTTTTTACATCATTACCACAACTATTTCACTGATTTACCCCTCTAACAGAGACACATCTGTCTTATATTGATTCTTAACTTTATTTTTTTTTAAATTATGTCCTTACTCTTATGCACCTTATCTATATTTTTTATGATCCTATAATTTGGATTTCAAGTAAGCATAAACAGAGAGATATCTGAAACCGTCACAGCAGTGGCTTTCAAGCACCAGATTGTTCAAAACGTTGTTTATAATACGGTAATAACACTTCCCATTGATGGTAATTATTTATAACTTTTGTATCCCATTGTCATATTTTTGTCTCTTCAGTCTACCTGATCTTAGGTCTGATAGTCATGCTGGTGGTGTTGGAAACCTTCTGCGAGTTGCAGCAACTGAAGCAGCTGAGGAAGATGTTCTACTTGAAGAAGGAGAAGCCGCACGACCGCCTCGCCATTTTAGAGCATGACCACCTGTCCTTCACCACTGTGTCTGATAGCTCTACAGCCCGCAGCGAGGAGAAAAACAAGACGTTTGTTAGTGTTCCAACTCTGGTCTCGCCCAACGATGATCCAATGATCCAGTAAATATCAACAAAAATCAGTGCCGATTAAGGGACGGAAATATAAAAGTAGCAGCAAACGCATGCAAGATTAGAGGTAGATAGATTGATTAGATCACAATCTCAGCTGTAGGTATTCTGCAACACTCAACCCTGTAAACTATAAAATTACAACACATAAAGACTACTCAGCTCAAGTAAACAGTCTCCTGTACTGAACCACAATACTGACAATAAAGTTATACGGCAGGAAAAGAATTCATATAAATTAATAAGGGAAAATGAATATTTAAATACAAATATATGATCTCTGCTGTTTTTCTGACTCTCACAAATAAAGCACCTTTAAGAGCTACATTAAGCATATTTCATGAAGTAATTTATCTCTTAAATCTAGCTGAAATACTGGACAATGGTCAGTGACGTAATACTGCATAAATATCTGGGTGTCTTATAGATGCTTGACATGCATTTGGACTTTACATAGTCAGGTAAATGCTTTAAACGTTCATGTACAGTGGCACTTTGAGAACTAGTAAAAAAATACCTGGTAAAAATGAGCCAACGTGTAACTGGAGCATAAGATTATCTACAAGTAATGAACTAACATTCAAGTTATCTTAAGAGTAACTTGTTACTAATCTTAATTCTTTATTATCGTTGGATATTTTTGCTTTTATCTGCTCACCGGGAGCAGATTAAAGAGTGGCAGCAAAGGGAATTGGATGAAATTACAGCTGGGCTTCTATCCGTAGACATCTTAATTTAAGAGTTTTTTTATGGCTTGTGCAAGCTAATCAGTTTGCTCTTGGCAAAACTCTGCTGAGCTTTAATCTGTTCAGTAATTAACTGGCACATATTGATTTTTGGGTATTGAAATTTGTTGTTTTTTTTCATTAGACAAAAAAAACTTCAGTGTTCTTTCTTGCATAATGTGGTTTGCACAGATGATGGAAAAAGAAGTGCAGTTTAAAAACCTGGTAATGAATTTTTGTTCAATTAAGCTGAGAAGACATCATTTAAACTTGAACTTGTAAACCACAAGATTTGTTTAGATATAGCTGCTGCATGTAATAATATAGATTGTACAAAAAGTGTGTTTTGGCATTTTTGGCTCATCTTTATGGAGGTGTTAACTATCCAGGTTGCACTGCACATTGTCACATTTCATTGTGATTGAAAAAACTGTGTAACATTTTTGTGACCTTCAACATGTTGAACAAGTCGTCCATGTGTGAAGCACTATGATTTATTGATTTGTCTGAGTGGTTTAATATGTGCCAGCCCCTGCAAAAAGGGAAGAGAGGTTAGCCCAGTTTAAAAAGGGGAACTAAAAGAGGTTGACCTGCTGCATTGTATGATCATAAATAGAGCTCAGTTTGCACATGGAGTATAGCCAAGCAGCACACAAGAACATAACTGGAATATCTTATGGAAGGGATAAAAAATGTACTTTGGGAAAGCTTTGGATACATTTATTTGAATGATTTTTGTTGTGGGTCATCTGTAATGGCTCAATAATTGCTGGAAGTTCTCAATGACCTCAAACAATTTTACTGTATTTACTAAATTTGAATGTAGAAATGTATATTTTTGAATACGTCATGATAAAAGTTTACACGATTCTGATGAAAGAAAGCAACGTTGTTCTAAAAAAAGTACCACAGAAAACTTGAAATGATAAATCAATGCAGCTGTGCAATCGAGACAGTCCTGAACATCCACTACAGCAGTTTAAAGCATGCTTATGAGATGAAAAGTATGACTTAAGGGATACACTCATACATACTCAAGAGAGAAGCAGGCATGTGTATATCTGCAAAGGTTTTCTCCTGATAAATAACAGGAATTCTTCTATATTAGTTGCAAACAGAGAACAGTGCTGCAAGCTGAAACTTCTGAATAAAAACGTAACTTTGATAAATATGTAATGGTATGTTTTGCACACGATTACAGTCTTTGGTACCTTTTAATAGGAGGCATTGAGTTCTAGTTATTCTCAGCACTGTCACAGCGTTGGTGAGGAGTTTGAGTTCAGACCTCAGCTTTCTTTCATGAATTACACTCCAAGATAAAGTCATGGCCTTCGTGTAGTGTTGAATGTAAAGTTTTTATGCCACAGTGATGTATGAAGCGTGCTTGGAGGAGAACTTTACAGTAGACTCCAGTTTAATACTGTTTATCTGAAGCAACGTGTGCAGATGAGTAATCATCCTTGGATAGATCATTCCTGATGGTTGTATTTGTAGCTTAAGTAACCTGCTGTTTACTACAGTTTGCATCAGATAAGATGGACACACATACAGGTGATGGTTTGATGTTGCAACAGTCCTTGCAAAGCCTTCGCGGTACTTCCCTTGTGTGCAGATCGTACCTGGTTAGTGCTTTGCTTCCAGTTAAACTGATGCTACTGGAAGGTTGTGATAACATTTCAGCCATAAAATGTGTAAAGGTTGTAAATGTTTATGTCATGTTTGCATTAGCTTTGCCTTAAATGTGTTGAATAACATTGTTGTATGTCTTTTATTGTACTGTCTGTAAAAAGGGATTGAAACATTAGACTTTATTTAAATCTCCATTTCACTGTGAATCGTTATTTCTGTTCATATTTTCTGTTGAGAACAAATGATTTTTTTCTGTTGTACCATAAAAATGTCCAATGTTTCTTGTAGCTGCATTTATTAAACTGAATTTAGGCTTAATCCATCATTCATATAGTCTGTCTTGAAGGTAAAAGCTGACAGATGAAATTATTCTGGTGTTATTCAGAGAAACACATTGTGTGAAGGACTGTAGACTCACTATATTATTTATTCATATTGAGAAAACTGATGTCTGTAATATTCATGTCCAGAAGTTAATGTAGATATTATTCCAATAGTTGTGGTGGATGCTCTAGAATCTTATGCACAGTCAAATATTTCACTGTTGCAATACTAATATTGTATTACAGGATTGTTACTGTGTATCAAGGTTTACCTGGAATCAAGTTCAGCATAAGAAAATACACAAACTGTAAAATGTAAATGTTTCTGAAATAAAAGTATTGGTTTATTGCTGTTTAATCAATTTTTCTTTAATCATTACATTGTTTATCTTATACCCAGAAATGAAGGGCAATATCTGCTTGGGACTTTTGCAGTATAAAAGAAGGTTGTGATTTCATTTCATCTTTGAGTTTTAAAACAAATGGAAAAACAGAGGAAAGCAGTAATTGAAGTTGGAAAACTTTCATGCCCAATCCAGAGTTTATCTGTTGATTAAGCACAAGAAAATTTATCAGACTAATTATGTGGGACTTTTTAAAAGTGTTAATCAGTTATTAGATGACAGTCTGCATGAACGTGACACTAAGTTTAAATATTAAAAAAAGGAAATTATCTTTAATTATAAAATGCAGCTTTTTAAAATCTGAAATGTGTGTAAAACAGTAAGCAGGGTGTTGCACCTTACAGGGGGGATATTTCTAACTTAATGGAGTGTAAATTTTATAGTGCAACACTTAAGCTGATCTTTTGTTCATGTAGACAACTGTAATCATATTCAGGTGCATTTCCCTAGTGAGCCACTGAGCAGGCATCCATTTTGCCAAGTTTATGAGGGAAATCTGCTTAAATGATTGCTAGTAGTAGCAAGTATTTTATTGGATGCAAAATGTGAGAAACAATCTCTTGGATTCAAAGTAAATAGAACTCACTGTCAATACCATTGCTCAGTTTGTTACAGTGTGTGAGGGACCGAGCAGAGACACATGAGAAGCACAGGGATTTTTGTAGAAAAAAATATTTAAATTTATTTTTAAACAAATGGTTAACTGTAGGGCCCATAAAAGAGGTCAACAAAACAAACTTCAACATGCGCATGAACAAAGGAAACTGAAACACTAACTGACCTTCTGCACAGACACACTAGGACACATTATATACATAGGCCGATCAGGCCATTTGGACACATAAGCAGGGGTAAACTACAACATTAATTAATTTTAACAGACAAAAATACTTAACTAATCTGCTGGGTTACCGATAACCAATTAAGGGAAGTCAAAACACTGAAATCTTCAAATAAAGCAAAACCCAAAGTAACAACAAAAACAAACAATAGAGAATCCTAAACCCATCTACCCTCTAAATGGTAGAGCCCAATTAGGCCTTAGCCCTATTTAATGAGTTCCAAAGCAGCTGGTACATTTTTCACCAGCAGGCTGGCCAACCTCCACATCCTGGGAACTGGCAACTCGAAAGAAAAGTATGTTAATATAAAACAAATCAAATTAATAAGGTGACAAAGGTAAGTTAGCTAGATGTGTGCACCCAATCAGCTAACCACCTTGCAAAACTTTATAAAATGTTATTTATTTAAAGTTTTAACAAAATAACTATTAAATCAAAAGAAAGTTGCCCGACCTTTGTGTAGGTGTGTGTGTCAGCTCACTCTGCCATCACACAGTGTTTCTGCCCCACATTTACAATAAGCAAACAAAAAGAATTGTGCTTCTTCATATGCACAGTGTCATCCCAACAAATTCATTTTTTTAAGATTTTCAAATAGTTCAGATTTCAATTGCTTCCTCTACTTTTCAAGACGATATATCTATTAACGTTTTCAGAACAAACATCTGAGTTGCATTAGCTTGTGAACAAACACACTTCTGTCACTACATAAGCTGTGCAAAATCTTTTAAAATTAATTTACTGGGCTTCACTAGCAGCAACTGCAACAATGTTAGTCTTTCCATGCAGAAAATGGAAAGTCTTGTAGCTTTACAAAATAAAACTAAGCTTCATAAAAAGGCAAATTGATCACGGACATTAACTTGTTTTCATTGCATAAAACTGTCCACGGAAAGCAGCTTTGAAATTCTTTAATGAGTGCACTGTAGGTGGTAAAAAATGTTACAATTCTAAATTTGCATGTGTAATGTTCTGCTGCTGGTTAGCACTGCAGCCTTACAGCAAGCAGGTTGCCGGTTCGATCCCCGGCTCGGGAGGTGGCCTATCTGTGTGGAGTTTGCATGTTCTCCCTATGTTAGTGTGGGTTCTCACCGGGTTCTCCGGCTTCCTCCCACAAAAACATGCAGCTTGGGGATAGGCTGATTGGGAACTCTAAATTGCCATCTAGGTATGAGTGTGAGCGTGTGTGGTTGTTTGTCTGTATATGTTGGCCCTGTGATAGGCTGGCGACCTGTCCAGGGTGTACCCCGCCTCTCGCCCTGTGTAGCTGGGATTGGC
>JBAMHX010000018.1:10782289-10798437 GCA_037177515.1 Pseudomugil tenellus | reverse complement strand
AATCCTATGCTGTTTTCAGGGCACCATCTAGATAACCAGCGGTTGAATGATGAAAAGCGGCTGTACATTTCATCATTGACCAAATTTCTAAAGATCTGTTCGGACCTAAAAACGGCCATATTATGCAAAATGGTCTTTTATGAGCTTTTAACCTTCACAGTTTCAGCTAGAAATCTCTCAGCAACAAATGAACGGTATTGCAAAACTATAGTTTGGTGCATGTTGCAAAATGCATAATATTATCATAGATGTGAATCGGACAGACTGAATGGAAAATATAGCATAATATAGCTCCTTTAAAACTTTCAAGTCACCTACAAAAATCAACCTTCTCACACTGGTTTTCAGCTGAAATAGACTGGTATAATCTTTCTGTTTTATTTAAATTGGTTTTATTACTTTGTCTTTAAATTCCAACATCATTACCGTGTCGACTGTTGGGAAAGCTATCTTTTTCTTTTCTTAGTCGTCATTGTAATGTTCAGTGACCAAAGAAAATGTAGTTCAACCTGAAACCTCAGACTTGTGAATCAAAGCATCAGAGGTGGTAAAACCATGTGAATTATGCCAAAGCTGAATGATAGATTATTCTGAAACCTGAATATAAGGAAAGGCAAGTTTATTTGTATTGCAAAATTCAACAACAGGGTGATTCAAATGACTTTAGAGAGACATCAACGTTCATCACACAACAGAAAATAAGAAAAAACCATAAAAAAATCTGTATTTGAGCTTTAAAGAGATAAACTCTATTTAAATAAACAGTTTCATGTTTCAGCTGAAGTGAGGCTCTTTTTCTTACCTGGCTCCTTTTTTCCATATCTGGTTCTGACTTTGGGAACTGATAAAACACTGGGTCCAGATGACCTGAGGGGGCTGTTAGGTTCATACTATGTCAAGAGGTATCTGATGAGGCAGATCTTCAGATCCCTCAGATCTTCTGAGGGACAGACAGCCAGAGAAAAGGCTGGCTGAAGTGATATGGTCCACTTTTTTGGTCTTAATAAAGACTCAAGCAACAGCGACAGCTGTCTAATTGATTTTTTTTAGGTAGTTTTGTAAAATCAATGTTACAATTCCGTATTTATGTACTTTTAATATTTCTATTTGATGCAGCTTTTTATGGATGTTGATTATTTCCAACCGTTAACCAGGAGATGTAATAAATCAGCTGCAAACAGAAACACAAATAAATAAACCACGACACGGGTGCTGATTTTACTTTGTCATTTGTTGCAAGCGAAGACAATACTGCAAAAGAGTCCAAATTATAATAAAAAACACAAATTTCCAACTAGCTAGCAGTAGGATCATATCAGTGAATCATCATTTTGACCAGAACACCCATAGAACAGTGTTGTATTTATATCTGACCCATTGCACAAAACATTAATCATTACAGTCTCTCAGATGAAAAAAAAATAAAAGCATCACCAGGGACCAAGTGAGTCATTTCGCCACCAGCAGTTCAGCATACAGGGCAGTGAACATGTTGTGAACACTGAATAAACACATTATGCATAGTGTATGGTCAAAACTTCTCACCAGCACTAGTGAGTCATTTTTTCATAGGCTCACAGTAACAAGGTGATGACTCATTTTTCAAGTGTTAATATTTAAAACCCACATTTTGTCTCTAAGAATAAACAATTATGAAGACAAAATAAATTATCTCCAATTTATTTTGAGCTTTAAATTGATGCTACCGTATGTTATTATAATTTTTTATGTTTTCTGTAAATATCTGTAAATGCAGCAAGACTCAGGAGATGTTTCAGTTTTCATGGCGAGTGTCTCCTTGTATGCAGTGATGTACTGTGGGGAGAATGGACAAACTAACTCACAAGGCTGGTAAAATCACTGGACACAACCAAGGGGATATGGAGATAGTCAGACACAGGAGGTCTCTGGACAAACTGGTCTTCCATCATGGACTGTCCTTCACACCCGCTGTACAACATGCCGGAGGGATAGCAGATCTGTTTCGTTAACAGCTCTGCTTTCATTAAAATAAGTTCAGAATATCATTCTTCCTTTCCATAAAAGCTTTTTATGATTACTTTTCCATGTGTGAGGGGTGATCACATCAGCACCCTGGCCAGATACATCACTTCATCCATGAATCTCTTCCTCTACCCATATAAAATGCAAAAAAAAAAAAAAACATACCAATGACCTCCTGACACCGGCAGCTGCATTGCCCCACACAGAACCAGTACAAGCAAGCATTACATGCCATGATTATATGTGATCCAGATGGAAGACTTAGTTAGAAGTAAAGATGCACAAAATCAGTCACACATTTTAACCTGTCTTTAAATTTACAAGTCAGTTTTTTATGTTAGTCTGCTTCAAAGATGTAGGTTGATTTTCTAAAAGAATAATGTTTATGCACTCTCTTGTCAGCTGATTGAGTCCTGTAATACCAGCTGTATCTTCGTACACAGTTAATTGTTTTGCATTAACGAAGCGTTTATCAGAAGAGCATATAAAAGCTTATCTGATAATGTGAGTTGCTGACTGATGAACAGAACAAAAAAATGCTCAGTTGAATAAAATAACAGAAGCAGAAAGTTCTTAGTTTAGTGCAAATATCCTTGCAGAGGAAATAAATTAATGAGGTCTTACAATTACGGCAGACTCAGTTCCAGTAAATTAGAGGAATTTCCAAATACTCTTTCTCTCCAAAAAGTCAGATTAACAAGAAGATTTTCTGACGCATGAACATTACACACAGCAGCAGTTACGCATAACAGCCACACATCTGAAGAAATTTATTTTTAACAGATGTATGTAATCAAGGTTCAAATAATGTGTGATTTGTGAAAATTCTCATTGCTTATTCTTTCCTCATGAGCCAGTTTGAGTACAGGAAATAATGTGTGTATTTTTCCTGTAAGCATCTGACCCTATGTGTCCATGCTGACGAAGTTTTGTTTATTGCAGTGTGGGGTTAATGATTTTTAATCATATGTTCAGCTAAATGTCCTCAACCACTGTCTCCATAGGGGATCAATCCCTACTTCCCATTGCCAAAAAATCCTATTCCAAAATGTCTTTCTTTCATTTGATGCGTTCACTGACACTAATACTGTGCAGACAAGCAACTGCATTGTAAATATCTGAAAGTGATTTGCTTCCTCGGAGACGTAGCTAAAGCCACAAAACGTCTGAGCAGATTTGTCTGAAAGAGCATGAAGCTGACAGGAACAAAGAGCAACAGAGAAAACGTACATGATGAATCTATTTCTAGATGATAGAAGCACACATTCTGCTTCCATGTGGAGGATAAGCTTATTGGTAATTCAGGAAAAAAAATGAGCATTGGTGTGCATTTAACAAATGATTGGTACTGTTTGAAGTCCTTCAGATGAAAATAACTCTTAGTCAGCACAGCTTAGACTGAATAGCTTTAATGGTGTGTGAAGTTATTCTTTTTCATGACTAGTTTAAATTATTTAAGATAGAAAAGATACATTCTATCCAGAACAACAGGAGATTTTACTTATGCAATTTCCAACCACAATCATGTTCGTAATAAGCCCACTGTTGTCAAGACAAGTCTCTTGTGGAATCTCTAATCTCATTCAGTAAATTATTAATCTGCCCATCGGGGTAACGCTAACGTATGACTGTAGGCAGATGACTTTCTGTGGAGTCCAAAAGCTCTGTACAGGAGCAACCAGGCATCTCTTTTATGTTCAGCTTTCACGGAGAGTGAAAAACCGCACCACAAAAGCCATGAAGTTCTCTCCAGATAAAGATGTTCTCTGAGTGCTGTCTGCCACAGATCTAAAGTGCTTTAAAGTCTGTGCAGTACGTTCCAAAATGTTCACAAAGAAGAGTACGAAAATATCCCCTTCACTGGAGATATAGTTTATAAATCTGGAAAAGAAAAGGAAAAAGAAACAGCTTAAACTTGAATATAAAAGTTTAGCTGTCCTTGTCTTATGTCTTCATCCACTATTTCTGCCAATACAGAGACTTTGTTTTCTTTGCACTTGACTTATTCCAAAACCACCTGGAATTGACAATATCTTTTACCATTTCCTAAATGTCCTCACACACAGTCACAGTTGCAATGAACGAAACAAGCAATGAGGTTACAGCTTGAGTAATCTCTCACTGAACAGCAGCTTAGCAGCTACTGTAAAAGAACATCAGACATGAAAAGTTGGATGTGTCGTGTGTGTGATTCACTTAAACACCATGACAGAGACAGGGGTTTCTTTCTTTCGTTCTTTCTTTGTTAAATGAGTTGTTTCATACAGAGTCAGCTTGAACAGGGTAGGAAGAGCTGAACATCAGGAAATCACAGTTCTTCTGCTTGTGTAGGAAAGCTCAGAATACTTTATGACCTCCTCCTTCTTATCTTTATTTTCCATCCTGGACTCAAAGAAAAATGTCTTAAATGAAGAGTCTTTGTGTTACGGAAGGGCCTAATAATGCTTTTCTGTGTGCCACCCAGCATGACTTTAATTTATTTCAGTGGGAGGTTTTGTTCGTGTGTTGAACATATTTTTTTCTACTGAAGAAGTGATGGGGGTTCAAAGTCAGAGAACATGAGATTATGCAGACTTTTGCCCTTTAATTTGTTGACCACTCTTTCGGGACAGTTTCACACAATGGGTTGAGGTTGACTTTCATTATGCGATTATTTGTGCTTTTCTTACGTAACGATGCCTGTGTTTCACATCTTTCTAGTGTTCAAATGCTTAGAAGCAAGAAGAATGGAAGAGTGGAAGTTGTTTGTCCATGTTTGACAGATCGTTACGTTAAAAGTCAAAAAGTCCTGAATGATTAGTGTTTGAAACAGTCATTACAGTTTTCTGTTTCTCTACATCTCTTTATTCCTTGCTGATTTCATGTCGTCTCACACAAGAATGGTTGGGTTAGGAGTTAAAAGTACATAGTTTTGGGTTGGAACATGGTTAGATGTAGATGTTACACATAGTTACACAGTTACAAAAATGTAGTTGCTTATAGCTTTTACAATTTACTGCTCATTGGTCGCTTTTCCAGTCGAGTTACGTAAACTCTGCTTGACATAAAATAACAGCCCCGGGATAAGTTACCATCTTCCGGTTTACAACCATAAATTGTGCCACTGCTATAGCTCAGGCTTGTGTACAAACCTTTCTGTCTTTTTTAAATGTATACTCATTGTCTTGTATAGAACATAGTCATCCTCACCAAACACCTGTGTGTAGATTGTCCAATCTCATGAGCATAACCTTAGATTCATTTGAATTACTGCTCTCAAGGATTGTGACAAAAGGAAGTTTTTCATAACTGAAAAGACGTCCAGGGTTTGTGGTGTACCTTCATGTATCCTTATTTTTTGAGCTTATAGAATTTCCTCCTTATGGTTTGTTTGTGCCCATTCCCAATCCCCACACTTTAGGGAGTGTTCCTATTGAGTAAGTAAGGCAAGGATCTCCAAATCCAATCCTCGGAGGTTGGTGTCCTGCAGGTATTGGAAGTTTCTCGACTGAAACCCCCCTGATTCAAATTAAAGTGATCTCCACAGCTTGTTGTCAAATTCTGCACCGTCTGTTAATGACCTGTTCATTCGAACCAGGTGTGTTGCTGCAGGGAAGTATGGAATACCTGCAGGGTTTGGAGATCCCTAATTTAAGGGCTCAGGCTAGTCAAAGACGATCCTGAATGAAACTGGTGATGTACAAACAAGGTTGTTCTGCCCTTGACACATTGTATGAACACAAAGCAAGCTTGGATGGAGCGGAAGAGACATTGCTGGTAAGTTAATCTATAGTGACAGCATTTGGCTCTGAGCTGGTGTGGTTATTTATTGCATGTTTTTAGAAATTATTGTAATTTAAGTGACCAGTCAACACAAGATTAATACAATTTGTTTTATTTTTTCATACTATGTGTATTCATGACATTTCACTTTAGTAAGTGAAAATATGTGAAATACATGGTTACATCTGTTTTTATTTGGACTATTTGCTGTTCCAAAACAACATGTTCTGTCAGACAATGCTGGTGTCCCATTATAGTGTGGCCTGTTTCTGGTTTTCATACCATTTTGAAACGTTGCAAACTTACACATGCATCACAGCATGAAGTCAGTCATGCCTGTGAGGGCTTAGTGATTAGGCCTTAAGATACAGTTTGGGGTTTGCCTCTTCTTTAGTTGCTATGATGCCATGTGTCTTAGATTTCCTTGTGCCAGAACATGTTCTCCATTCTCACTCTAACATGAAAATATTGACTAATCATTCATCTCATTTGGATTTAAAATTTATTATTAAGCTAATTTGGTGTTAGGCTTAAGTGAATGTCCCTGGGAGTCTTCCCGTTGCTGATCTTCATATACCTTAATCCCGGGGGAATAAGCAGGAGTGTGATTTGAGTTTAAAGTTATGACATTTTTGTTCTTAGACAGATGCTAAATATTTTCTTTGAACCAACAATCACATGGGCTAATAGTGGATTTAATTTAACTCTGAGATGGGGTGAAACTCAGCGGGTAAGAACTGTTATAACCAAGGGAGCAAATCTTCCCAGTGGATGTCACTATAAGTCATTATTATAAGACCCAGCCCCCAGCATACAAAGTATTCAACATGGGGTCAGAAAATCAGGCAATTAAGGGAGCTGTGGATGTGGATGAGAGCCGACAGCCAATGGGGGAGTGCAGAAGGAGTCTGAAATACTTGAACCCCCTTCTCTCCCTCAGGGAACTGACTGGTCCACATCCTTTAGCCCACTGCATGTACATACAGAGCAACCACTTAATCACAATGCTTATTCAAATCAAGCCACTGCACAGGCCTCTACTTGCGCTTGTACTTACTGTACGGTATTGAATCAAACCACTTTATCCGGACAGTTGTCTGACAGATCAGTTCAAATCAGATCAGATCAAAATGGTCACAAGAAGACTAGATTTTATTCTCTCTTATCCAAGCCAACGGGGGCCAATGCATTCAAATAAACAGAATAAAGCCTTCAGATTTATAACACCACTCATGCTGTTTGAGTTGGAGGTAATTACTGCTGAGAAGAGGAAAACAGCTATCTCAGAGAAAACTGAATTGTCTTCACATTTATCTCCATCTGATAAAGAGAGCAGCTCTTCCCCAAACCACATAACAAGCAGACAAAGCTGTGCATTTACAGCTATGGGAGCACCAGGCCATTGAGTTCTATTTTTGCCCAGCATTTACTGCTCACTGTGTGCCTGGATGTTCCCAGTGTTTGATGTTAGACTGGGAAGTAGTGATAGAGGAGAGAAATAGTATGAATTTTATAGTGCTGACATCACACACACCTGTTTGGATTTTTTGAAGGTTCTCCAAACACCTGCTGCTAGAGTACACGAAAAGCTCAGTTTGCTGATCAGAAAGCAGTTTGAACAGAGTTGAAAGCAACCCGACTGGTCATGGCATCCAATCAAAACACTTCAAAGCCAAAAGCGAACAGATCAGAAGCTCGCTGACGATGTGAATATTCAGGTGTTTATGAACCTATTCTTTTTATTTGGCATTCAGCAACTTGCATGATAGGGATGACTTGGTAGCTCCCACTGTATTTTGACAGTTTCTCTCACACGTTTTCAATCCCCAGAGTTGAATTATCTACCACAACAAGCAGAGCTCAATGGCCACTGTTTGTCCCGAGCTGCCAGGTTTAATTATGTTGAAGCAAAAATGTTTTGAAATTGCAAAATCTCATTATAATTGAGGTGTAAGAGACTCAGGTGTATTATTCCACTGCTATTTCAAAGCTCTCATTTGTACCCAGTTCTGTCACCAGTGTCCATGGCACCATCTGTTACAAAGATGGAGATTTGTTGAATCCCTCAATTAAAATCCCATGTTGCCACTGGGGAGATAGCTGATGACTTTTTCTGCAAGAGCAGTGAGGGAAATATTTCAACGGGTTCCTCTATTTTCAACATTGACGCAGGATTGTTTTCTTGTCACCATCTGGGCTTAGATAACATCCTTTTCATTTGTCAATCATCAGCTGCAGTTATCTGCTCAGCAGGTAGCCTGGCTGGTTGAATCCAGAGTGTTGGAGGTTGAATTAACTGTGTGGTCATTGTTTAAAATGTACAGTTTCCTCTTATTAATTTCTTTTAATGTGCAGAACAAAAGCTATTAAGATCAATTTCCAGAAAGGTAGATGAGAAGATTTTTCTGTATTAGAAAATTCAGGAAAGAAGTGAAACTCAGTGAAATTAATAAATAGAATAAAAATTTTTCAAAACAGTAATCTTTCAGCTCACTGTGTTTTCTAAAAGTTATTCTAGCTTATTATTGCTACTTTTAACACAAAGTGGCTCTATTATGCACATTTCAGGCTAAACTATTTTGCAAGTCCATGAGGACATGAATTAATATCACATTTTTTCCAAACTCCTTTATTTCCATCACATTGAACCTCACTGTAGGTATCTGCAACTTAGCCAAGTTAGCATACATTTACGCTAACTTGGCTTACTGCCGGGAGTTTACAGGCGTACACAAATAAGCTGTTTCATCACAGAAACAGCGGCAGGACAAGTAAACATACCAAAGTTACTCAGACAATAATGTCAACACAAAACATGCAGTCGTACATGTTATAATCTGAATTGGACCCATAAAACGAACTTAGCTTTCTAGTTAGTCGTTATGTTTTTAGCAACCCCACAATTCATGATTTTATGTAGCTAATTAGGTGCTTTTAGCCCGGTCCCTAAGTTTCCAGCAACCCCCGATTCATATCTATTATTTCATGTGTTGGCAAATCACCTGGATGTTTTTAGCCCGGTCGTTTGGCTAATGGCATTCCACCATCTTATCGCTAATGTTAATAGCTAGGTCTTTATACCCCTCCCCCCAATCTACTGGTTCGTGAAAGTTACAAAAGTTTGTTACCGTGGGTAATTACTCACTGCACAGTATTTTCAAATACAATAGTTTTAAATATAATATAGTTTTATAGTAATTCCCATCTACAGTTTTAATAGCTAACTTTATGCTCATCATACATATAGCTGTTGCTACATTCAGGTAAAGTAAGTCTGAGTTCATAACTGCTTTGACCATTGCTCACATGATATCAAACAAAAACAACAATGTTTTTCGGTTAATTTGGTTTTATTACAGCTTGTGTCTCAGGATTAAAAATTTGGTCCCTCATTGTAGAAACAGGTCCTCATGCAAAATCCTGCTAGCAAAATCCTCGACATACTGTCCCTTATTCATCCAGTAGCCTCCAGTGAAGTATTGTCTCAGATAAAAATATTATCCCAAAGCTGTGGCTGGCTCCCAAAAGCATCTATCCATTGCCGTCTAGTTTTCCTTCAAGAATCTGAAATGTAGCTTCCCCTCACAGCTAAAGCAGCATTTTTTGTGTGACATGTCAACAAACTTTTTAGCATCTTCCATCTTACTCTGATCAGTGATGTGTGTGGTTTTGTCTCATAAACCTCCAAAACCTGGAGAAGATTTCCTGGCCGCAGACTAGCTTACACCAGTAGGCATCTGTAACGACTCAACCCCCAAAAGCCCAGAAACCTCCTTTTAAAGAACTTGGAGAAAGATGTGGAGTTGACACACACATACACTGTCTCATATCCCGTATGTACACATCCACAGCAAGACTCCTGAACTGAATGAACTCATCGTAGACAAAACCAAAGGTGGTTTATTGTTCAGTGTGTGTCCAAGGTTTTTAACCTCTGTGAGTGTTTTGATTAAAGACAGAAAATACTGTTTGATGAAAGTTGGAAATATCCACAACTGCCAGATTAAATCAAAGTCCCACATTTTATTCTCAAAGAACTTTTACAGATGTTCTATAGAACATTACATTTTGATGCTGGTCTTTAAGTTACATGACATCATATTTTAAGAGTATTTGTTATAATTATTATCTGTTTTAATTATTTCACTACCTTTATGATGCATTTTAAATGCTCATCTTGGTTTTAACTGTGTTTTATGTTTTAATTGATATTCTTCAGTTTAAGGTTTAATCATTTTTAACATAACTTGTGTCTATTTAGAGGTAACTGTAAAGGTTCCAAATACTGATATGCAAAATGCAGAACCTCAATACAGCCAAAAACCTGATCCTATTGGTGGGCTGTTGCAAAGCCCTCCCTCCCAACCAGTGTGCTATGAATGAAGCAAACCTCTCTGCTTCCAGAACACAAAACTTTTTCTCTTGGACTTCTAAACAGGAACTTTCCCCTGATACACTTCTCTTGGGGTTTCTCTGCTTGGACTTCTCTGCTGGAGATATGCATTAAAGACCAAGCCAAATGGTCAGAGCACATGGTCACCCTGATAATGAATGAGCTTAACTACTTTCTGTAACTAAGTTTGAGCCTTTGACCAGAAGTCAGAATGTTCCACAATTTAAGACACAATCTTTATGGGACTTTACTGCACCTTTTTCATCTTCGGCCTTATTGATCCACAATTTCCACCATGCCATCAATCTCGAGAGATGATTTTAGGCTATGACCCCCCACGAACAGGCCATCCCACCAATTCTGACTCAGCGCCAGTATGGACCAGTCCACTGTGCCATTGAACAGAACGGATACTGGACCAGAGCTCAGTCCACAGTTGTAAACTTACGTTTCTCAACAAACCCCGTGTCCTCACCAAGGACTCATCTGTCTATCATACCATGTCAGAGGTATGAATCTATTTCATCCAGGCCTTTGGATGTTTTAACATCTTCTTAGACATAATTAATAAACATCACAGTTTATTTAACTCATAATTAATTGAACAACCAGTTTTACATTCCTTTTACACAGAAACTAAGGTTGTTCATCATATCTACAGCTGTATAATCTTTTATGTTTGTCTGTCTTGTTTGTTATGTTTGTTTGATTATTTTCTTTCTCATATTTAGCACATGTATATATTTTAGATTAGATTATTAAATATTCACTTTCTTATCTGGTCTTTGTCTTCCTTTCCTGTGGTCATGATTTAGGTCATGTCCCCTGTCTCTATATTTCTTAGCAGCAAGCGACTCATGCAATCAATACTACCAATGGGATTCTATTTTTAGATATGCAAATGATGTGTTGTATAATTAAATATCATCATCAGTTCATTTATAAAGCACATCAACACCAACCACAGCTGAAGAAAGGGGGAAAACATCCAAGGTAGGCACAAAAGAGCAACAACATAAATAATTAAACAAAACAACATAAAATTGGCTAAATCTGAAAAAAATCCATAATGGTCAAAGAAAATTAGTTTTTCAAATATTAAGAGGTTATTAAGAGGTTATAAACCCTGAAATGTGTTTTTGAGCTGTAAACAATATTATTTAACAGTGATGAAAACCACTTGTAATATTGTTTTAAAAAATTGTAAGAATAGGGTTATACAGTTTTTATAAATAGTTATCTTAGTATAGCAGTACACCTCAATCATCCCTGATCCTTTATTGGTATGTCTGTTAATGTTCTGTATCTGTAATCTTGGACTGGGCTTGAACTGGAACCAACTGCATTGTGCTGGGACGCTGGCTCAATGACAATAAAGTTAATTCATTAATTTATTATTTGAGAAAACTAGTTAGTATAGATCAGTATTGTATTCCTCCTATATTACCAAAAAAAAGGAACTACTTTTTTTCCACCTGCCATAAATGTGCAAACAAGGTGCAGCGTCGTGATGCAGCAGTGCTCAGTTCACTCAGACACACAGTGATGATGGAGATATTTCACCCCTTCAAAAAGCAAAGATGTTTAGGTTGATATGTGCGTGTGTACATGTGTGAGAAAAGTCCAACCCTCTTTTAAAGATCTGACAGTCAATCACAACATCAGAGTAGGGATTGATAACAGAAGCAGAGGTGACAAGGCTGTGATGTGGAGACATGACAGGGACAGGTGGAGGAGGACAGGTATGAAGGGCAGAGACAGAGACTGTTTTATTCAAACAGGTTAATAAATAATATGGTTAGAAAATGCGTAATGAAATAAGACATTGTTGCAATAAATAACTTTAAAAAACATCCATTTAGAACTTTTAAATTAAATTTACTAAACAATATTAATATATCAGATGGAGAATACCATCAATAACAAATTGATATTGACTGACGGTTAACTGAATAATTATAAACATATATAAATATATGTTGTGTAGGAGCCCGTGTTTTTCAAGACAAACTAAGCTGACTGGTCTTTTTCCACTCAGTTTAGCTTCTGACCACAAAAGATGCATTCATCAGAAACATCTACAGGCTCCATTTTACATGCCATTTTAACATGTGTGTGTGATACTGAAAATGTTTTTCTTTAAAACATTTCAAGCATCAAAAAGCTGAGAAAGCTGTGGATAACTTTACAATATCTTTGATGAGACTGGGTACAAAGTGAAGAAACAGCAAAAAGATGAGAACAGAAGAGGGCAGGAGAGAGGAAGTGGTTTCTTGGCAGACCACGTTCCCATAATCCATTGCGTAAAATTATGCTGAAGTTTGTTTCACTCTTCCGGCTACATTCACAATAATGATAAAATAGTACTGTTTTAAAAGGTAATACTCCTTCAGAAAAAACTTAAAAATAACATATTAATTACTCAAACAATGGCCAAATCTCAAAGATGGATACACGGTACACATTTGAATCAAAAGAAAACAGAACAGAGAGATTAGTGCCCAATCTTCTACTCAGAATGGGTAGATGACAGTTCAGGGCTCCGGTTGTTTAGCTCCGTTCAGGATTCAGGATGTTAAAAATGTGGGTTTCTTTTGGGTCTATTGTTGCTGCCGTGTCCCAGCTTCCTTTTCTGTTTCACTGAAATCTTTTTAAACTTAATTTATTTTCATTAGCTAGTCGAAGTGACAGCTAGCTACAGCCTGGGCTGCTGCCTGCAGCAGCTCGATATTTACTTTGGCAAGCTGCCAAAAAGTCTGTGTTTCTGGCAGGAATCCAATGTAAATAGGATTCTGCTGCAGAGTATTTATAGTTTTAAAGTCCTTTTTATTAAGCTGTTGGTCCGTTATTTACTTCACTTTACTTCACTTCGCCATACTTCTCTCCACACGTTCTCATGCTGTCTTCTCCGACAGCTGCTTTCTCAAAGTCACAAAACAACACATTATACTTTTAAGTCCGCCCTATGGTCATCAAAATAACAAAATGAAAGATGCTTCATGAACTAACCAGCTCTAATCATCAGAGTACTTATAGGCTCTTTGTGTTGCACTGCTGTAGGTGGAAGCAGGTGTCATGCTAATTAGTTAGCCTTCGCCTCTAATTTGCTGCTGATCGTTCGTAGCTCGGATATATTTCTCAATCTGGATGCACATCTGTCGGTTTATGAACAAGAAATAATAACAGCAGAAGAAGATCCTCTTGGTGGGTGTTTTAACTTCAGGGCTGCCACCCTGCGACTCATTGTTGTGAAATCACCTCATCTCGTCATCTTGCGAGTGACTTTATGGTTGTAACATGCTCCATTAATAAAATCTGGAAGTTTCCTCAAGTTTCGTATGTATCCAACAACAACACAGGTCATCCCAGAAGACATTACCATGAATATATTGAATTAAATCACTCTTCTAAAATATCCGGTTTTCAGTTTATTTAGCAAGGACCGGAATTGAAGACCTGAGCTGGGAAGAAAAGGTGTCATGGCGGCCTCCAGTGTTTTGCTCAGAAAGTGGTGGATAGAATGAATTTTGGTCTTTAATTCAGTCTGTTTCGTGTGTAAGTGATAACAGTTTCTCTCTATTGCTTTGTGTGTTTAACATGGTTCAAATCATTTTCATAAAAAGAGGTCTGAAAGTATGTGATCCTCCCTTGAGTCAATGTTTGTAATCGAGGTAAACGAGGTTTTTAAGCTTTTAAAGCTGAATGTGTCATATTCATATATCATATGCAGTTTCTGAGACATTTTGCATCACATGATTTAGTTGTACACCATATGCTCCTGGTCTCCTACCCTCTGGTGAAAAAGTAAGTGGATGTCCTCAAACTTATATGAAAAAAAGGAACTTAAGTGAATAATGAATTTATAGTTATTTTGCACAATTTCCATATATTCTCTTCTTGGCATGTAACATTTGTCAAACAATCAAATGTCTAATATGTTTCTGTAAAATATATGTAAAAAAAACAAAAACAAAAGAACTGTCCAGTTGTTTGAGAGCGGCTCATTTCCTTTACATCTATTGAATTTTTTCACAAGTTCACCTGCAGAATCAGTTGTTTTTTCAACATGTGAAACAACTCATGCAGACAGCATAAAACAAATGCAAATAATCCTATTTATTTAATTAAGACTCACATTTCCATATTACTTTGTTTTACTTTAAGCAAAATCATTCACTGTGACGTGCTTTAACTTTTGGATGCATACAGTATAAGGCTGCTCAGAGAACAGCGCTGTCTCAGCTGACCACAATAGTAAGACAAGGAATGGCAAGGCAAGTTTATTTGAATAGCACCTTTCCTGTACACAACAGATCAAAGTGCTTTACTTAAAACATTAAAAGCATTAAAGATGTTGAAATAGAAACACAAATAAAACAGAGTAAATAATAAAATAATAAATTAAGTTAAAATCAAGGTTATGTAGTCTACAGCTTTTTATCACCTGACAGTGAAGGCTGTCTGTGAAAAACATTTAGTATAAGTGATTCATATATTGACAACGCATTAATAATATTCTTGACAAAAAAAGACAGATGATTTTTAAAAAAGCCTCACTTTTAATTCCATAATTTTTATGTATGTGTTTTTATGTGTGCTGTTCATTCATCATCTTTGCTTTTGCTGTGCCCTTCCTAAGCTGTGCACATTTATTAAAGTAAGGTAGTATTTTCTTATTCTGTCTTTATACGCACATTGCTTTTTTGCCTTTCATGCAGGTTGATTTTTTTTTCATTTTTTTTCAACTGTTTTACTTTCACAGCCTGAGCAAGTGTCTTATTTTGCCTGAATCCATGTGGTCACAGTGCCCTCTAGAGGTATAACAGATACACTGCAATGTGATCCTCCAAATGAGCATCAATATACATGTTATGCATGAAATTGGGAGCAACCTGAAAGGAAAATAAATGGATAGCACTGTATATGTGTTAACTTTCTCTGCAGTGGGGACTTAATTGATCATTTTTCCTTCTTTGTTCAGCCATTACAGACACTTTAATTGCAGAGGCCAAATTCCTTATTAAAGCTTACAGGCAATATGATTACAGAAGAACATCCCATAAAAGAACCAAAATTATCGTTGGAAGAACAAATTTTTTCCCATTAAAACATTTCATTGTGAAAAGGAAAATTTGCATAATGAGAAAAAATTAGAAGTAAATCCTACGCTTTTTTATGTCTAACCAATAGTCTGATATCTAAAAGCAGGAGGCAGAGAAAAGCTTTTGGAAATGATGTCCCTTAATTACAGCAATTGAGAACAATCTGAATAATTTTAAGCACTGTGGGATGAGTGCAGTTCAAAGAGGAACATTAGCCAAAACAGATGTGAGGCAGCTTTGAATGTTAAAATGCTCTAAATGAACAGTGCAGCTTAGAATAATCACAACGCTGCAGTTCAAAGTTTTTGAATAATTTAAATGATCTTTTTTTCCATATTGTAAAATAAATAATGAAAGGCTTCAAATAGCACACCATCCTTTTGATGTATATAAATGAGATCCCTAAGGAAAAATAACATGTATACATGGATTGCTTCATTTTCAAAGTGTATATTACATAAATTAACCAATGAATGTTAGTTTTACTATTTATATATATATAAGGTTAAACAGATGCAATATATAATTTCCTTTTACTTTCCACTGAAAGTTTATCATACTGTAGCTTGACAACAGAGGGAGCCAGTGGCATTTAATATCCAGTGGAACCAGACTGAAAGTGCAAGTTATCCCTCTTTGTTTCTGGAGAAAGATGTGGTTAAATACCCAATTTAAGGTTAAAATTAGAAAGGTAAATTACAGTTGTATATGGATTTATTTTTTTTGTCGCCAGAGCAGCTGGAGAAAACAAGATAGTGAATGTTGTTCAGGGTGTGCATGCTAAAAATGCTCTGATAAAACATTAATACTAATGTAGGAGACCGTTTTTCCTGTCAAGGACGAGGACACTGGTTTCTTTAGATTGAGAAGAATATAAATTTAATAAT
>JBAMHX010000018.1:10759668-10782189 GCA_037177515.1 Pseudomugil tenellus | reverse complement strand
GGAGCCTTATAGTCAAACCTTTCAGCTAGACATTAAGAGCAAGGTAATTAAGCTAATACATGAATTTCCTCTACACTAAGAATTGTGCATTTAGGTGCTTGCAAAAGACTTGTGGTAATTATGTGAAGACAGTAAGTAAGAGTGGAAATTATACTGGAAAAGAGATTCTCTTTCCAAGGAATAGAATACTAAAATATGTCATAAAAACAATTGAAGATAAGCTATGCTTATTTTAAATGAATATTATCTAAACACTTGCTGTACAGGTTGGCTCATTAAAGATAAGCCCCGATAAGATCTTTAAGCAGCATTTTGAACTTGTTCTCTACTTGTCAAGTCACATGTGATGCTCCTCCTAATTGGCATAAATATTGTGTGCATTGCCGTATACAGGACATATACATATATGACATATGCGGCCCAGGGACGTCTTAACACCAAATAAAACTTGTAAACATCAAATTTGGTGTGACTGAAAAGACGCTAATTGGGAAGGAGGAATGTGCTGTCAGGGGCGGATGCCACTGGAGGAATGTAAATTTAAAAGTGATGCACTCCACACGATGAAGCACAGGCCACTGAGGCAAAGTGTGATTATAAGGGCTATCACTTCTTGCACATAAATAGATTCGGCTGGACTTTATTAGCTGTGTTTGTAATTAAGTGGAAGTCCTACATTGTAAAGTTACAACTTGTCTGGCTCGCTATGTGTTTTAAATGGGAAGAGGTTAAAAACTCACTGACCCATGTGCTCCTCTTACAGAGTGCCCATCAGACTGTTTATGAATACATTATTATGTAATCAAGTGCTAGAACAAAAGCTAAAAGAGAAGTTAGTTGTTTGTTAATATATAACTGACCAGTTTTGTTGTTAAAATAATTATTATCAAATGTGTAAAGTTGAAGTAAAATATCCATAATTTCTGTTTGGATAAAATGTAAAGAGTATTCGTCATACCCTCAGGCACTACACATGAAACAACTAATGTAAGGATGACTATGCTGCAAGTCATTGCTGTGGGCCATAACAGAAACCTTTCACACATTTTTTCATATTTTTATTTGTTTGGAAAAGCCAGTGATGAACTGGCTACCTGTCCAGTGTGTTCCCTACCTCCTGCCTTCTGATTGCTGGGATAAGCTCCAGCAATTAGCAGCCCTGAATTGAACTAACTGGTATAGGCAACAGATAGTCGTATGTTTTAACAAGGAAAATAACAAGGAAATAAAATACTTTTCCCAGTTGAACAATGTGACATGGAATGTCCCGTCTTATCAAGGAAGCATCTTCGACTTTAAGAAGCAGCTACTGTTGCCCTTCACTCATCTTTAGAACGGACAAAGTACAAAGGCATTGGAGTTCACTAATTCATAAGCCTGACCACATTTTTCCTTTAGTTTTCTGTATAAGTACACTAGAGCCAGCAGTCAACATGTCTTTAAGTGGACATTTTCCCTAAGGAGCGATGTTAAAGTAGCTATGTAATTTGTCAATAGTTTCAACGCATAATGAGTGTTTAAGCTGAAAACATCATCTGTTCAAATGTAAAAATGCCAAAATGTTCAAATAAACAAACTTTGTGTTAAAATTATGGTAGCAGCAGGCAGACGGTTTAGAGATCAATGTTGTCCCTCACCTTCTAGTTACACTAAAATGATTTGCATACACCGAATCCTACTGAAAAAAAACAATCAGTGACATTTCTAACCAGTTTTATTTCCCGCTGTGCACAGTTTGCAGTGACCTCTCCTCATCCCTGCTCCCTCAGTCAAGTTTAATATTTTCAATAAAGTCAAAGGGAAGTGAAATGCTTAATCTTGAAAGAAGTGCAGAATAGTCAAGGCCTTTTTCCATCCTACACAGGTTATGCATAATGTTTAGGGTGATTAATATCTGTTTATGCCTTTTTGAGCATATTAGATATATTAGATTAGATAACATATTAGATCCATAAATCAGATTAACATATGGAGCCCAAAGAGCAAAGCTTTGCAAAGCATTGTTGACTTCAGATATAAAAAAGACTGAATTTAAGTAGTTGTTACTGGTGTTACACAAGGAATTGATTTAATTTAAAACAGGATTAGCTGTCATTGTATTGGAAATGCTGATAACAACACTAATGGTGCTTTGGCAGAGATGAATTCCTTAAAACTACTGTACACAAATTAAGTTAGGCAGATTTACTCACACAGGCATTATTGGTTCATTTAGGTCAAAGAGTAAGAAATCATTAACTCTTGGACACACTTTCTAGCAGTCTGAGTCATTTTTTACTATCAAGCATCTGCAGTTGGATTTCCAGCTATAGGTATTTTATACCTGATCAATACAATGGATTTTCAGACATATTCATTTTCTTTCCTCCCATGCTGTTCTTTAACATTATGATATGTTGCCAATTTTCATCTGTGAAGGTGACAAAAGCACAAATTTACAATAAAAAAGAGAGTGAGTAAATCAATAAATACTTGTCTTGTGCTGGATTAAAGCTGATCAATTTAAACCACACACTCTAATCTCCTGATTTTGAATGTTAGTTATTTCAGCTTTAGTTTCAATTCAGACTCAAAATACAGCAATAATAAAGCTTCTTCCAGCTCTGAAAACAAAGATAAAATCATCTAAAAAATAAGTTGTCAAGCAACATTATCTCCCAGGAAGGCTCATCATCAGTATCTTTAATGTTGTTGATGACTTCTGTCAGATTTTGCATCCTTCCTTTTTCTTGTAAAGCCAGTATTCCCAGCTTCACTTTCACTGGTTTTGTCCCAGAATCAAGTTATAGCTTATAATAAGTGTTTGCATGCCAGTAGAAACACCACACACAATTTCAGTTAAAGGGTGTTCGACCTTCAAAGTGGTGACAGTAGCTTTCCTCATTAGTCAGCATAAATAGGCAGAAAGAATAGAACGAGCCAGGTTTCAGGGCGTACTACTACATTCCTGCATACGTGGAAGAATGATCACCTTTTGATCCAGATTTACTTCCTTCAGTCTCGAGCTAAAATGCTTCTGCTTTTTACACTTCACTATTGCTCATCCACACATATCCTGATACAGTTTGTAACAGAGAAGGTTTAGTAATGTGGTGTCTCTAAGCGTGGATTGGTTTGATCCTCCTCCGTGTTTGCAGAAAAAAGTCTATGACTCACTGACTGGCAAATTATAATGATCCCAACCCTCCACCTTTTTTTTTTACCCTTTTGTCATTTTCTATCAACAATATAACATATGGATTCCTCATGTTCTCATCATAATAAGCTGTAAATTGGAATAATTAGTTTTCAAACAGCAAATGACAGGTGGAGAGCAGAAGTAGGACTCACACATACACATGCCTCTCTCTCCTGTGCTGTTTCAGATCATCCAGAGTGAGTTCATGCACTTCATCCATTAGCTCCCATCCGCTGTCCCTGAAATCTCCTGTTTTTAAACTCAAACAGTGATAGAAATGGAAGCAGTGGAAAACAGCGAAGGATTCTGTGAATTTGGTTACAGGGGGATGCCAGAATGGGTCTGTGCAGAGTGTTTTCAGAGGTCCCTGTCCTAGTTAGGGAGATTCATGCTTCAGTGTGAGGTACAGTCTAAGCAGTAAATTATTCAGTACTGCTTCCTTTAGACATGCCCACATTTGGTGGATTTTACACAAATATTCAAGCCCTCTGAAGAAACACTGAACTGTCTTTTTAGACATAAAAGAAGAGGCAGAATACATACTGCCTCAATCTAGAATAAAATACAAATGATGTGGAATGACACTATAAAGATGTGTTCAGGTCCCATTTCACCTAACAAGCTGCCATTAGCGTGTGTCTGGCAGCTCAAGGTTAACAGGTGTGGTGAAACCAGATATGAAGGTCTGAATTGATACTTCAAAACCAATTTCTGTTGTTGAGCTAAAACGCTTAAAGACAAAAAAAGAAAAATCGACACTGCTTTCAGCACCTCGCAGCTAGGCCCATGGAAGAGCATGTGAATGTTACACTTCAGGTCAGAAAGGTGGCTTAGAACTCGAAAACCACTGCATGCTTCATTGATTTGTCAGGAAAATTTGGGCCTGAATGAGAAGGATCAACACTGTCCAGTTTCTTCTCAGTTGTTGCTGAGGTGCCCTTGAGCAAGACATCAAATCACTCCCAATTGCTTTCTGGGAGTTGCTGATGCCCGCTACTTACATGTATGTTCACTTTGCAGAGTGTGTTTAAATTGCACACTGTTTGTGATGTACTCATGGCATCATGTGGGTTAAACACAGAGGTCAAATTCTTCTGTGTGAAATCATACCTCCATCTATATATATATATGTGTGAGAGAAAGTTTTTCCGCAGCAACACCTGACCCAAAGCAATGCCTCATTAACAAGCAGGTACAGAAGATGAGACTGATGTTGGAGACCTTTTCATTTGAATCTGTGTTGTACCAGCGAAACACTAACTGCAGGATGGTAGCTCTCAAGAACTGTTGGAGAGCCCTAACCTACAGTATAACTCAGTGACTGTACCAGCATGCAGAATTTACAGAATGAATAGTGCTACCAGAACGGTGATCATGCTAGTGTAGTCCCGGCTTCAGAAAGGTCAGAGACCAGCGCGACTGGCAGCCAACCACGAGCATGCACCCCAGCTACCCGCCCCGGAGCCATTTTAGGCATCCATCCGTTGGCACAGGGAGGTCTCTCAAAGCCCCCCACAGTCAGGGGGAACAGGCTCCAGTGGGGCCAGATCTGCAAACAGCGACCCCACTGGGCACTTGCTGCCCACCATAGACAGAGCGCAGGTCTCAGGGCAACAAGAGCTGAAGCAGTTTGGGAATCAATTGGTTTTTATTAGAGCCCTAATCAGCTGCATAGAGGATCCAGTCTTATGTCACTTGACCTTTATCTACAAATACGTTGCATAAACTTAATTAAGGTCTGAGTAAAATCATACAATGGAACATTTACCTAACTTAAAAAATCAACTTTTTTTTTTTTACTTATTTCACTTATTAAAATTTAATGTCATTGAGTTTATAATGTTAATAATACCAAACAAAAAAAGGCAGGAATAGTTTTTACACCTTAAACTTACCACTGAAAATAAAAAAGTTTGGTTAATTATTTCTCCCTAAATGGGTGTTTTATAATATATTGTTGGAAAGCCTGTCTCCTGTGTGGCAAAGTAGGCTTTAACATGTTAAAGCCCAAGTTAAAGAACTGCACACAAAAGATGTGCCCAAATCCCCTGCAATATTCCCCAGTTCGTATTTTTTCATTTATGTTTCTAATTTTCTTGTTTTGAGTTTCTTGGTTGATTGGATTATTACATTCTCTCGTGGTAATAAGGGAAAAAACAAAAATAGACCATTTTTACACTAGTGTTGAAAAACCTTACACAGACATACCAGCCTGGTCAGTTGGGTGGCTTTCAATTCCTCAACAAGGAGTTGTTTGTGTTGGTCTCATGCACTGCACAAACAGGTCAATATACACACGTTTAAGGTGCGTTTCTCATTACACATAAGCACAGTCCCACAGTTTATAACTCATTGCAAAGATAACTAATTAGACATTTAAAATACAATATATTGTAATACATATTATAATATATAAAAAGACAGAAAAATCATGCAGGAATCACCAATGATCAGTATATTGATGTTGATATAATTAGACTACTAATTCATGTCGTCTAATTATAATTATAATTATATTAACCATAAACTGTCCTATTTACAGTGTTTATGGGCCAAACACCCCCCTCCCCTGCCTCCACCTCCTCTGTAGTTCCATTTCTGTCATATACACTCCATTTATAGTCTGAGGGTATGCTTGCTCTCCTCCGGGTCAGTTCAGTCTCTTACTTTCATGCAGAGTTTTTTTTTCTTTATCCATAAGGTGGTGGTGGTCGGGGGGCGGGGGGCTGGGGGATTGGGGGGGGGGGGGGTAAGGCTAAGGGGGAGGCTTCAGAAAAAGAGCTGTTGCGTGGCGGGACGTGGGTGTGAGACAGGTTAATGCGTGACGTTGGCGAATTGCAGCAAATGCCAAACTATACGTGAAAGGGAGAGCAGCCAGGACGCAGTGGATAGAGCAGATTTGGGGAGGGGAAGGCGCGTGGAAGAGGGGGTGTGGGGATACGACGGAAGCAGGGGGGTGCGAAGAAAGAATAATTATCAACAGGGAGTCGGATGGATACGAGGGGACAGAGAGACCGGCTGTAAGGTCCCATCAAAAGGTCTGGTGTCTGCACCAAATCAGCTTCAGGGATGTAGCCGAACCGGTTTGGAGCTCAGCCCATCCGAGCTCATCATCATGAAGAAACACTCCGCAAGGGTTGCCCCGCTGTCTGCCTGCAACAGCCCGGTGCTCACCCTCACCAAAGTGGAAGGTAGGCAGAGTTCTTCTCCATCCAGGCAGCCAGAACTACCGCAGAAACCAGCACTGCTGCTTCTGCTGGGCATCATTTTGGGACAGAACAGCTGGCAATAGGTAAAAATTTGATATTCCTCCAGACGGGAGTCACGTTTATCAGTCAAGACAGGAATCAACTTAGAATAAAAAACTGTATCGCCACGCCAAGAGACTAGATGCAAGCGCGCAACTTGACATATGATGCGCTATGGCAACCTTTTAAAACATTTTGACACATGCATATCATATTAACTAGTTTGTCCTTCAACGTGTCGTGTTGCCACCCCCATAAAAAATAATAAATTAAAAAAATAAAACGCTTAAAATCGACCTTTCACAAAGGCATTAAAATGAGTAAAAACCGCAACTGGCGATGATCTGATGTGCTAAATCTTTGCAGACCCTCAGGGAGTGTCTTAAGTTGTTTTTGCAGCAGGGATTCCCCTCACTCTCCCCTTATTCTGGCTGCAAGAGTCCCAGCTGATGAGGAAAAGCATCTTTTCCACATCAGCTGGTATATAAACTCAGCAGTAGACATGTAAATGCATCCTGTAAATGGTTTGCGACTCACTTCTTTTATCTGCTTGTATTTAAGAGGGGGTCATTCACAGCATCTCCTGCTGTCATTACAAAGGGAAGGGATTTCTGACTTCTTGTGCAGATGTTTTAGCCGCTGATGTGCCGTGCCTACGGCTGCTGCAGCATCCTCAGCACATCTGTCCTGATGTGTAGGACAAGTATAGAAGTGTACCTCCCTTTTACAGTGCCTGATGTTCTCCCCAGCGTCAAGCTTGTGCAAGAAAACAATGTTTTTATGCGCAAGGAGAGCTTTAGTTTAGCATGAGCAGAAACAGCTTAAACAGAACAATCTAACCTTTTTAGTATTTTTAAAGCATATTCTCTGTAAATATTACCTGCTCTAAATTTATCAGCATTTAAAATATTTTGTTGAAAATTGCCTGGAACTTTTGTGTACTAAGGTCAGTCTAAGGAGCCTTAAATAAACCCTTATTGTAAAAGATACTGATGGTATATATATTT
The DNA here is from genome assembly GCA_037177515.1 of Pseudomugil tenellus. Taxonomy (NCBI): domain Eukaryota; kingdom Metazoa; phylum Chordata; class Actinopteri; order Atheriniformes; family Pseudomugilidae; genus Pseudomugil; species Pseudomugil tenellus. The sequence continues at coordinate 10,774,756 of JBAMHX010000018.1, read as the reverse complement.
ACCAAAATATCAATGTTGCCTAAAACAAGCTTTCAATTTATGCTTGAGCTATTTATAAAGTCAATAAATATTCCCTGTAAAGCTGTTTACAGCTCTGTTACGCAGTAGTTTTAGCCTGTTTGCTGAGTGAGGCTTGTCAGTGCTTAACTCTGTGTTTCTTTTGTTTGGAACCTCACAACAGTCTGAGGTATTAATGTTGTATATCTCAACTACTTGATCCACAATGCATAATTATTCCAGCGGTTATAATATAAATGAGTTTATTGCAGAGTTATAGGGACACTGTGAACCAATCAAATATCTAACAAGGTACACATGAAAACTGTGTTGCATATACTTCGCTGCTGCTGAATGTCAAAGAAATAAAGCTTATTAGTGCAAATTTCAAATCAAAAACATGTTATTTTCAGAATAGCTGAGATGGTGGACTGTTATTCAGTAAGCTCCTTTGTACAGACAAAGGCTGTGTTGTGACACAAGGTGGTGGAGGAAGAAGGGATTAGAAATGTGTTATAAACTGTTGCAATGAGTCAAAGCTGTAAAGTTTTACGATGCTAGTCCTCTGCACCTTGTCTTAGCGGCTGCTTTGAAGGAGAGAGAAGAATCACAGGGGGCCACAGCGGATCAACACGCAGCTTCTCGAAGTATCTGCTGCTTATGTAATTCCAGCTCCCTAAAACCTCTGTTCTCCTCACTAACAACCTGCACCCAGCTGACAATGAATGCTTTTTATTTTGGCAGTTTGGGTTCTCACTGGTCTCCTTTCTTTCTTGTTCTTTTCTTTCTCTTGTTGTATAGTTAACATGCACTGTTTTACACCAAATAGTAATGATGAAAATCAAGAGGCTGTATTCATCAATGTTAAGCTTAAGCCATTAGTCTGAATGCAGCAGTTCTTTAGAAGCACTCACACCATAGTTTGAGGAGAAGGTGTAAAAGTCACCAATCAACGCTGTCACCAGACTCGGCAGAAACTGTCAATTTTAACAGATCTACCTAGATTCACTCTGGATATGTGTTGTTGTTCCCTTGAGCCTGATGTTTGATTAAATGTCATCATTTTGAAATAATCACTGCTTCTTTTTGTGTGGAGTTGCGGTAAATTCACCAAGCAGCAGCCCCTTGGACAATAACTATTGATTTTTTTTTCTTTAAACGAATCTGTGTCCTTGAAGAGTGTCTGTGTTATTTCGGTGTTGCAAAAAGCAGAGGTAAGACGCTCATAGACACCCCATTAATCACTTTAACTTAATTATACATGCTGTGAAACAGAACGGGCTTCTTTAAAAGGTGATTCAGCGTTCAGCAAATCCCAGAGAAAGGTGGGAGTCATGAAGACTGAACTGTTACCTTACAAGACCTTATGCGTCTGGAGTTACATAGCATTATTAGGATGAGAGCAAATTAAAACCCTTTATACACAGATAAGGAAATCATTGATAGTCGTGTTGGACTGGAGAAAGTGTTTCCCAGTGGAATGAGAAATCTGTCCCTGGTCTTAAATGAACCTGAATCATTTTAATGGGAGTGTGTTTGTAATTTGCTTCAGTTTGTCTGTTGCCAAACTTTAAAGATGCTTTGAGTAAAATTGTTAAGAAATACACTCATGTGCATTTAAAGTTTATTCACTTGATCCCGGTTTTTTATGCACTGAAATATGAGCATGTAGAAGCAGCCTGTAACATGATCTCTCTCTAAAAAAAAACTCTGATTAAAACTCTAATTAAGATGTTGTTATTAAAATACCTTCAGCCTTTAAGTGTAACTTTGTTGCTTGTCAATGAATTGAAGTGAATTAAAGTTAAATGTCTATTAGCAAATTTGTTTCAAAACCCTTTTTTATTGATAAGTGAGCAATGAATACACAGTAACAAGGCTTTTTCTATGCTCAGGTAAATAAAATGCAGTGAGTGTGTGTTCAGATACAAAAGTGCATCACTTAAAATGTAAGAATTTGTTAAAGTTAGTTTGCAGTCCAGATGAGATCATCAAAAGATGCTTTATGTGAGACTGGAAGTGCTTTATCTTTAAGCAAAAAAATAATGTGTAAAGAGGAATTTTTAGACTGTGAAAATAAACTGATGGAGTTCTTCCTAATTATTTTGTCAGACCTGGCTAGAGGAAGACTATATATCTCCTACAGATTTTTCATAGCAAAGAAAAAAATGTAATTTGAAATAATTGTTGCAGTTTTATCTGTGGTAATGACGAAGTTGACAGATGTTAAGTGCACATAATTTCCTCTGGACGCTACTGAATCTATCAATCATGAGTAATTTTTAAGCAATGACATATTAGATTGTTTAGATGTGTGGAGAAGCAGTGAAATGCTAACTCAGGTTAATGTGAGTTTAATAGAGGGCCTGTGTTATCAGTGTCTCCTTGGTGCACAGAGGAAGTAAAACTATTGTTTAGGCTGCCACTCAGTGTACACCTGTGGTGTTTGCCTATCTATTACTTCAACAGGGATCCTGTGGCCAATCTGTTAAATATTGATTTGTCGTGAAAAGTGCTGGGACTCATGCCAGTCTGTTAAAGTGCAGGTCAATCACACTATATTCACTCTTTTAAGAGAGTGCAAGAGGGGTGCTTCAAGCACTGGGTGTATTACAGCATTATTTTGATGAAGTTGTTCTGCTATAACACACAGACCCACACCATCCCATCACAGTTGTTTGTCATGCAAGGCTGCAGCATCAACCCTGTATCCTGACCTGACCATCTGTTGCTATGGCAGTGCAGGTCAAAGAAGAGAGAACAAGTTTGATGCTCCGTGAGGAAGTTGCTTCGTTGTCCTTGTAAGTTTGAAAGAGAAAGCAATCGAGAGACTGAAGGCGAGTGGGATCACTAACATTTGTCCCGCCCTTGTCTGCCCTCTAGGGCCTTTGTCCCCTGAGCCTATGTGGTCCAGCATATCAGGGGGAGTGATGCAGCAGGGTGTGTTTTCCACTCTTGCATTATTGAATCGGACAGGGGTGACAGAGGACTCTGCTCTGGTGTGTTGAACGGCCTCCTACTGACGGGTTGGCCCGACCAAACTGTCACAGCCACGTATCACAAACTTCCACTGTCTGTCAGATGCCGAGATTACACAGACAGTGACTGCTGTCTGTCTGTGCTACGTCTGTTTGTCTGATGATCTCTGGCATGGTGAAACTCGCCTGTAATAAGAGATGTACTTTATACGTGATTTCTAAGGCGTCTCACACGTTTCTAACATGGTCCACCATCTTTCAAGGCAGCCTCTGCCTGACTTGCATGTCAGATGTGTCAAATCAGATAACTCAACAAGAAAGTGAAGGGTTTATTTTTATAATGACTTCACTGATTGATGCTGTATGACAGCCAAATACAAGTACAAGCAGTGATTTTTGCATTTGTTTTGTCTTAAACATTTGAAGTAAGAGCTTCACATTAAAGGCTGAGTTCACTTGGAAATGAAGAATTTCTTCTAGTTTTACATGTCTGATCTCAGCTTGGTACACTGGCAGAACTGCACGACATATTTGAAGTTATTGATTTAAGCGATGTAAAGTGTCTTTCTGTGTGATTATTGTCATGACAAGCACTTAAGTCAATTCATATTCATCACCAAGCCAAGCCAGCAGTAAGATGAGGTCCTCTGAAGTGTCCATGGGTGATTGATTTGTTTACCCTCTTGAATCACTGAGGCAGAGCGTTGCAGTGCATATTCACTCCCACAGAGAGTGGACGAAGAGTTTTCCAGACAAAACTCCCTGTAACATCTATGTCTCCTGCTTGCTGTAGCTGATCTCCCAACCAAGCTCTTCAGGCTGTTGCATGAGCATCCTGACAAACCATCTACCTTCACTGCTACCTGCAAGGATTCCCGTTCACTCTCTGAGGGAAGCGGGGCAATGGGAAGGTTGGTGGATGGCGTGTCGGTGGAAGCTTTTATCGTGGTTGGGATGGAGGGACGTTCTTGGCCAGGTTGTGTGACGTATGAAAGCAGGCAGTCAGGCAGGGCTCTGCTGGCACGTTTGGGATTTGCAGCTATCAGCAGGCAAGATCTGCACTGCAGAGACTGCATGGGGGAGGGAGGAGAGCAGAAGTAAGAGGGAGGCTGATCGGGAATAAGGGAAGCATTGAATCAGGGAGGAAGAAAAAGCTGGAAAACTAGCTAGTTAATGGCAAGATGAAGCTTCACATCATTTAGAGTGCTGCACTGGGAGTACGAGACGCATTCAGGTGTTCAGTGATTTAAGAGACTGTAGGCAGACAATTGAGCAGATATGATAAATATTGAGGTACTGTGCCTTTAGACTGTAGAAAGACTGATATTTCCTCTGTACATGTTTTCATAACCGTAAACAAGTGGAATTTTCACTTAAATGCTCATTTCCTTCAAGTGCCACAGGAACATTTCCAATTACTATGCTCTTCTCTAATGAACGTTAACCTGTGCACAGTGGATCCAGCGAGGCTTAAACGCTTTAATTCAAGTTTGCATCTGGGAAAAGATACATTTAAGGAGAGAACAAGGAGACATACAGCTGTCGGATCAGATTAGTCTTGGTCCAACAAGCAAGCAAACAGTCTTATCCCATCTCTGTTGTTTCACTGAGGATTCACCTAAATGCATTTGGACATAAAGTGGGTTGGAAAAATAAAGATATTTTCACACAGGATTAAACTGAATCTAAAAATGAATCTAAATGTATTCAGTGTGCAGAAGGCTGAGATTATTTATGATGTAAAACAGGCTTCTCTCTGTGCTGTATGCATCCTGATGTCACCTTGAGGTTTATTTGATCATGCAATGAGGTTCAGAGCTCTTAGTTAACCATTTATCATTTATCATTTATGGAGGGGGAGGGGATTTCCAAGGTGTTTTGTCAAAAGTAATAATAGCTGAAAACAGCATTAACAGCACTGACCCAGCACCCTCACTGATGAGCTCAGCCCTGCTGCAGATTGCTCATCAGCAGTGCACAGAATTAATACAGGTTCATTAGTCGCAGTCAGTATGACTGTAAAAGAAGCGTATTACCTGTGAATCATCACCCTCTGCTTTAGATGTAACAAATGAGCATGTGCTAATGTCTGAGAGTTTAATCAAATATGCTTTAGTTAATACGTTAATGACTGTGTTTAATTTAATCAAGAATGGAGCACATTATATTTGAATATTATGATAACTAATTCAGCGTATGGTGGAGTGTTGGGCTATCCTATGTCACTTTTATTCTCTAGGCACCTGTTTAAATGTACAAGAGCTGAAAGTGCTTAGCTGGGGGGTCCTGAGCCTGCCTTGGGGGTTGATTGGTTTGGCTCACGGCTGCATTTGAAAGATTAAGCTGTGCTGCAGTACAGAGAAGTGGTCAGAGCTGCGGGATGTGGGACGGTGGCCCGGGACAGACAAAGACTGGCACGCATAAACAAGAAGTGACCTTCAGAACAAGTCAAAGAGGCTTGAAGCTCAGAATAGAGAAACATAACTCTTGCCCTTGTGCGCAAGTCTTATGTAGATGTCCATGCGCACATGCCTTGCTGATTCATCATCGCAATAGCAAATTGTCTTAAGTCGTTTTTCAGTGCTGCCAGATTTGCTGCTGGACTGTGAGAGCAGTCATCTGCTTCTGCAGCAGAGGACATTGATCAGGGTGATTCAATAATGAAGCTTGATTTCATTTTAATGACATCACTCTTTTAATTTATTTGGTTTGCTGTAGATAAACAGAATGCAGATCTCTCCTGCATTCATTAGGTAGCCTGGGGAAGTCGGGGTATTAGCATTAGAGGCGATAGTCATCAGTAGAGTTAATCTGTGATGCGATGAGACCACCTGGCAAGGTCAGACACAGCTCTTCCAGGAAGACTGTGCTGCCTCATTGGGCGTGATGGATGTCCACCTTTACGCTGCTCTTACTGAAATTCACTACAAGCTGCTTATAAGACATCAGGTGTTTCTTTGGTGGCACAGATTACATTAGCCTGCTGGTCAGGTGTACCACTGATGCTGGTTATAAAACAGATATTTGGAACAGGACTTAAATAATGAAGGACATTTTACTGTCCTGTTAATGCTGCACAAGATCATGTCTACTGTATCACTCTGTTGTTTAATAATTTGATGTATTCTGGTCTCATAGACACCTTTTGATGTGTGTTCTGTATTCCAGTTAGTTAAGTGTATGGGGGAGATGAATCCGCAAAATGAATCCGCATCCCTGCATTACCTCTGGAAGCCCCATCAGGAAGATCCCTCCTTTTTTTTCTTCACTTTTTGGAACGTAGCCATAGAAGTTGTGTGGTGCTTATTATTCAGTTTATATGGATGAAAACTGGCATGGGGGGCCTATTTACAAACTATGCCTCTACTAGTAGTTACAACTGCTATTCCTCTTAGTCAAGGCATATTAATGCATTATAATTGCAATCACTTATTCTTTGTTAATGAAGAACACCTGTGTGAACAAGGCCAATGCCCTCAGAAATGATGACTAGGGGTATATCCTCGAACGACCCCAAACCTCCACTTCCCTAATTCTCAAATAGACACAACACAATAATATAAAGATGCACATGTTTAGTCACAAAGGTCCACCGTGTGTTGAAACTTTGAACCAGCCAGGACAGGATGCATCCTGAGGTCATGACTTTTCATTTGCACTTCATTTAAGGTCAATTAGACAAATAGTTTTTTGTGAATAAAGCGCCACCTGGTGGGAAACCATAAATACGATAATCGTGACACTCGATGCAAATTGTCCTCTTGGGGACCCAAACGGGTATCAAAATCCAATTGTAAATAGTTCCAGAGATATAGGTAAAAACCGAGTATCAAATTACAGTTGTTAAACCTGTTCCTTATTGCGCTCACATGAAAGATATTTGACGCCGGCAGCAGTCATGATGAAAACATGAAATGTGAAACTCCACGTTCAGGGATATAATTATGAAGCTATCTACAAAAAAAAAAAACAAAAAAAAAAAAACAAAAAAAAAAACAACCATCCACTGGATGACCCTGCTTGTTACATTTCACTTTATTAACTGATATTTTTACACACAGAACTAAACTGTTTCAATGAAGAAACAGATGGTGTATGTGTTAGTAAGTTTAAAAAAAAGGTAAAATCTAAAAACAACAAACTGACCTTGGTAAGTGAATCGCTTTTGAGGCAACAGAGTGGGTGTGAGGGAGTGGGATGCAGGACAGAAGTTCAACATCATTCACACCTTTCTGAAGACATATGGAGGCTATCAGATTTTGACAGCAGAAATAGAAAAGTTGGAAGTTGCTGTGTGTGCCTTTGTGGCTTGTGGACACACACATGTCACCGCAGCTCATCGGTTGGAGAGGAGGTCATCTTGGATTGGATATCAGATCCGTCCTCTTTCGCCCTCTGTTCGGCAGCCGCCTGTCACACTTGCTTGCTATATTTTTATCTCAGATGTCTGATTGATTACCTTCAAGATCATTTAAACCACAGAAGCAGCTATTTTTAACTGGAAAGAAATGGCGTGAATAACTCGGAGTCTACTGTACCAGCTCATGTCTGACTCACTGGAGAAGATAATTAACATGTTTATTATGCTATAGTAACAATTTCAAAGCAACCTTAGAACTTCTTAAGATCCATTCAGTAAATGTATTTGTACTTTTAGCGATGGCTTAAATAGAAAGATTTTCTCTGACAACTTATTTCACCCAGGCTAAATTATTTTGTTTGTGTGTTTTAAGGAGAGGATCGGACCAGAGAGAGTGTGGTGGGCACCACAGACTCACAGTCGGCTGGAGCAGCTGGGACAGAGTCCAGCTCCAACAGATGGAGGCTCCACTGTTGCATCCGTATAACAGCCGTACAGGTGCGGAAGGCCCTGTGGGGTGTTGCCATGGTGATGTGCGTGTGCTCGTCCTGGGCAGGCTCCACCCAGCTAGCCAAGCTAACCTTTAAGCGGTTTGATGCCCCGTTTACACTCACCTGGTTCGCCACCACCTGGAACTGTCTCTTCTTCCCTCTCTACTACATTGGCTACCTGTGCAAGAGTCCTGAGAGGCAGACACCCAGGCAAAGATACAGGTTGGAAGACTTACACTCCATCATAACTAAAACACTAAACAAGGCCTATGCGACAGATGAGGGTATATCCTCGAATGACCCCAATCCTTCTATTCCCAATCCTTGAATAGACGCTAAATGGCACTCACACGAAGGATATCCGGTGTCGTTGTGATCGTGATGAAACCATTATATCCCTGATACTCCTCTTCGGGGATATAATTAGCTGATGAGCTCATCTACTTCAGATATTCTGGTTTACAAAATAAAATCTTACCGACTTTGCAAAAGACCGAGAGTAAAGCATTTTTGTGTTGTGCAGATGTGAGATGTGGCTCCATCTCTGTCACAACACTGAAGCATATCCATAAAACAAAAAAAATGTTTAGCTGAAATATGACCTACACTTGACCTGTTGTTTGTTACATATATTTTCTTGCTTTCTGGCATTGACTTCATGTGAATGTGCCTAGTGAAACTCAGCCACATGAGCATCACATCTGGCCCACGCAACACTTCAAAGTGACATAACTGAGCCATGAGGGAATAAAGTAGCTCAGGTTAGGTATTATGTTATTGCTATATGTGTAGTGGTGATGTAGTGCTTTTATGTTTGTTTTTTCCTAATAGCTTTAGTTTTTACAGTGAGAAATAATCACAAATAATCAAGAAAAAATAAAACAAAATAAGATTGTGGAGCACAAACTCTACCAGGCAGCTGTAAAATTTGGCCTTGGGCAGTCGTCGACATTTCAATAAGACAACGATGCAAAATGTTTCATCATCTGTCAAACATTGCTGTTAAATGTCAACTCCAGCCAGAAGAAATTTATTTCCCAAATAAATATTCACAACTATTGAAATTTAGAATTACTAAGAAGAATTTGGAGCTTAACTGCACATTGCTTTTGTCACAACCAAAGTGATTTTATGATTTATAATAAGAAAAATATTACACAAATAGTGCAACAGGAACATAAATAATGAGACACAATAATGCATGTAACCCGGAGATCAGTTATTCTACACCAATTGTTTGATTTGTTTCATTGCTTATTTTTTGGGGGGTTTTTTTTCTTCTTTTTGTGGCGGACAGATGAAAATCACATTTATCTGCCATGACATTTAAATCCTCTTTAGGACAATGCAAAACAAAAGTCTCTGAGGGAAGTATAGAAAGTAAATATTTACTAAAATAAAAGAGCTGGTTAGTGTCTACACTCACTGAGAAATCTAACCCCAGTTACTTTTACTGTGGAGAACAAATGCTATGCAACCTCAGTAAATCAGAATACAACAGTCATTATTACTGAATGAAACAATATTTTGTCTGAAATCTTTTCTGTTCTTTTTTCTGTAGACACAATCAGCCTGCAACTAACCGTGACATGTAAGCCTGAACATCACAGATTAGAGATATTAATATGGCGACTGTGCCAAAAACACTCATAGCTTGCAGTGAAAATGTCTGTTCTCTTTTTGTATGAGGATACAGTCAGACTTGTAATCCAATTATAAGCCATCTTCTTACAATTATGCTAATTTGGTCCATTTGACAGCCACTTGTCTTATCTTTTCTATCTTCTGTACTGCTGGAGTACAAAGAGACAAAGTCGCTGGTGGGATTGAAGGAGTGATGCGTGGTGGTATTAGCTCTATTTTCGATTCAGCTCTGTGATCTTAATCCACTTTCTTTGAGGATCACACAAAGACCCCAGGAGTTTACCTCCTCGACCAGCGCTGATGTCTCCTGATGATCACACCTTCAACTTTTAAGTGTTTCTTCACATCATGTGAAAGATGTTCTAGTGAAAGTCACTGCAACAATGATTGAAACCTTTTCCCATCCAGGCTGTGGTTTTGGTAGGAATGATCTCTGGTACCTTTCTGACATACTTTGTGCAGCATTCTTTACTGAGCGATCAGCCGCAGTGGCTCCAGAGTTTTCCGTACCATTCAACCAGCCTTCTCGATTACTTTGTTTGGATTTTATTATTTCTATTCTGATTTTCTGCCCAATGAGAGGACTACAAAACTCTACAGCAGACTTAGTGAAGAATGATTTTAACTTCCATAAGGAATAGTCTCCCCAGTCTGACATCTGTGCTGCACTTCCAGTCTATTTGGTTGCCTAGGTGAACTCCAGGGTACTTGTATTCCTGCACCACCTCTTTTCTCAGATTTAAGCAGTTGTTTGTTTACTCATGTCACTCCTGCAATCAGCAGTTGTCTCTTTTATTTCTGCAACTGACCAGTTCTCTGTACTCAGCTTCTTGTCCATCAGTGACAACACCCCACAATGGTACTCATCAGAGTGTTTCAGTACTATGAAATTACATCTCTAATTTTTTGTTGTGTGTTTGTGTTCTGCTGTGAAACAAAGAAGCATAAACAAAGGACAGAACAGTTTTCAAAAGTCTCTTTTGTTGGTTACAAAACTCTACTGAAGTCCTTCCACTGACCAAACTAAATGTGTGCATGTTGCTCTGAGTGTTTCAGCAGTTATTTCTTCTTGTGTGATTGATCCAAGTTGATCCAAGACTTGTATATAGATCCAATACAGTGGATTTCAGGAGTTTTGTGTCTCCTCTTTGCAATGCAGTCATTAATACACAGTGAACAGTGAAATACAACTGATCCTTTTTCTAAATAATATCAATGCCGTCCCCTGAGGATTCTCAGGCCAATAGTAAAGAAACTAGATAAAGATAATAGGTTATAGACAGCTGGATAATTTTGAAGGGTGCAGCTTAGCTAGTTTAACAATTTAAAGTTTGCATAAGAGGCGGATGTGTCTTCACATTGTTTGCTTGGGCAAATTATCTATGATTGAAACAATGCTGATTGGAGCAACTTTTTTTTAATAAACATTAACTTTTACATAAGTATCTTAAATATTCTGCTTAACTTCAGTCAAATCCATATTCATTTTCTCTTTCATTGCCGTGCACTGTCCATGAACAGGACCACAGAAAGTGCATGGCGTGCTGATAAACTACAAAATCTAAACAAGTTTTCATTAGAAGAATCTGGAAATTTAATTTATTCAGTTTTTTTATATTGCTTCATTCATTTCAGGGCAATTAGCAGGGGAGATCCAGGGTAAATCCTGGACAGGACGTCAATCCATCACAGGAATCTGGAAAACTAAAATTCATGTATTTATTTATTTTTTGTTTCCTATTAGGAAGTAGGATAAGTAACAATACAGATGAAAATCATTCAGTTTCGTAGATATAATGGTTTCATCACAAAAGCTACTGCTGCTTCCGCCGCTGGTGTATATCCTTCGTGTGAGCACGATAACTCCAGTTTTCACAAGTGGAATTTGATACACAGTGTACCTGTTTAGGTCCCCAAGGGGACGACCTGCATTGAATTTCAACACTTTTGGATCTATGGTTTCCTTACTAGGTGGCGCTTTATGCACGAAAATTAGATTTGTGCCTATATTTCTGGAACTAATTACAATTTGATTTCGATACTCAGTATACCTGTTTATGTCACCAAGAGGACGATCGAATTTCAAGATTATCTGATTTCTGGGTTCCCCACTAGGTGGTGTTTTATTTACAAAAAAATCTGATTTTTGCTATATCTATGGAACTATATGTCAAATTGACCTGAAATTAAGTTCAAATTAAAGGTCATGACCTCAGGATGCATCCTGTCCTGATGTCATACCAGGTTGGTTCAAAGTTTCCACACCAGATGAAGTTCTATGACTGAACATGTGCGTCTTTATTATTGTGTTGTGTCTAGTCCAGGATTGGGGAATATGATGTTTTGGGACTTCCGGGGATATACCCCTAGCCGTCACTTCCGACAGCATAGGCCTTCTTTTTATTGTTTATTAATTTCTTTTATTATTTATTTTTATTATTTATTATTTTCGATAGATGCGATGCCCTCTCTCTCCCTCATCCAAGGGCTGCGAATCATAACTCAAATAGTTCCTAACTTCTCTATTAACCTTGTTAAAAAATTAACAGTATTAACAGTATATATACCACAACTTTGCACTAGTCACTTAAATAGTGAAAAACATCAGGTTAAAGCAGAATGACAAACTAAAAGTAGTCATGTTCTGAGGAGCTCATCCACTATGCATAATGAAATTATAATTCATTATAATTTTGTTGTCACTAAATTAGTGTTGTGTTTATTTAGGTGTGAGTAGTGCAGTCATTGTGCAGTTTCAGCTTTCTGGAGCTGATGTTACTCCACAGGTCCAGTAGGACACTTTGGCAAACGTGCCATCAGCCACTCCTCAGTTATTGCTGCTTCATCACTTTCACAAGAACAAATGCTTGAAGGGTAAATGCTGTAACGCAACAGCCCTATTAAAGCTTACAGACACAAATACATGCCTGTCGTGGTTTGATCCAACACTGAGGGTGAAATATTGTCGCTTAGGATTGAAATAAATCCTTTCTGCCATCAGAGAGTTACACACATCTCATTAAACAGAAAGTATCATAACACAGTATTCTGATGTTAAATGAAACAGTTTTCTTCTCTTTTTTTTACAAAAACAGACTGCACCATGAAGCCTCAGGCCTCTACATTTTGGAATGTCAACTTTTATTCAAGCACATTTTCACCCACCTTTTTGTGTGTACCTTAAAAGTCTCTTGAAACCTGTTGGTCAGGGATCAAGCCCAGGTTTGAGCCAACATGTAGACACAGGAAATGAGAACTTCATGATGATTTGTCAAGACGCCTTTGTAATCCGAGTTGCTGCATCTTTGCATCAGCTGTTCAGCATCAAAAGCAAAAGCAGAAGAATTGATTAATTCTTTATGGGCACAAGGCTCCTTGTGTCTTTTATGGTCTTTTATGCTAATAAAGAACCGTTTCAAATATGAATATACCAGCTGAGAAGATTTTTCAATGCATGGGGACATCACTTTATTTGTAAAGACAGATTTTGTCCAGTAGATCAGTTTATCTCACACCTTCAGCAGCTTCTCAGGTATATCTTAGTTTCTACATTAATACAATGTTTTGCATTATGTCTTGGCACAGGGAGTGTTGCAGGTTTTTTGGGGACGACGGGTTGACACCCAAAGTGTTTTTCACCAAGGTAGCCCCCTTTGGTCTGCTGTGGATCCTCACCAACTACCTGTACCTGCAGGCTCTCAGGAAGATCAACACAACAGATGTGTCAGCGCTGTTCTGTTGTAACAAGGCCTTTGTTTTCCTGCTGTCTTGGACTGTACTCAGAGACCGCTTTATGGGGGTCAGGGTGAGTATTTGCAAATATCTGTGGAAATTTCCTGCTTGCGAGACAAATCATTGTATCTTTACCTGAGGGTCTAAGTCAAAAACAGGCAACACAAAGTGAGATAAATGGTAAAACAATCATTTGCAGGTAGCGCTTTTTTTTACTTAACCTGTTATAAACAAGATCCTTACTAGCAGATGACGTTATCCTTATAGAACAATTGTTAAAATGTCAAATACATGTTAGCCATGCGTAACTGTTTGTGCTATCACGTTAATACATGTTAGGTTGTTCATTATGTGTCTCTGGAACTGAATTCAGTGATCAAAATCTTTGAAATGATTTTTTTTTTTTACCATTTATCTTGGATAGCAATGTCTGATTTTATGTAAGATAATAGCAGGACCCTCATGAACAGAGGAATGACATGAGTCATTTTGATTTACCTGATTTATTAGGGATATTATCTAATGATGTATTTCTTTGTCAGATTAGCTCCAATTGATCAAATTCAAATAAGATGTGGAGAAAATCAGCAAAACAGTGAAAAAACTCAACGTTTTGGTTTTATGTTGTGAAGCAGGGAAGAGAAAGAAAGAATGTTCCTGCCTCATTAAGGTTCTCGACCATTCTGCCATAACATCATCTAACTGCCGATATGCTTGTAGTTGAGCGTCCCATTTTTCCTCCTAATGAAGAAATAGAATTAAAGGAATTGAAACTTTGCACTGAAACCCATTGTGACAAAAAATTCTTTATTTAAAATGCCTAACAATATATAAATAACTTGTGATGCTCTAAGGTGATTTATTTTTAAGTGTGGATTTTTACACAGTCAGTAACAGAAAGTAATCCATCTGATTGTGTGATCGCTCACTGATGACTGAGTTTCATTCAAGCGCACCTCCGGTTTTGTTCTTCTCTGTGTTTTTGCTGGTACGTTTTGTCCAGACTAGAATAGAGAATCAGAGAAGTTGAGGCGCCGCCCTCTCTCCTCCTACTGCACGCCTCAGATACCTTCACGTCTGCATCTGTCCTCCACTCTGCAGAGTGAATTCCCCGTTTTCCTCCACACACTGACAACCACCCCGTCTCTCCCTTGTGCGTGCCCCCACTCCCACCCACATCATCTGTGATGAAAAGCCTCAGTAAGTTACTGTAAAAAAGCAGCTTCTATGTCTCTCTCTCTCACTCTCTCTTGCCTGGTGGTGAGGATTGCAGTGTTTAGAAGTCTGCGGCAATGCGGGGAGCTAGGACAAGCATTTAAAGAATTTAAAGATTAAAGAAGAGGGAAGCTGAAACTTGCTTGTTAGACAAGCACAGATTGTTTTGGTGACGCCGTGTGCACAAAGATATGACTATTTTATTGTCTCTACTTGGTGGAGTGCTCAGGTTGATGTACACATCCTGAGATGTAAAGAGAGTTAAGTGGAGATGAATCCACATTGGAGCGTTCCAACACTGTGGGTGTTTCCTAAATAGTCTGCAGCGCAGGAGAAGTCACGATTCTTACAGCTTGTGACACTGGAATTGTGCTGAAACATCTCTCATTGTTGCTGACCCTGCAAACAAACGTGTTCACTGAAATGAAAGGTGTAGCAATGACTGACGGCCAACCTGCAGTGCAGAAAGAACCATTCTACCAAAAGGACCCTGGGGCTTCGGCCAAGCAAAAACACAAGGCTCATTTATCTTCCTGACACCTCCTTAATGCAGAGCTAATCCACTCAGCTGGGCTGCATCACGTGCCCAAACACCCCTGCATGTAGAGTTTCTGCATGAAGACTTGCTCGCCGGCAAACAGAGGGGAGCTACGCTTGAGGGATTCAGTTCA
>JBAMHX010000018.1:10747592-10759568 GCA_037177515.1 Pseudomugil tenellus | reverse complement strand
CCCTGCATGTAGAGTTTCTGCATGAAGACTTGCTCGCCGGCAAACAGAGGGGAGCTACGCTTGAGGGATTCAGTTCATGTGCTGCCACGGTGACCGAGAGCGGGATGACAAAAGATGATCTGGAGACTTCTTTAAAGCTGTGATAATCGCAGTGAATGCAGTGCTGTGTAAGTGTGTGTGTGGATGTGTGTGTGTGTGTGTGTGTGGGTGGGTGTGTGGGTGGGTGGGTGGGGGCATGTTTGTAAACTTGATAGCAGTATATTGGAAATCAATATCAAACAATCAAGCTAACACTGAAGAAGCTGCCTGTCCTGTGTTAAAAGCACATCCACTGCATGTAAGAAATCCAAATGCCAAATAAGCAGCCCGGCATGCTGAAGATAAAACGTAACCCACACATTAATTGCAGTTTTACAAACCTGGTCCTGCGAGGCTTGTGTGATTTCTGCACAGAATAACAAAGCGGAGGCCATGTGCGCCCGCTGTGTCCCCACACAGCAGTGAAGGCCTGAGCGTCTTAATCACCAAACTGTGAGCAGCATGCTGTCCATTCATCATCCGCTGATGTCCTGTCTCCACAGATAGTTGCTGCTATCTTGGCCATAGCAGGCATCGTCATGATGACCTATGCAGATGGATTCCACAGCCACTCAGTCATTGATATCACGCTGGTCGTGGCCTCTGCTTCAATGTCAGCGCTCTACAAGGTATTTGCTTGTGTTAAATCAAGAGACGCTATTATTACTAAGCGTTACTCACTACACTGGGATGATATTTTTATCTGCAGGGGAACGAACCCATTAAAAATAGATAAACATGCATGTATGTATGAATAGTCTTTTCTTATATAAGACTACGTGGATTGGCTGCCTCTGTTATGTAACCAGGTGGCTTAAGACAGGATGAGATAAAGAAATGTAAGACACTGGCATAAGTGTGTGACATGTATAAATTTGACTGCTGGCCTTAGGCTGTGACATCCTGATCAAGAGGGCATTAGCCAAATTTTGACAAGGCCTGTTCCCCCCCTGTGCTGCTTTGTATGCCGCCTAATGTGATAAACAGACAGCAGCGGCCCTGAGCCAGATACATGGCAGGTACTTGGCAGATGAAACCTCTGTAATTCCCTTCAGCTCCATATAGGGGCGAAACTTGCACATTCATCTCACTTCTCTTGCTTTATCCTCAGGTGCTCTTCAAGATGGTTCTAGGAAGTGCCAAATTCGGAGAAGCTGCACTCTTTCTGAGCATTGTCGGAGGCGCCAACTTTGTTTTTCTCAGCTTTGTGCCAGTCATACTGTATTTTACACACGTGGAGTACATTGACTCTCCTGAGGACATCCCCTGGGCTTACTTCTGTGGAGTTGCCGCCCTCATTTTTGGTACATAGCATTGTAATATCACCCAGTTTTATTCTCAAGTGTGCTGATTTATTTCATTTTGAAATGGTTTGACATTCTCATTGTGCAGTCTGCTGTTGCTCTGACTTTGTTTCTCTTCACAGCTTTCAACGTCCTGGTGAACTTTGGCATTGCGATAACTTACCCAACGTTAATTTCCCTTGGCATCGTCCTGAGTGTCCCGGTAAATGCCAGTAAGTGTCTGGATTTTCCTCTCATTTTTCACTTTTTAAAGCTAGTCACCATTTAATATTTGGGTAATCAACTCTTTTTTCCTGAAATTTTTAATCCGATTTGGATCTGTAATCTTTCAAATACCATCTAGTTTGTTCTAGTTACGTAGATTTGTTCATGTTTTAGTGACAAAGTTATTACAAAATTATATATTTTTTCAATTACTAATAAAACACCTTATCCCCCATTTCGCTTTGCCCAATCAAGCCATATTCCATAAAGGTTTGTACACAGTACAAACTGTAGATTGGAATCAGATTGCCATGATTTGCTGATCTCATAAACCCATATTTTTTTCCCAATAGAATATAAACCACACATCAATGTTGAAACTGATACATTTGACCTTTTCATGGAAAAATATTAGCTCATTTTGAATTTGATGGCAACAGTTCATGCAGAAAATTGGACCAATGTGTTTAACATTGTGTAGCTTCCCCGTTTTCTTTCAACAACTGTCCGCAAACATCTAGTGCCAGGAAATGAGAAGGTACCAATTGCTTTCAGAGTTTTCAGAAGCAATATGGTGTCACATTCTTGTCAGATGCAGGATTCTAGATACTCAACAGTCTTAGGCCTTCGTTGCCAGATTTTTGGTTTCATGTTGCTCCAAATGTTTTCTCTTAGTGAAAAGTCTGGCCTGCAGCCAGGCAAGCTGCATGGGAGCATATGTATCTCTATAAAAAACTATGGATTTTGCCTTCACATGCATAGGAGCTGCCCACATCATAGAGACTAATGCAGCTTCATTCCCTCAGAAATGCATGCCAAGCTAATAACAAGCTGGATGATACTGTACGTCTCATTTTTAGTCCACAGCACATAGTGTCCATGGTTTCCAAAAAGAATTAAAGATTTTCACTTATCTTACTCACAAACAGTTTTTCTCTTTGCATCCGACTGAGTTTTAGCTCAGAGACGACAGCAGTGTTTCTGAATTGGGTCCACATGCGGCTCCTGTTTTTGTATTCCAGAGCTTGAACCCTTTGACATCCCTATAGGTTGCAGGCAGGACCCTGTGTGTTCCTGCAAGACTGAAGCAATGTCAAGGTTTAAACCTGCATTTGTGGATTTCAGAGTGAACTGTGTACACAGACAGTAATTTCTGGAAGTTACTGAGCACATGCCATACTTTCCAGTAGGGAATGATGCCTGTTTTTAATTGGAGCACCACCCGAGGGCCTGAAAATTATAGACAACCGCTTTGGACCCTTAGCCTTGTCCGTTTATTCACAGGACTTCTTCCTGACTCTCATACACTGGTGGGATCTTCAGTGTTTCTCTACAGGCTCTACAAGTCTTTACAGTCATTTGGCAGATGCTCCAAAGTTTTTATGAACGTTACCATAGCAATGAACTTAGTACCTTGAGAACATCCATGCATACATGGGGGAGGACATGCAATCTCCACACAGAAAAGGCCAACGGCTCAAACCAGCCGTCTTGCGTGGCTGCAGTGCTAATCTTATTGATGTTAAGAACATTTTAGATGCAGTGTTGTTGCAGATGAGTGAACTGCCCATCTTTCCACTTGAGAGGCTCTGCCTCTCTGAAATACTCATTTTATGCTCAGTTATATCATTGACCTATTGCCAGTTAGCAATCAAATGCTCCTCCAGAAGTTTTTTTTATTTATGTCCAATATTATTCCAGATATTTTTTTAGATGTTTACCATCATTAGTTTCCTCATTACATATAACTTTTATATATTAGGCAGTAAACGCAGTAACATTTGTACATTGAAGGTAATTATGTGTTCTTACTAATATGATCATTTCTACAGTGGTGGACCTCTACACATGTGAAATCCGTTTCAACACGGTTCGCCTGATTGCTGTGTTCATCATCTGCCTGGGTTTCCTCATGCTGCTGTTACCTGAAGACTGGGACCAGTGCATCATCCAGCTCAGCACAAAGCTCCGCAAGCGTGACGAGCCAGCAGAGGGCAATGGAGAGACAGGCGCCGGCACAGGGCTCAACTGGAGAGGGAGAAGCAGGACCTCCATGTCAACATTTGCACATTAACTTAATGAAATATGACAGTGCAAACAAATACAGATCCAGGAAGGGAGGCACATTAACAAATTTGATCTGTGTGGCTCCTTACTTTTGGTTTTGTGCAGCTCCGGGGGTGAATTAAACCCTCCAAAACTCAAATCTGGACTCTGATCAGTAATTCAACCAAGTGGCGTCTATTCTTTTCACAGCTTGTAAAAGATGGTGCAAGGACATCAAATTAGTTATCATCTTTCATATAAAAAAAGTGATCATGTATAACTGATTGAGTCAATTTTGCGGTACCTCCTAATGGTTCTATTGCCTTGTTCCCTCCTAAGATAACCAGCCATCTTTTCTGAGATTTTTTCAATTATGGAGAGAAAATAAAGGGACAAGTCAGGCCCAATACCTTCAGCTGGCTTTATCTAACATGTAAACATAAACACATTTGAAAGAAACAAAGAGGAATGATAAAAATTGCTGAACACCTGGGAACAGAATCCCCACTTGCATACTTCAGGTTTAGAGTTAACAATGAATATCTGCCTTTAGTGCACTGTACATAACAATATCCCACACCATGGATGCTTTGGAGCTGCGGACCTGATAGGTGATGTGATGGTACCTTTCTGGATGTCTGAGGATCATCCAGAATGAGTTTTTTTTTTACATTGTTCATCCTGAGAAAGTGGGTCTCCTGTGGTTATGTGGTTTCCATGGGCTAAACTCCCAGTTTTCACTGCTCACCCATTAATAAGGACCACCACCTAATCACAAGATTTTAAAACCAGTAACTCTGAGGCATTTGATTTCAGTGCATGAGACGGCCTAGATTTGCTTGTTAATTTCTAAACCTCACAATTAAAGCTTCGGTTCTCCAAATCATTGGAGAAACTAGAAGCTTTTAAGACTTAAAGGCTTGAAAATAAAAACTTGGAAGTACCCCTTTAATCGCTATGAACATCAGTGAAAGCTATTACTGAGCCTCTTTTCGAATCCCTGAGATAATTCCGCTTTCTACATTCATGTTCACTCAGACAGATCTGTGGCGGTTCAGTTAAATGCTTTTATTTCTGATGAAAACAACAGATCGTAGACAACTGTGGTGGAGGGACGGTGCGACGCACGCTTCGTATTCCTCCAGCTCGTCTCAAAAAGAAAGGGGAAAATAAATCTTACTTTCTCTGTTTTATTTTTCACATTTCTGAGGCAGGTTAACAACCAAGATACGAAGAGCAGTACCTCGTAAAGCAACTGGTGTAAACTCTGCCTTGCTGTGAATGTACGAACATCGACCACACATGCTTACTGTTTCATACAGTGCCACCACAGACTGCTGCAGAGAAACTCTTTAATACTGTCATTCTTGTACTCATTGGAATGAGTTGCTTTTATTTTTTCTATTTCTTTATTTTTGAAAAAAGAAACTCTTGATGCACTGAAGAAAACATTTTATATTTTTGCATTTGTTTGCTGACTAACCTCAAAGAGGACAATGATTGACACCCACAGATTAAGCATGCATATACTGTATAATCAGATACAGCAGAAAAGTCCACTGCACTGCCTTTGCTTTTTCTTTCTTCTCTTCTTTGCAATAGAGTACATTAGCACTGTTTCCCATTGTCATTCTCTATGACAATAAATAATAATATTGTATTCCTCTGGAATTATAGCAAGACATTAATGTAAACCTTTGTAAGGAATGACAATTTTTACACTGAGATGCAACATATGATTATCACATTTGATGAAGAACAAGTCAGAACGTTCCTGAAGGATGTGTTTCCTCTATTTACTGCGGGGTGTCTTCAAGTGTAATCACATGTACTGGATAAAAAGATTTCTTTTCAGTATGTTTCCTTGTCAAGGTCTGTTCTTTGTAAGCATTTAATCAATACAGAATAACAACCCAGTTAGAAAATACGAAAATATTTTTTTTATAAACAGTTAGATTTTGATGATGCTTGTTGTTTTTGTCTTTTTTAAATAGTAAATCATAAAATGTATTTGCAGATTACATTTTTTCACCTCTAATCTCAGTTAGAAATCAATTATTCAAGTGAGTTATTCAGCAAAACCAGTGAGAAATCAGAAATAATAATGGATTCGATTTATATAGTGAGGATTGTTTCTATTATTTTTTCACTCCTCATTCATACTTTGTGAACTTAACTGGACTTTTACCAAAATCAAGGCAAAAATGTCACTGCTTTCAGACATTTAAGGGACTAAGCAATCATTCCTGGATAAATTGTTCAAAATCATTGCAGACAGACAGGTGATAATTTAGTTACTGTGGATGTCCACAAACTAGCAAACATCGTGTTCCACTCTCACTGTAATCTGGCCAAAGAAAAATGTGGCCTCCTGCTCCTCAGTAAGAGCAGAGAAAGGTAGTCTGCTTCTCTCTTGTGGCCGAGAGGGGACCTGCAGATTATGTCTTCTATCACCATCAGCATCACTAACAGTGCCAGATGTGGAGGGAGTGTTTTCACCGTGACACATTCTACACATGTGTTTTTCAGAATGATGCTTGAAGCCAGCGCTAACAGTAAAAATGGAGGATGAATAGTTTGAGTTGACACAGGTCAAACTTTCAGTGCTGGACTGTAAACTTGGATGAGCAGTGGTCGCCGTGCAGAGGTCGCTGTTCCTGACCTCACCTCCCCTGCCCATCACATTTCTCAAACAAGACCTTACTTTTTGTCCAAGTCCACAAAGGGCGCTCCGGAAGCGCTTGCTAAGCAGAGCATACAGGAGAGGATTGAGATCAGAGTTGAGCAACACCAGCCAGTAGGAAACGGTGATGGCAAATGATGGAACAAGAGTGGATTGGCCTGAAAGTGCTGTTTCTATTGCCTGAACTAGAGCCACACTTATGTAGGGCGTCCAGCAGAGGAGGAAAGCAGAGACGATCAGGAAGAGGCGCATCACTCCATGGTGGTGCTGCTGATAATTTTGCACAGGTGGGTGTGAGCCACTCTGAGCCCGGAAAGAGAAAAATCGCCTCGATGAATTGTTGGTTTGCTGCGTTGTCGAATCAGAAGGAGCACAATTGGTAGTCCCCTCCTCTGTTCTGACTTGAGATAAAAACTCTCCATTTATGTGATAGATTAGTCTCCAGGGGGTGCTCCCACAGTGATGCTGGGATAAATCCCTGGGGTTGAAACTAGAGCATGAGTTCCTGCTGCGCTGAACAGAGTCCTCCAACGTATGAATCCTTCTAGCATGGCTGCGGGCCACCTTGACAATATTCACATAACAGAAGAGGATCACCACTGCTGGAGTGAGGTAGGAAAGAGCAGCCATGAAGATGGTGTAGCTTGGACTGCTTGCCCAGTTGACTGCACAGGTATACATAGGGAGCACATAGCTGACAGAGCTCCAGCCCAAAAGTGGAGGACAACTAGTAGCCAGGGCCTGCAGCCAGATCCACAGGACCACAGCGCATATCCTCCAAAAGGTGCAGCGGGAGTGGTAGTGGAGGCAGTGCAAGATGGAATGGTAGCGGTCCAGAGCGATAGCAGCTAATGTCAGCACAGAAGCCGTGAGGTACACAGAGGAGGTGTAACCAGCAAACAGGCAGAGGTCCTAGCAGTCAGGAGAGAGAAAGAACCTCATCACGTGGAACGTCAATGGATTAAGGAAAATGTGGTGAGGTATTTGACTTACTGTGCAATCCTGCCATCCGTGATTCATGATGGACAAACCAACAAAAGGCATGACTCCAACACCAACCAAGAGGTCACTGATGGCCAGGTTCATGAGCAGCACTGATGTCACAGAGTGGAGGGTTTTGGTTGCAGCCACAGTAAGAATGACAAAAATATTACCTGAATAAAAACATAATATGCAGGGGAGTGAACACTCATCTTTTACAGCTGAAATATGAGATATGCAAAACTGGAGTTTTAAATAAAGTCAATCCAACTTTCCTTCTCAGCTTACTTAGTGTAAATATACAGACATGGTTTCAGAAGCAGGATACAAAAGGGGGGAGAAAATCTTCTGGTCCTTTTTACGTTTTAAAATCTAATAAACGCAAGAAAAAAAAACACCAAATGACATTATATTGTTGTTTATTTAACAAAAAATGTAAAAATGCAGAGACACTGGGTAGAAAACTAAGAGCTGATCAGGAGCATTCAGGTCAACACAAGGCCAAAGAGGAATTACCTACAATGTCAATAAATGTAAAAATAAAGAGTTTATTGCAACATGAATGTTTGATAAGTTTCCAAGTAAATGTTAAAACTCAGAACAAACAGAAACTGTTACCAGATGAAGCTGTTGTAACCAAAGAGGAGAAATCTGGTCACAACACAGCCAGTGTCACTGTGAACAAAGCCCTACAATGCAGGACTATCCTAAATATGATGCCACTTTTAGCAATTACTCAACTATTTCCTAAAATCTACTCTTTTTTTTTGTTTGTTTGTTTGTTTGTTTGTTTTTTTTTTTTGCTACAGGCTTGCTTATGTTTTTTTCAGGATGCAGACCCCAGGAACCCTTTCAGACAGTTCGACTTAAAATTGCGATGGAAATGATGCAATCAAGTCGTTTCATGAACTTCGGTGGGAAATTTAGAAAAAAATCGTTCGAAAAACACTTTTTTTTTTTTTATCCTGAACTTTTTACGCGTTCAGGGTAAAAATGAAGTCCTTCCACCGCGTCAAAAACATAAAGTACAACCATGTCAATGTGCAGCCTACCTATCACAGCACCCAAACACATCAGAACCACCAGTATCTCCAAGAACAGCTGAGTCCGTCCGGACAAGGCGACCTCCGAACCTTTGGTCCAGCTCCCGTTGCCCTCTATGAGCGAACCGGAGCCATTCATGTCCTCCATGTCCCCCTCAGGTACCTGCTATGCTCACATGATGACACGTACTGCAAAAGCAGACCGATGAGAGGATCATAAACTCAGTCTGGTTTCTCTCTGGTCTGGTCTCCACGTGAACCAGTTGCTTTATTATAGGTGAAATGTGATGATGCTGTAACATACACCAGTTAACTCTTTCACTGCTTCTTTTAATGATCCTTAATTACAAACAGGGATCAAATTAGAAAGGCGAAATACAGGTCAAATATGGAAAATGATTCATTTTATTAAAGAAAAAACATTAAATATACAATTTCATTAAAAACTGCTATTAAATCTAAAAATACAGAAAATGATGCCCAGAACTAAAGTGGCATTTAAACATGTAACAAGCTGTTTGCTGGCTATAAACATTATAATTCAGCTCTGATGCGCCAAATCCAAAACTAATTGCATGCATAAACAAGGCACTTCCTCCTCAAAGGCGAACATTTCCATTTACGCTGCTGCTCTGGAAGCACAAATTACCTCCAGTAATAATATCACAACAAGGCAAGTGGAACATTTCAATGGCAGTACAAGATCTGATCTTTATGCACAACTCTCATTAGTGAAACAACACTCTGGTCTGGATACATAACATGAAAATCGTTTATAACATCATGCCAAAGGTGTTTTGTTTATTTTTTTGTTTATATTTTTTAAACATGTATCTCATAACAGACAAGAAAATATGCTGAAGATCTGCCATCGGCTTCACTTCTTCATTTGCATGTTGAGCCGACTTCTGGTGAAGAGGAGGAGAGATGCTGTCGGGTATATTCCCAAATCAACAAGGCGGCACTCACATGGACATTGAGAGAGCGGATGACTCCTTGTTGAGGGATTTCCACACACACATCCAGCATTTGGAGTAAATTGGCAGGAATGCCTTCTCGTTCATTACTGGGAAAGAAAATGATAAATTGAAAGATTATGAAATGCTACAAAAATAATCGGGGGAATTGAAGTTATTTATGCAGAGTCACAAACATTACTTGTTAAACACAAGCTGACAGCTTCCCTGTCATTTCTTTTAAGCAGTTGGCTTCTTGAAGCAAATTTAAGAGCTCTTTATTGGATTTTGGCTGCTTTATGACATGTGACAGATAGATCTCTAACATGTCTTTGCTGAAACTCTTCATATTTCTGAAGGGCAGTACATATTTCTCAGTTCTTTCACTTCTCTTTTTGTCCTCCCGAATCCTAAATAGTGCACGCCATGCTTAAATATGCCAAGGCTTTAGCTAATGGCTCTTCAGGAATCACTTTGCTGGTTTACATCTGCCAAACTGTATTATCTATGCCAGGGGTCACCAACTCGGCTCCACAAGGGCTAGCATCTTGCAGGTTTTAGTGTTTCCCTGGTATGACACACCCAATTAAAATGAAAAGGTTCTCCAACAACATGCCACCTTTTGCACTTCCTTGTTAATAAACAACTGACTTGGCTCGTGTGGGTTTGCAGCAGGGAAGCATTATAACCTGTAGGATGGGGGATCTTGAGGAACGGAGTTGGTGACCTCTGATCTATGGCATTTTCTGCAGATGCAAATAATGAAATCAAATTACGTATCTTTCTCTTTGGGTACTCCGGCTTCCTCCCACTGTCTGACAAGGTACATGTTAGGTTGATTGGTAATTCTAAACTATCCTTAGGAGTGAATGTGAGTGTGTTTGTCTGCTTGTTCGTCTCTCTGTGTTGCCCTGTGATGGACTAGCAAACTGTCCAGGGTGTACCCTGCCTGATGACTGTGTATGGAAAATGGATGAATGGAAATGATGTATCTTCACTTAGGCAGCTACTAACAGCTTATAATAGATCCTGTGGCCAAAATAAAATCCTTGGGAATTATTGCTAAAGGCCACTTTTATTACAGCAAAATAAAAATAAATTAATTATGGCCCAAGACTTTAGTACAACTTGTCATTTTCATTAAACCAGATAACGGATTTGTTACAATAAATCAAACTATTAAATGACATAAATCATTTGCAGGGATCTAAACTGCAGTCTTAAGCTAACAAAAATGTAATAAAATCAACTTTTTTCTAACTGAGAACGTTTTACCTTTTATCTGACTATCCATCTGATGTAGGAGTTCTTACCACCGGCAGTCAAGATAAAACAAAAAAAAACTAACTTAAGTCTTAACATAATTGTAAATAATAATAAGCCATACTAATAATAATACTAATAATAATAAAAATAAAGACTCATGTATTGAAATTGAGAGCTATAAAGGCTGTAATAAACTGTGTAAATTGCACCTGTAGAGTAAACAAAAATGGAAAAAGCATTTAGGATTTAATCTCAGCAGCCAGGCGCACAATAAGGAACCAGGCTTTGTTGAGTTACATTTATCCTGCAAATGGTGGAGGCAACCTGATGCATGACCTGATGTGAAATTGGAGCTGATCCCTGCTGTGCTGAGAGGAGCATAGCTGTGAAAGCATTAGAGTCAGCATAAGTATACTATGTGTGAGGTAACAGCACCGCTCGCACCATTGTGACTGAATGGAGGAAGAGGCCAGTAAACCAACACTGAGAACCTATATCAGACTTCTCCTCCCTGCCAGGTGAATGGCAGCATGACAGAACACGTTATGAAAAGGATTAAATGTACAACAACAGTCACACCACAGGACTGGCTAAAAATAGCAAGAAGACAATGGAGGCCAGACTACATGAGGTTAAAGTTTGTAATTCTCCCATCATCATTCAGTGTGCGGGTTTGTACAATTCATTTCCTTTGCTCTCCTCCTCTGGGAGAACCAATTATAGTCCAGCATGCCCCGACAGGTACACAATGGTGAAGAGAGGAGAGAAGCGAGCTCCCGAGGGAACCGCACTAAATAGGTAAGATAACAGGAAAAAAGCCCCGTCAGCTCACACCTTTATCTGTGCGAGCCACAACATACAGGCTTGCATGCATCTCTGCACACAGATGGGAAAAACATCACTTGCAGTTCTGCTTGGTTGAATTAAATTTAAGGCTGTTTGATGCGATCATACCCCAAAAGTAACAAGGTCTTCTCAGGGAACTGGTAATTCTGGAGGCTGTGACTGTTGGAAGTTTGCTCCACTCCAACAATGCAATAGCCTTCACTCTTCTTTATCTGCAGGAAGTCACTAAGCGCCACAGGCTTCACCTGAAGACACACAGAGGCAAGGCAAGTTGGCTTGCATAGCAACTTTCATGTACAGTATATCCCAAAGTGCTTTACAGAAAACAAAGCATTACAGATGGTGTGAAAAAGCATAAAAGACAAACAAACTGCAAAAATTAAAATAAAATAATAAATGAAAATAAAATAAGTCAAAGCAAGATTAATTCAAAGTTACTGTGCAGATTTTATGCATATGTACCCGAGAAAATAAATATTTTTAGCTTTGATTTAAAAGTATCTACATGTGGTGAAAGTTTTGCCTCTACTGGCAGTTTGTTCCACTTGTTTGCAGCATAACAGCTAAAT
>JBAMHX010000018.1:10728348-10739986 GCA_037177515.1 Pseudomugil tenellus | reverse complement strand
ATATATATATATCTTTAAAATTGTGTTGGAAAAACACCAAAATTACCAAATAGTATAAAAGCAAACACAAAGAATACCAAAGTGACTTTGGCTTCTGTTTCTTGTTGAGCTCTAACTTTAAATAGGTTTTGTACACTGCCAAACGGATGCAACAGTGCACAGTTTTGTTTCCGGATTATTCTTTATTTAAATCATTCAATTTAGAATAATAGAAATATGTGAGAAAAACAACTAGTCATACTATTAATTGATAAGGTTAGAGCATTAATTTTATGCCATTTGTTATGATAAAATAGCGCAGTTTTTCAGTAATGGTTATATTACCATTTAATATTTAATTGTTAATATACTGTAATATACTGTATGACATACTTGTGAAACTTTGTAAAAACCTTGAAGCTTTGATGAAACATTGCTTTAAGTATCATGTCATACCACTACTGTGAGACAGAGGGCGCTGTTCAGCAAGAAGCATTGGGCAGCTCCTCTCAACAGGACCTGATGAGTGATCATAGTGCAGCGCAGCACCTCTCTGTAAAACAAAGTATACAAACATCAAAAACAAAGTACACCAGCTTTGGTACCATCTGCCAAACTAAATACAATGAAACCACCTAAGAATATTCAGCCCACTCTTCCCCAAGAGAGGACTTTGGGGGAGTTTGGATATCGCCTGACAGACGAAGAGGAGGGGAACTGCAAACCAGTGTTTAGAGCCCAGCTGCTGAATCAGCTGATGCAAAACAGGACCTAGAAAGCAAAGGAAAGAAAATAGACACAGACAGAAGACTTAAACACAAAATACAAGTTCTGGAATTGTATTCTCTGTGGAATCTGTGTCCTGTACCCCTAGCTTCTGATGGCAAGCTATTGAAGAAAGTGACCATAAAATCTTGGAGTTTAACAGCCACCTCAGGGCAGTCTCCCACACTCTGTCCAGCTGACCTACATGTGGACAGAAGATGGGTTATTCAAAACTATCTAAGTGGCGCTAAACACGCTATAGCTGATTTTGAATCCTCACCTGTAGAAGAGTGAACTTTCAGAGAGAGCATCCATAAAGGGCCCAACAATAAACTGCAGAGGACAAAAGAAGAGAATGTTTTAACAGATAACCAAGACTTTAAGTGAAGATGGAAGATTAATGCTACTTTAGAGTGAAAACCACACTGCTTACCTGAGAAAGGGCCAACGCAAAAGCTGGGTGCTGGAGAACCTGCAGTTCGAGCAGATGACACACTCCTTCTCTCATCAAGGATTTGTTCTCGCTGTGGAACATGCGCTGATATACACACAGCAGCCAGGAAGGATGGAAGAGGCCCTGTCCTGAAAAACACAACACAGAAGAATTGAGGCACGCGCCGACATTGAGACTTAACTTAGTATGTATGTAAGTATGCATTACCTTGATTGTTGTTCACAGTAGTTTGAATCAGTGTGTCTATTCTGTTTAAAACTGGACGGACGACATGAACCTGCAAAGAAAAAAAGAAAGAAAGCAAAGGTGTATCAAAACAACACCTCACCACAGAAAAATACCATTAGTAGGATTTTGCTACCTGGTTTTCCTCGAGAGTCTCCATCACTAGTATGTAATCTTCCCAAAACTCTCTTAGCACCTTGCTCTTGTCAGGGGCCCACTTGAACAGTGTCCCCTCTGCAAAAGTCATGATAAAAGTTACAAGAAGCCACGTGACCATAAAACTAGCACACTGAAAGCTTTATACAGCATTGCACCTTCTTCTGCTACAGATGGAGGACAGATAAATCCATCTTCCTCAGACAGAGCTGCGCATCTTTTCAGCAGGTACAGCGCTCTCTTTCGTGACAAGCTGTCTCTGTGAATTAGTCCATCTTGAATAATGTTCCAAAACTGAGGAGACAGACGAGGGTCGAGCTCGCGGGTGCAAGAGGAAGAAGCGCTGTGACATTTCAGGAGGTGGTCTGACAGGGCGGTTAAACACAGCAGCGCCCGTGCGGTCACCGCAGGTGCGCGCGCAGCGGAGTGCCACATACACAGGTCATCCAGGATGACCTGTAGGATGCTATTTGACCTCGTAGTGCTGTTGGAGTTCAGTATAGTTAAAATGATCCTAACTATGATTTTGGACACCAACGCATCAGGGAGGGTTCTGATAGTGGACAAGGCAGATGACAAAGTGTTGCGTGTGAGATGTTCATCCACTGACATGAAAGGTATGAGAACTGCAATGACTTCGATGGCAACTTCCACACTGAGACGCCCTGAAATGGGCATTTCTTCTTCTGAAGACAACAATGAGGGCATGATGCACAGAACTGCTCTTCTCCAAACAGCTTCATTGCACAGAGCGATGCATGCACACAGAAGTTTGCAAACAGCGGCTGTAGTCTCCCTGCAACGCGCATTTTCTCCTTCCTCTGCTGATATTCTTGCGAGGAGAGGCAAACATTTCGTCCAAATAACACATTCAATTTTTTCAAGAATATTGCATCTTTTTGAACCTGTCAACAGGGTCGAATCCGAGTCTGCCAGAAGAGATCCGAGCCCTTGTATAAGAGCTGTCAGAGCCTCCACTTGCTCCGTCTCCGGCCACGTATCACTCCGCCAGAGCACAGAGTCAAAGAGACGTTCGTAGTCAGGAGAACTGGACAACACTGCTTTAATTAAAACGGAATACATCACTCACATACATACAGCCGGCTTTTCAGCTGAAAAGTCCTATCGTGTGCACGTTTTAGGAAAATGGGACGTAAACTTCCGCATTCGTCATTCAGTCTCGCGAGATGTAGAGTGAAAATCTGTGAACTCACAAGCCGCCAACTTGTTTTACTGAAACAGTGAATACTCTTGGTGGTATTTCTGTGGCATTACAAATTTATTATGATGATCATAAAAAACAAACAAAAAAAAACAGTGCTTTAGATAAACAGAGTAATTATATAACTTATATGACTGGCGATGAGTAAACATTTCTATTATACATTCTTTCCAAGTGACCAAATACATCAGTTCATGCCAATTATGAAATACAAAACGTTTACAATAATAAAAAAATTTTTTTTAAGGGGATTCCAATCCCCCAGAAACCCTGTGGATTTATTACATTTGTACTGATAACAGAAATATTGCTCCACAATACTTTTCACTAGTAATTATAGCAGAGAGAATAGTAAAGAATGGGGAAGCTTTGGATGAAAACAACGCCAGCTGTCAAAGGTCAAATTTTCCACAGTAATGAGTAGTGTTGTGGAAAGCTAAATTGGAAGAAATGATGTAGAACAAAGTAGCATTGTCTCATGAAAAGTTATTATTTAAAAAGGAAACAAAAACTTAAAAATATAACTGCAGGACAATGTCAGCACCATGAGTTCTGGAGACACTCTGAAGTAAGACACAGAAATGTATCTATAAAAAGAAATTAGACAAAAGTTTGTCATATCTTAAAACCGATGCAGAAAAAGTAAAAATATGAAATGGTGTCAAACTTTATGCACTTGAGACATTAACAGTGTAAAATTTACAAAAGACAAAAATTTGATTAGATACATTTTTGTTCAGGCATGTTGACATGTTACAAATAAGTGCAAGTATTATTTACATAATATACAACAACAATAAATACGTTCTGTTTGCTTGTTGAAAAGTTGCTGAATTTGATTTCTTATCTGCACATCTTTTGGAGAAGGCATGCAGGATTTTAATGTTGTCAGTGTCTACAATACAAATGTTCAAGAGTTAGAAACTTTCATATCTCCACGAAGCAAGTGAAGGAACGTGCTCAGAGTATGAACTCCAGGAACTGTTCATCACCTAACATGTCCAGAGAGAGGCAGTTGTTGGATCTGCAGCCATAAAAGGAAGGTTTGGATTGGCAGCTAACTTGGGATGAATAGCTGTGTTCAGCAGAAGCCTTTGTGTTAGTTGTGGCATCTGGGAGCCCAAAGGTGTAGCTATTGGATGAATCGAGCGGCAGTGCTGCTCCAAAGGGTATTGGAGATGCCAACAGATGAACATCGTCTAGACTCTGGCTGTGTCGATCCTCACAAACGTGTGCAGTGGATTTCATTATCTATGAAGTTTATAGAGAGCATTTATGAAGGTAATACACACACACACATACATACACACTTATACACAGAAAAAAATAACCAAGGACAAGAAAATGCAGAACTGACCTGTTTTAACATATCCTTCTGTAGTAACATGGTCACATCTTTGACACTGTCTGCAGGAACCGCTTTGTTTTCTATTGGGCCGACATGATTTTACTTGTCAATTTTTTTGCAAAGATGAAAACAAACAGCTTCATTGAGAAAAAAAAAATCAGGGTTTGATGACAACAGCTTTTAATACCTTGTGAGTCAGTATATGAGGAGGGTTCTGCACAATCCACTGACACTCCCTCAAGAAGATCAGCCAACTGAAACATTTTGTCATTCACAAGAACCTCAACTGGACTCCCCACACTAGTCTTATGTTCTAGAAAAGAAATGACTCTTCATTAACATAAATACAAATAAGATGAATAACTATATTTTATATGCAGAATGTAAACCACTGTTGGCCCCTGAGTATGGCCCCCCAGACACCACCCTAATGCAGCCCTCTGCTCATTATGTAACAATTAATAAAGTATTCTCTTTTCCCACATGCTTGTAGTTTCAGTACTAGTATGTGCACCAATCAAAAATATAAACGCAACATTTTTCTTGATATGCCAAACCTGTAAGGTGGGACAGATTACCTGAACAATGGAGAAATGCTCCCAAATGCAGATTTAGACAGTGAGCATTATTTAAGAGAAACATGTTTTTTTATATAGAATATGTTTTAGATTCTTGAGGTTATTTCATAAGAAATGAGAGCAGAAACGAGTGCTGCAATTATTTTTTTGCTCGAGTTATTTTTCTTAAGCGACAAACTTATTTAATAATATAACTGAAATATATCTGAGTAAGAAATACAGACTTAACTACACAATGAAATAAAATATGACATAACTCTTGTCAAGACTAATGTTACTAAACATGCAACGTATACATTTATGTCTTAAGAAGGATAAATAATAATAATAATCATCATAATAATTTTATTTATAAAGCGCTTTCACTCAAAGTGCTGTACAGAACTCAATAAAACAGGTTCAGCAAAAAAAACCTCACCTTCCTCTTGCCACCCTTCATCTTCTATTTGAGCTTTACTGCCTGCATCAAAGCCAGAGGTGCAGGAGCTGTCTTGGCTGGTTGCTGAGCTCAAACACTTCTCTATTGGCTGTTCCTCCATTGAGGTCATGTCTGCATAGATGCTGTGCTGGCGGGCATCTGCTTCTATGCCGGAGCTGCTGGTGGAGTGTCGAGACAGCCCAGGGCTGCTTTCACTGCCTGGTGGGTCCAAATCCAGATCATCACTGATGTATGACTCTCTGTAACCTTTCTTCTCTAGAATGAAAGACATTTTTATCAATTAGGAGATTTTTTCCCAGCTCAGTCCAGTAAAAGCTAATAAGTAAAAATGAGCAAAACTAAAATTTCCAGTATCAATCCAACACCAAGTAAATCCAATGTAAACATCACAGATGGCCATACTTTTGCTTAAAATTTCCTAATTATTTAATGATTTTTTTCTATTGATTATGATAAAAGCAAAACAATTACAACGTTTTTGTCATCTAAAACATTCTTAAGCAACACGAATGGGAGAATTGAGAAATTAAAATGATATACTTTTCTTCATAAACAATATAAAATAATGTAACAATGTAATAACTATTTCCAACCTTCTATCAACAACTATTTTGAAAAAAATAAAGTGTAAATTAGGTAAACAAAAAAATAATAAAACAATGCAAAACCTACAATTTGTTGGCTCTTATTCACATTCTTTGGCTTTTGTAATCTCAAAGCACTCGACATAATATCAATATAGACAATATCAACCAATTACCTTGGTAGTGATTTTGTGAATATTTGTATCAATCTGTGCATCCATACTAAGTTAATCACTTCTTTTATTTTCATCTTCTTTATGCATAATAAGTCCCCTTAAAATGTGTAGTGCTGTGTGTGTGTGTGTCAAAACTAGTACTGGAAACTAAAGCATTCAACACATAAGGACATCTGAATGAAAGTTTTTTTTTTAAAAAAAATACTCTTTTGATACCAAAAACAAATAAACTAGTTAAGTGAACTGCAGTTGAGAAGCTGATATAAAGCAGTAAATTTATGGTTAGAAAACTGGATAGCTTTGTTCATCTGGTAACTAGAGGAAACTGAAAGACGCCACATAACCCTCTCACAGTATTCTGTAAGATTTTAGTGGTCAGTGATATAAACCTGTCCCTTATACATTACTACTTCTTTTACCTTTGCTTTCCTCCAGCTGGCGAAGGTGTTTCAGAGCAGGCTGGATGCTGAGGTAAAGCTGATGACTGCTGCTTAGATGCAAGAGGAGATGGCGAGACCGGAATGATGAACCAGTGTAGTAAACCAGCTTCCTGGCTGATGGCAAGCCATCTGGCTGGATCTCGAATTTCTTTCCCTGAATGAAACAATATATTTTACATTGCTAATGTTCATTAAATAATTACAAGCATTCTACTTAATCTTAATAAGAAATGGAAATGAGCAATAGAGAAGTGTCTATACCAGGAAGGTTAGACGTCCAACATTTGACCAAGGGAAGTCATATAACAGCTGCCGCGTGTTGTTCACCTCCTGTGGATATAAAGCACCCACACTGAATTAAATGATTTTGGATGTATAATCTGCTTAGATACATTACAGAGTAAAATATCAATTATAAGTTGTTTATTTTTTTGGAGCCATCTGGACTTAGAAAAGGCTAAAGACTTCTCAAGATATCTCACGGTCTGTTGACTTTTAAAATCAGCCAGGCCCAGTGTGCTAATCCCCCCAGATGGTCCCTGACAGGCAGATCAAACCTACATAGGAGGAAGGTATCTCCTGACGGACTGCTGGCAGTGACAATCTAACAAACTCTTCACGAAGGCAGTCAGAGGTTTTTATAGGATAGATTCTGAGACTAAATCATGAAGCAAACACAGATTCCCTTTGGGTATGAATGCGCCGATATAAATGCCGTGCATTAAAAACACAAACACACCTGATAAACTTGCATTCCTCGCAAGGTCAGACCAAGCAACGCTGTTCCTTTCTCCTCCTTTTTGTCCTGGACAAACAAATGATGAGATGTCAGAGAAGCATCTGAGTAGCTCCGATAAGATAACGATTTCACACTAAGACCTCCTCTCCCACTCACAGAAAAATTCTGAGCCTGTGCTGAGAATTAATTCAAAATGATAAAATATTACACAATGTGTGAACTAGCCTTCAAGTATCACTCAGAAAATTAGTGACTCTGCATGGGGAGGATAAGATAGTGGAATGATGGAGTATTACATAAGCGCCCTTTAGTCATTTGTCCAAATTAAGCCAAAACATTTTTTTAAACCCATTTCGATCAGGAGTGGAAAAAGGAAAACCTGGAACAAACTAAAAAAAAAAAGAACAAAACTCTAATTAAATAATTCAAATAACTAGACCTTTTGCATTCTGTAAAATATGACTGGTACATCCTCTAGTTGGCATGCGTCTCTGATGAAGCAGAGGACGGCATCACGTGCAGACATCCCCCACAACTCCTGGTGCACCTTCGGCCCATGGCAAAGTAAATAGTTCACTCCACGTTTAGCTATAATCTTCAGGAAGGAAAGAGACAGGAGGAAAGCAGAGCTAAAAATGTTGACAATATTAAACATTAAGGGTATTTTTCAGTGTGTTTGAATGCTGCTGTCACATGGTAACACATACCCAGGGGGGGAAGTATTCCTTCGGTTCAAAATAAGGGGTGACCTCTGCACCCTCCTTCTGCAATGGGTGGTCACCAAGGTCAGCCTGTAGCGCATAACCAGCCAGCTGGAAGTACACCTCCTCCTGCTGACGACATTCAGAGCGCAGCACTCGCTCCCGCATGTCAAAGTAGTATAGAGATCGTGCCTTTCGCTCACTGGTACCACACACAAACACACACACACATCACAAAGATTAACTATGAACAAAAAAAACATAAAAACAAACAACCAAACTGATTATAAACATCCAACATACCATATGAGTCTTCCATTCTCTACATAGTACTGTACTTTGAGGCAGAATACCAGAGGAAATGGTCTCCTCTGAGATCCCTGTGGAAAGAGAAACACATTGATCTGCAACTCTCAATTCACTGACATGTATAAATCACATCAAATCTATCGCCTTCTCGAAACCCGAGGCAAAAAAGCTGCCTTACCCTTACAGAATCCTGCTTCCAGTCTTTTGGAAAGTATTTAGTTAGTTTCTCCTCCATGTCTAAAAATATGTGCTCATTGTCTGGGAAGGAGAGAAACAATCAGTAAGGAGATGGTGAGCAAAAAAAACTAAACAAAACAAAAGTGAAACCAAGCGGAAAATCTGCCCTACAATGGGATTCATTAGGCTTAAAGAAAAGCCCTTGTATTTCCATATATGAACGAGGTTACCAGAAAACTACAACCACAATGGTGACATTCATATTTTTATTTTCTATTTCAGCATAAAACAAAGATTAAAGACTGCTGGTGTTGTAGCATTTTATCTCTCTGTTATGCAATGTGTCCATCAAGTATCCACCTAAATGTAAGGCTCTGCATCTCTGTTGTTCCAGAAAAAATAAATGAAGCTTCAATCTGACTGAACCTCCACTAAGTATGATGATGTGGTAATACTGTGCCTGGTCCCGTGAGTCATCACATTGGGATTTTCATTTTGATCCTGTATCACTTTTGTTCAACTGCTTGCAGCCAAATCACGCTCACCAAACTCTTTCACAATTTGCTTTTCTGATCATCTCCCTCATCTCTCAGCTGCTCTCAATCCTTTTCTGACTAACTCCGACGCTCTCATCCTTTATTGAGTCCTTTGAGGACACAGTTGAGCAAGGCAGCTTGTGTCATGAATCCCCCGTTACATCTTTCACCTCTCCTCCCACCCTCCTCTTCCCATCATCAACCCATCCCTCCTCAGTGAAGCACAGGAATGTGGGGGTGCATTCCAGGCTTAATGAAGCTAATATTGCAGGAATCCAGGCCTAAGTGATCGCTGAACCAACACCACAAAAACAAAAGGCTGTTTGTTCAAGCAGCGAGCCACACAAGCTTACTGAGGCCCTTTAACGTATTTGTTAAACACCAGAAACAGAAAGTTTAAGACTTTACTCGGAAGCTAAAGTGGATTATACCATTCAATTATGTAGACTGGGAAGGCAAATCTATATATATTTTTTTGGTTTAGTGAAATGATCTAATGACAGAAAAGTTGACCCAAATATATAGATAAACAAGTTTAACTGCAATAAATAATTGTGGTCTAAAAACATGACTCAACTTGTTTACAGAATGTAACAGTTGCTGAAATGTGACGCTTCCTTGTCTGTTCTTATCACTACCAGGCTTCCGAGTGTTGTCATGTAAAGTGTACTTTCAGGTTCCAAGGCTGAGGGATTAAATGAGGAGTGAACTTACCTTTCACAACTGTGAGGCCAAAAAAGTGCAGCTCACTGATTCCAAGAAGCTCTGCAACACGATTGAAAACATCCTGCCCCGTGGTCTTTAGCTGGACCAGATTCAAAATAGATCAAGAAGAGTGTATCAAAGAGTGACAAACAGAACAATAACCACTCTTTATGATAGTCAATAACAGATTCAGAGATCTCAAACACTCACCCCGACAGTAATATCCAGCTGGTCTTTGTTGGGAAGGAGAACACAAATGGTTCGTTTCTGCTTGGCAGAAGCAGACATTATGCCTTGAAAATGTCTGTGACAAGTACTTTTATGTGGGCTTAACCTCTTCAGGTTCTTTCTGCTCCCTCTGTCGTTCTCTTTTTATGTGCTCCAAGGCAGTTTACCCATATTGCATCTAAAGAGACAGATACAAAACTGTTATGAGCAGAGATAAACCCCCCACCATCAACACACACACACACACACACACACACACACACACACACACACACACACAAAAAGACAAAACAAGATTAATTCATTTCACTTTGTGAAGTGAGACCAAATCAGTTTTGTTTAGCATGTAATAGTATAAAATATAAAGTATGGAAATGCCTAAGTGCAGTCTAGTGTGCCTAGGGATGTTGAGGGCATCCGGGCTCTGCTCTTTGCAGATGATGTGGTTCTGTTGACTTCATTGGATCATGATCTGCAGCTCTCAGTCGAGCAATTGACAACCGAGCGTGAAGTGGAATGAAGAGCAGCAACTCCAAATCCTTTACCATGGTTCTCAGCCAGAAAACGGTGGAGTGTCCTGTCCGGATTTGGAATGAAGTCCTGCCCCAAGTGGAGGAATTCAAGTTTCTCGGGAGTGATAGAGCAGGAGATTGACAAGCAGATGAGTGCGGCATCTGCAGTGAAGCATTGATACATTGATCGTGGTGAAGAAAATGCTAAGTCACAAGGTGAAGCTCCTGAATTGACGGTTGATCTATGTTCCTAATCTCACATATGTTGATGAGCTGTGGGTGGTGACTGAAAAACAAGACTGCAAATACAAGTGACGAATGATTTTTCTCCACAGGGTGGCCAGGTAAGGTTTTCCCTTAGAAAAAGGGTGAGAAGATGAGTCATTATCCGGGTGGGGGCTCACAGTAGAGCTGCTGCTCCTCTGTATTGGCAGGAGCCAGATTCAATTCAATTCAACTTTATTTGCATAGCGCCATTTCACGACAATGTCATCTCAAGGCGCTTTACAGAGATCGGTCAATTAAAAAAATAGCCTTACATAGGGAACCAGCAAGATTGCATCGAATCTGGACTTTGATAAAGATATGATGCAATCTCCCATCCTGAGCAAGCATAGGGCGACAGTGGGAAGGAAAACTTCCTTGTAACAGGGAGGCAAAACCTCCGGCAGAACCCGGCTCAGGTAAGGGAGCCATCTGCCTCGACTTGCTGGGGTTACAGGGACAGGAAAGACAGATTAATATACATTACAGTGTCTATCCAGGAAGACCTGCAAGGAAAATAAGAAGTAAGACCTGCAAAAAAGCAAGAAATGAGAAATAAAACCTGCAAAAAAGGAGAAATAAAACCTGCAGAAAAAAGAAATAGGTTATGTCAGTACTGTCCAATACATGGAAAATAAGCAGCAGAGATAATAGTAATTGGAAGTCCTCAGTGCATCATGGGATGTCAGGTTAGACTATCCCTAACTGTAAGATTTGTTGAAAAGGAAAGTTTTAAGTTTGATTTTAAAGGTAGAGAGGGTGTCCACCTCTCATACCCATAATGGGAGCTGGTTCCATAAGAGCGCAGATCTCTGATATACAATGGAGCTTGGTTATGGAGACCTTTATATGTAAGGAGAGGATTTTAAACTCTATCCTAAATTTAACAGGGAGCCAATGAAGAGATGATAAAACTGGAGAAATATGATCTCTTCTGTTAGTTCTCGTAAGAAGCATCGCTGCAGCATTTTGGATAAACTGGAGACTTTTCAGAGCATATTTGGTACAGCCTATATATGAATAATTGCAGTAATCCAGTCTAGAAGTAACAAAAGCATGAATTAATTTTCCTGCATCACTCTGAGACAGGATGTCCCTAAT
>JBAMHX010000018.1:10697441-10722801 GCA_037177515.1 Pseudomugil tenellus | reverse complement strand
TGCAAAAGTTGAAACACAGAAAAACACAGGAAAGAATGTAAAAAAAAAAATAGAGTCAACAGAACAAAGGAAAAAAACCTTTCTAAAGCAGAACTTGAGTTGTGAAACTGTCTGAAATACTTTAAACAAAAATTATGCATGATTAGAAAGGGAAAAGACTGTATGTTTGAGCTCTCAGGACTGAGTTCTGGTCAGTTTATCAGTTTGCTCATGAAGGATCGTATTTCCACTCACCTGTTTGTTTGTCCTTTAAAGCAGTTTTACACATCTCTATTCGAGCAGAATGATAGGGAACATAGCGGTCTTGCAGTGATCCCACCAGCACCACATTCTTGAAATACTGCAAACCTTAAAAGGCAGATCATTTTTAAACTTAATAAACTCCTATTGTATTACAAAGATAGACCCAAAATATATATATTAAAAAAAAACAGCATAGCTAACCCGATTTTTTGCTTAGTTTGTAAAGGAAAGTTTGGCGAGGGTCAGAGTGATCCCTGCACGTCAGCTGCAGCAGTGATCCAGATTTCTTCCACTTTTGCATGAACCAAAGGCCTAAAGACAAAGTTTCAAAGAATGAAAATAAAATCACATTACTAGTCATTGCAAATACAATCAGATGGTTTTTAACATTCACCTGTGTTGACCAGAGCTGAGCTGTTGTACAGTGTGCCCAGGTGTGGTCCGGACAGGGACAGGAAGGTGTGCAACTTGTTCAGGTAGCATTTAAACCTGGGCCTGGTTAGCACCGAGCGAACTATGAGGTTACCCAGGGAATGACCCACAAAGCTGTAAATAAAAAGAATGATTCGCCATAAAATAATCAATTAACACTGACTTTAGTGGTCTGTTTCATAACATTGCTTTAGTTTGATTAGTATGTTGCACATAGATAAGTCACTACTACAAGTTGCTGTTTTTCTACTACACTTCTTCATGGCACAACTCAGTACATAGATGGATGCTTTATTGTTCAATGTTTTTAAATGAGAAATCACAAACTTCTTCCTAAAAGTAGTAAAACATGACACACTTTTTTCCATTAATCAACAATCTGATATGACAGAGGCATATTACCTTATCTTTGACAAAGTAAGATTGTATATCTGTATGTACTGAACTATTTCATCCAGCAGACGGTCTGTCATTGACTCAAAGTCAGCAAAGGTGTCGTTCTGCAGATGAAGAGTATAGACATAACAAAAGATTAGATCCTGCTTTGCATATTATTTAGCTATGTTCACTTCTGAGTAAAAGGCTCTGAACTGAACCTGATTTCTTTCAGACATTAGGAAGTCGATGCGAGCACCAGGCAAGCCAAGCTCAAGATAAGTCTTCACCAGTCTCAGATCTGCACTGTTACCTGCAGCAATACAGGGAACAAAAAACAATACTAAGTTTGGATAGAAAGCTAAAATGTGGTAAAGGGACGGCTTTATTGGCAAAGATTCCCACCATCGAGGCCATGGACACACACTATGAGATGGATACCCTCCTCACAGTATTCATCTTCCTCTAAGCTGAAATAGGGTAAAGCAGAGGCAAGCTCTGGGACTTCACTGTACAAGAAACCAGGGAGCTTTAGCTGCTTCATTTCTTCCTTGGCCTTGATGAACCTGCAAATGTATTATAAAATTGCTAGATAAATATTCATTTTTTGTGTGCGAGACATCATAAATGTATGCACTGATATACAATTATGAGGGTTTTTAGAGAAAGAAAAAGAACGTATAAGATGACTCACGCTTTCATCTGTGACGTGGGTGCACATTCATACCAATGTAGGCTGGAAGAAAATGAGTTGGAGGAATATGAAGGTCTACCCAAACTATATCCACCACTGCTGGAGGCTAGGTTGGGGCACATAGGAGCTTTAGATAAATCCTTTGTTCCATGGATGTATCCAATGCCAAGCTGTTCAAACAGGATACTTGTCTCTTCAACAGCTGCATCGACTGCCACAGTTTGCTCATCGTCAGCAACACCATTTACAAACGCATAGCCATCCCCTTCCTCATAGTATCCATTTTCAATCATCTCATGTTCTGTCTCGTCCTCATCTTCCTCAAGTTGTGCTCCCGTTTTGATTCCTAAAGTGATTGCAGATGTTTCTACAGGGCTGATCTCAGATACATCTGTGCTGGAGCATGAGCCAAAGTAGTTTTCCACCATCCCACGTTTTACCAGGTCAGTGCTACTAGTAGCAGAGTTACTGGAA
This sequence comes from Pseudomugil tenellus, assembly GCA_037177515.1. Taxonomy (NCBI): domain Eukaryota; kingdom Metazoa; phylum Chordata; class Actinopteri; order Atheriniformes; family Pseudomugilidae; genus Pseudomugil; species Pseudomugil tenellus. The sequence goes on along the minus strand of JBAMHX010000018.1, from coordinate 10,720,583 downwards.
GGGCAGGCTGTATGGGGTTCACTACGGGATTCTTTCAGGGTCCCAGGGCCACCTGCTTCTTCTACTCCAAATTCAGAACTCCCTGTTAAGTCCGTTTCAATGTCTAATGCAGGTTTTCCAAGTCGGTGATCATTTGAAATAGTGTCAGGTTTAGAGGTTGCATCTGGCTTTATAGTTAGGTCGCCAGAAAAGACTACACTTTGCTCCTGCACCAAAACACTAGACTTCCTGCCAGCTCGGACATCAGCTCCACTGGAGCTTTTAGAGGAACCATCGCCCTCGTCATCAGAAGGCAGGGAGTTAATGGAAGTGAGTGAAGATTGGACTCCGCTGACAGTACTTGTATTTTCTGGGTACAGAGCTTCTCCTGAGACACTGGGCTTCTGTACTGGGCTTTGTTGAGCAGGCCGTGGAACAGCACTCTGAAGGGTTCTTTCAGGCTGTGCAGCAGTGACACACAGTTCAGTGGCTCCTGGCCCTGTAGAGGTATGCAGCCCTAAACCGAGTTGAGTGGCAAAGGAGCTGGGCTCACTTTCAATGCCTGAGTCAGAGAGGCGAGATGAGGCACTGGGAGCTCCCCCATCTGGCATCCTGATACAATCGCCCTTTACTTGAAGTGAGACCACACAGGACCGGCCTCGCTGTGCTGCCTCTTTATTAGGCCTTTCAAACACAGATTCAGTTGTGGACTGTTGGGAGTCATCAAAGTCCTTTTGGCTAATCTGACGAGTTTTACTGCTGAGACTTCCATCAGTCTGATTTGGCAGGAGAAGTGTTACTTTATCAGCTTGGAACTGGTCTCTATTACTTGGTTTCATCTCACTTTGTCTCAGCCCGACAGACCATAGTGGCAACTTCTGGCTACCAAGGTCAACTTGGTCCCCTTTTTGAATTTGCTGGCTTGTAGCAGTCGCCCCAGTACCTGCCTGAGGATAACTGTTTGTGTCCAGAACAGACACATTTTTTAAAAGAGCTTTATGAGAAGCACTTGCAGTGATATCATCCTCAGCACAATAATCAGCAAAGTTTCCAGAATGTGTCGATGCGGTGGCAGGATCAAAAACAAAACTAGCATTCGCCCGTAAATAACTATCCGAGTCTCCTTGCAAGGTATCTCGTTCCTCATCATGGTTAAACGGAGCCTCTCCTTCTTTGTATTTTGCACTACTGTCACCTTTAAGGTTCTTGTAGCCCACTAGCACCACAGAATCCTTCGAACCCTGTCTAATCAGTTTCTTTGAATTCTCAGTCTTTGCATTTTTCTTTAGTTTGACTGACTTTCCTTTGGGCTTACATGGTGGATCACAACTATCTGGCAAAGCATTATCCACAGGGGCACAACGAGACTCAGGAATGGGACTTGCTACTGCACTAAAGTCCTTTGTGTTGAGCTTTTCTGTTTTACTGGAAACAGAGCCAGTCTTGACATTGTGCAAACCAAGCCAAGGTCCATCACGGTCTGCAGTATAAAACCAATTTGGGGGGAAAAAAAGCAAAAAAAACACACATATTTGTTAATAACGTGAAATTGAGAATTAACATTCAGCAACAAATGCAATAATTTCATATTGACCTTCTGTGATGGATTCCAGGTATCTATCTTCAAAGATGATTGGCAGGGAGCTAACATCACCATCAAGCTCTGCGCATTCCACAGGAAGTGGAGGCAAAGACAAGAAGTAGCTGGAACTTTTGATTGCATTAGTCATCTGCTGGTGACTGTGAGCACTGATGGGAAGGCAGAGAAAGAAAAGGTAAATTAGACTAAAAAATAAATGAAAGCTGTGGTCTTTTAAATGAGCACACATCAGTCCAGGCCTGACAGATAGAATCAGGGCTTTATTTACCATGAAAATAGGAATGTCAGTACAACTTACTGAAGCTCCTGATAAGCCAGGGCTGATTGTCTTGGATGTTCGAGACAAAAGAAGGCCTCAGCAAATCGTCTAACCTGTAAGAGCCCACATGGAACACAACCATTTAACACTGCCTTGATGCTTAGTGTCGTTTGTTTTATTTTGTGAAATGTGTGTTTTACATTGCTATACACATCATTGTATACACCGCAAATCAATGCTCTGTAAACATCACTGCACTCCCATCAGGTGTTGCAAAAAGCAATAAAATGTGTTCAACGCTAAATAACATTAAAGGAACACATATAAAGCTTATATAAGACTCAAAGTATAACTCACTCTCAGTGCATGATGCTCCATAGCTAGAAGAGCAGCAACATGTTCCTGCAAGGACACAACTTCTAGAAACTGTCCCCAGAGTGCCATAAGCAGAGAGCAGAGCTGAGCCAGGTTCATATTAACCAGTTCTGCCAGCTCATCAGGGGACTCAGCTTTTTGCTAGAAACAAAGAGGAAAAAAACACACACAGAAATTACCCAGCAGAGGGCTCAAGTTAGCATTCCTCTCTGAGGTGTAGATTAACTTTCATCCAATACAGAGAAAACACATTTTTATCTTGCTTTGATTATCAACTTAGTAATTGGTTACAGACTGTTTTCTAACCACCTGGCTTTTTTTTTTTTTTTAATTTTATTTTAACGGACAAACATAAATTATACATACATAAAACAATAAGCAGGCTTTTCCCCTTCGTTCCCCCACCCCAAATCCCCATGCAAATCACTATCACTCACCCATTCATACACAACCATATCCCTAAGCTATTATTGCTGTATTCATCATCATCAACATCATTCTATATGTGCATACTTAGACATCCATATATTTAACCACCTGGCTTTGTTGAACTCAAAGACTGATGAACTCATCTACATAGTTATGAAATGCTTTCAGAGACTTCCAATAGCTGTGAAGCAACATCTGGCCAGCCGCTGACTAGTTTGCTGGCACAATTAATTTGCAACTCTTTATCATAATTTGTTGACAAACCTTATGCCACTTTGTTCAACCTAAAAGGAACATCTGCATGTTTGAAAATGTTCTTCAGCTGGTGGGTTTTCTGGAAAATCTAAAGCCAAGTCCTACAAAAACCTCCTATATGAGTTCATGTAAATACAAATCAACATACAATAAATAAATATTGGTAGATCAAACCTTCAGCTTAGCCTTCTTATTTCCCTATATTTTATTATAACGACAATAATAATTTGTGTCTCTTACAAATGATAATACAACATCTCAGGTTTGAAAGGTAAAAGTAGACATGATTCATGATCATACAAGAGAATCCCATTTTACGGCTGCTTTAATCATTAACAAACTTACAAAACATACAAACAAATCAGAGCTTTAGATCCATGCCTTGATGTGATACCCACAGTTATCCAAAGCGATGCAAATGCATCCATGAATGTGTCTATTGTATTTTCAGTTAGCCCTCATTTCATGAAGCAATCAAAGCTTAAATAAAATTGCTGAGCTTGTCATTTTCTACTATTTTTTTACCCATCACTGGTCACTCAAACCATATGAAAAGAATCATATGGTCTTACCTTAACTTGTTCACATAGCTCTGTTAGACGGGCCTCTAAGTCCAGTTGTTCTGTGGAAGCAGTTATTTTAAGCTATTAGTTAAATATACAGAAACATTTCAAAGAACATGTGAGGTTGTGTTAGGCTGCACATGTGTCAGCATGTATAGGACATGACCAGAGAGAAGAAATTGTATGCACCAGAGTGTTAGGAAACTTTCAGCCCAAGGCCTTGTTATAAAAAATGGAAAGAAAAGAGTATACTGTATAGGCAGCAGTGAAAGATAAGATGACAGCAGTTTAAACATGTTTTTAGAAAGTGGGTCAAAGAGGGTTTGTGTTTTCTTCATGAAGGAAACTGGAGTGAAGAGGAAAAAGGAGAGAAAGGCGAGTTGATCTGAGGTACTGTAGCGTCAGAACATACCTATGTAGACGTGCCTTTGACCTCGGGGATAGGGTCTTCTGAGAACTCTCTCATAAAGGACTTGAATGCTGGGCTTTGCTAGTAAGATTGCACATATAGGCATATTTAACTTTTTTTTTATTATTATTATTATTTGATCTGGATTTATACTGTCCACTAATATGGATTAGCTTTGGCAAAAGTTCAGCTTGGCAGTTGTGTTTGGTTTTGGTTTATTTGTTAGAAAACTTCTTTCTCTACTCAGACTAGGTATCACTTTGTGAATATAATGAACTAAGATTAGTTAAGTAAATTAAGTTTTGTAGAGGTGATGATTCATTTGCTCTTTATTTAAAAGGGCACATTATGGCAACATATAGCTATAAAGTGAGATGGCATGAGATGACAGCATCATAAAAAACACAAATCCCCAAAAAACATGTCATAAAAATAAAATTAATAACAAAAAACATTAAACACAACTAAAGGAGATTAATCTTGTTCTTGTGTTAACAGGCTAAAAGGAAAACAAAAAATGTGTTTAGAACATGTTGTAACCTCATTTCAGGACAAGCTGACTCAAAGCCACAATGCAGCATACTGTACCTAGTTCCATACGCTGAGAGGATGGCAGGTTCTTGGTAATAGAGGTGAAGTAATCAAACAGGCCCTGGTAGGCTAATAGGAGGTTGGAGCAAAGGTTATGGTGTAGACTGAAAGCATGCTGGAGACAGTGGTCAGAAACCAGGAACGTCCTCCCCTAATGGACCACACAAGTCAGAGAGATTATAGATCAATCAAAAGTCAGAATGCAAACCTTCATAAAAATCCTGCATCCAGATGTGGGGCACAGATCACCATGAAAATGATTTTACTTCTGATGTATCCCATAAGCTTTCTAAGCCTATTCATCAATGCCAACATCCCAACAAACTCGTACCAATCAGCAAGGTAGAAAAAATAAAGATGTCATAAACAATACTCTTGTTGTGAACATAAAATCAGTTGATGACCTTTGATTTTCACAAAAAAATGCAGCTTTTCAATACACAAGCATGATTTATATGGTTTATGTCCATGTCTAGTTTAAATTATCTAAATAATGTATAAGACTAAGGCTACATGCAGTGGCCACAAATAAAGAAAATGTGTCTTATAATAATTAACTTCAGGTTGATAAGGGACATGAGATGTTAAAAGCATTATCTTTGTTAAAATCAACCCAGCAACTTATCCAATATAGTAAAAAACACGTATTTAATCCACAGAATTTCTGTAAATCATTTTACCACCTCTTTAAAATGTAAAAACATTTTCTTACATTAAACACTGCACCTCTATAAATCAGATTAATCTGATTTAACATCTAAATGCACACATTTCATTCCTGGGAACTTTTCTGGAAATCTCTGTAATCAACTAAAAAGTGATCAAAAGCTTGTTATTCTCAACTTCTGCATTAGTAATACATCAAAAAGTGATGAAGTGTACTTTTCTGCCCAAATTATTCTGGTACAATTATCCTGCTGCATCTCATCTTTGTGTGTCATCTGAGCTAATGTACTCCAAACATACTGTGGTCTGATAGTTTCCTCTTCTTCATACCTACATGTAAAGCTGACAGCCTTGATACGTCTTCCAATTATTTAAAGGATTTTACATAAACTGTTAAATCTCAGTCTAGTCAGGTCCATGTTTCTTTGTTTTTATTAAAGATTATTTGCCCTGATGTGCTAAACAACCAGAATTTCACTTAATTGTATTTAATCTAATGTTTGATTTAGCTTACCATACAACAGAAAACCTGTAAAATGCCCATATAATGTGGCATCTTCAATGCTTTGTTTTAAAACTCCTTCAACAAAATTGATAAAGATCTGAAAATACTTGATTACTTTCTATGAAGGGGTTCTACTTACATCTGGCGACACTTGCTTGACATAAGCGGTGCCAAACACCACATTTTCCAGAAGTGGGATGACTGAGTCTTTGCTCTGTGCTGGAGTATTTCGGTTAAGCCATGTGGTTTTCACAGGCCGAGGGAAACTGGTAGAGTGCATGTAAAAAAAAAAAAAAAAATCTAATTCAGATGATCAATGAAGTAACTTTTTAACAAGATTGTTTGGTTATTTCACATTTGACTAAAATCAAAAGTGCATTTTTTTTCATTATTGTTCTAACAAGAATTATTTAATTGACTGAAAAAAAAGAAAAACTTTGCTTGAATGTAAAATAAAACTGTTGTTTGTCTGACCTGATAAGAGGCTGATGTAGTGCCACAAGAGAGGCATGGATAGCGACAGAGATGACAGACAGATGGAAATAGTCAAACATGACATTGATGTGTTGGTGGATGCCTCGCTGTAGGCTAAAGTGCAGGCGAACTGTGCGGCCACTGATGTTCTGTAGAGAGCTTGGGTCATCTGGCCTGAGGGTATAATAAAAACATGAGATGTAATTCATTTCTAATTAACTTTTTTTTTTAGAAAAATGAATCCAGTTGAATGTTTTAGCACCTACGTGTAATCACCATCTGTGAAATACAAGTCCAATAAGAGCTGAAAATCCATGTCATTGAGAGACTCTTCCACCTGAGGATTGTGGAAAAACAGTGGCAAGTTTTACAATCGAGTTATGAATAATGGTCTGAAAGTTCTGTAAAATATTAGTCATTTTTTTATTTTATGCATCAAGTCTAAAAATCGTGTAATATTTATGAGCTTTTTGTCTAATTATCTATGTGCCAAAGAAACACTGGCCAAAAAAAGTCCCAACCATAATTGTAGAAGCTCTATTTTTTAAAATATACAGCAAACAAGCTGATGAAAGCAAATCTAAGAGATATTAGAGCAGCCATGTTACTTTGACTAAGTTCAAAATGATAGTCACTGGATTTTTCCATTTGACTAATTTGGCAGGTACATTCTGCACCTAATTTGGCATCTGGCTTAGATTGACAGGCTGAACTGGGTTTATATAAATGCAAAACACTGTATCAAAAACTGTGGCACAACAAGATTCCAAACCTTCTTTATTTTCATTTCATACACAACTTTCTTGGGCTGAATAGAAAAACAATAGAAAAATCTGTAAAACTGAATACTGGCACCACAGATGAAATACTTGAATATTATATTTGCAATGACTTTGACAAATGATTTCAACTGAATCTGCCTAGCCCCAGTAAAGGCAGGACCCCTCTTTCATAAACTTACCTTCTTTTCATCAAGCAGCATCATAACTTTGAAGAGAAGGACATCGTTAACGACCACCTCTTCATTCTTATAAAGGATTTGGAAAGTTTTGCTGCAGATGACGTCATCTTGAATTGAAGCAGGGAATGCCAGATCACAGCCTAGACAAAACCCATTATGATTAATTGTTATTGATGGATAACTAATGAGTGATAGTGATCCTTCTGTCTTAAATATGCTTGAGTACCACTAGATAAATAATAAGTTTAAAAAAGCAATGTCTGTTAATCATTTAATCTGATTCTGGAGTGTTGAAGCAGTAATACAATATGTGTGGGATCTAAAGAATAGGTACCCCTCATTTTGAGAGGGAAAGAGAGAGAGAGAGGGAAAGAGAGAGAGAGAGAAAGAGAGAGAGAAAGAAAGGGAGAGAGAGAAAGAGAGAGAGAGAAAGAGAGAGGTGTAAGAAAGACAAATATATACTCATGAAGAGCACCTGACTTCTGTCAAACATCAAATGTAAATGCAGACAAACAACCTTGAGCTATATTTGCTAATACAAAAGGAATTCTATATATCCTGTACTTTTAGTTTATTTTACCTCCTGGATGAAGTAGACTGGTCTCAACCTTGTGTGGAACTCGAGGAGGCACCTTAAGACTGGCACGCATTTGGTAGAACCTTAAAAAGGGTACAAATCTTTTTAACTGTTCATAAAGCATAAAAAACTGAAACATTGCCTTTGTCTAAAACGTTAGTAGAAGGTCTGCAAAAGAGAAACCGACCATACAGGTTAGATACAAGTGCCTGTATTGGTAAAAGGACACTACACACACTACACCTCTCATAAATGAATAATGAGCACTTTCTTTTTGTAGCCACTCATGTAGTAAACCTAAGCTCTCGAAGCACTGATGAGTCAGTAGCGAGTTTTATCACAGCAGAGGAAGGTATCATTACACTGTTGTTTTAAAAAGAATTTCTGGATTTTGGTGACTGTGACTATTACAACTACTTCACTGCTTAGTTTTCACCTAAACCTGGCAAATAGACTGCAATTCTGTAGTATTTTACAAGTCTGATTAAACACTCAAAGCATTTTACATTTTAACTCAACTCTCCACTCACACCACACTTTTCATACATATATTTTTCATAAATACAATCACTGAACACAGGGCCGCTGCTAGCAAATTTGGTACCCTAAGCAGAATTTCTTGGTGGTGCCCCTATTCCCCAACCCAGTTTGCCAAAATAATAACAACAATAATAATAATATAATCATACATATATATATGCATACATTGCTTGTGCAATAAACTTTATTTTCAGCAACATTTAGAATGGTAGGCCTACACCTATAGGTAAAATGTACCACTGCCATAACTGTAGATCATTCAATACCAATAACACACCAAAAATTTTTTGTGTATCGTTAGAATAAACAGCACATAATAAAAAAATTGGTAGCTTTATAAATCTCTTTTTAAAATTCACAAAACTACTTAGACTCCCACACAGTGGTGTTTTCTCCCAGAGGCCAAGGGAAGCTGAGTCTCCTCCTTATTTTATTTATTTACTGCATTTCCCTCCAGGATGAATAAAGTAAAAACAAAGAGGATTTTCATTTACTGTTGTTCAAATCACCCTTTCTCAAAACTGAAACAGCACCCCTCATTGGTGATACTTTAGGAAAAAAAAAGAATGATCAGCCAATCAGATAAGACTAATGTAAGGCCACTATCAGTGTGATTGGTTGACCTTGCGCGAAGGGAAGCTGGTCACGTCTCTGCTTTAAACCAATCAAGTCAGAGAAATTTGACGTGATTCAAATATAAATAACTTAGCAAAACCACTAAGCTAAGCGTGGACATGGAGGGTGACGATTTGGAGTTTTTTGTGAAAAAAATGTCAATCTAAAATAAATATCCTTTGACTCGGTTGTTGTGGAAAAACTAAAAGCCAGATGAAACTTTACAATATGTTATCAACCACTTTGTATCAATGAAAGACAGAAGGATGGACTTTCTGTTCAGGTAGGATGAATGAAATCTGTACTATTTACTCCCCACTTAAAGATTTTATTGCTGACTGAATTTCTTATGTAAATTTGTGTGGAAATAGTTTTATTCTGGATTTGTGTTGCTAAAGTCATATTACTGGATAGAAAATCAGCACTACAAAGAGTGGCCAGACGGTTGTTTCTTTAATCCATCTTATTACATTTGCACAGCTTATAAATTCCCATTTATCAATACGTATGAAATACAGAAAATTAAAAGTTGATCTATGTGTTATGATTGAGGGATGCTGAGCTATTAATTGTTCTATAAACTCCAGCTGAAATCCAGATGTCCCAGCTTTCCAATGGGCACTGAATGCACCATCTACGCGCAAATCTGTGAAACCTGCCGGCTCGAAACCCCTCGAGCATTTGTACAGTGATCTGTTTGTAATTGAGGTTTCGTGTGTGGGTACCAGCTGATTCCTGCACGCGTATTGATTCATGTGCATTGAATCCTTTTGAACAGCAAACTTAGATCTGTAAAGTTGAAGTTAAGGATTTGTGTTTAACATTTTAATGTTTGGGCATTTTTTTTTTTATAAAATTGTGCATGTAAACCTTTTTTGTGCACGTTTGTTCAAGACAGTGCACACATTTCAACACGCATTTTTAAGCACCAAAGTTGCGCACAAAATGGTTTATACGGTTTACAGAATATATGTTACATGTACAAGTGTTTAACGTTACACACAAATCACTACACAGCTAGCAAATCATATTGAGTCCATTTTCTCTCCATAAAGACACGAAAACGAACGTGTGTGACCGCAGCATAGAGGACCACGCAGCAAAAAGACGTCTGAACTTTTCAGACTCAGTAGGAGTAGCTGCTACAGAGTCTGCTTTCTCCTCGTCCTTCTCAAACGTGATTGCCCTTATTCTTCTCTGACTATTTTCAATGAAACATGATCATCAGGATGAGAGAAAGAGATCTAAACCAGCCTACGTAAGTAGCGCAGGCAACCAGATATTTTTTTTGTCTCTTTTTTTTAAGATGCATGTCTCATCATCATCTGCGTCTGCGATTTCCAACTTACAATCACAAATACAACTGTATTTTAAATAAAGTTTAACAAATAAATAATATACAACACACACACAAAACGGCTTGGTGCCCCTCGGAGCACTTGGTGCCCTACGCGCAGTGCGTAATGCGCGTGGTGGAAGCGGCGGCCCTGACTGAACACACTGGAGGCATTTGTGGGTTTTGGTAAGGAGACTATGAATTGAGTACTGGAAAAGCATGGGATCAAACCAGCATCATATGATTATCACACGATCAACTTTAACTTTAACAACAAGTTGATAATTGGTCTATACAGTATTAACAATGATTAAAAAAGTCAAAAGCATAGATGGAATACTGGAGTAAAAATGTGCATCTTTCATAACTTGGTGAGCTTTTCTTTCTTTACTATATCAACAAAGATATCACAGGTTTTCACAAAACAACAAAGGACAAAGTAATTAGCAGTAAAACTATCAGATCCATAATGTTATTTCTTTGGGCCACAGTAAATTAGCATTTGCTGTACAATTACCATTAAATATTTGCAGGAAATGTATATGTTTTCTCACCAAATGTTATGGACATTTCCCATATTACCCATGTGAAGACAGAGCCGTTTCAATTAACCATAGATAGCTTTATTATTTTACAAGCCCTGCAGCAGTCCAGTTATCATCATAACTATTCAAATCAAGCAGGTTAGAGGAATTACAGTGGCTGTAAACCTGTGGTACAGCTGCAATAGCAATTGTAAACCTATAAAAACTGCAAAATCTTGAAATATTTCTCCCTGAATTTCTTCATCACCATTCAGCTGAAATACTGGATGGTTTGCTTAATAGTAACATTTAGTATGCATCCCATTGAAATCCTATGGAAAAGGGTGACAATTTCTGTCTTTTAAAAGGAGACTTTGACAATCATTTACAACAAATGACATGGATGCATGATTAGAAAAGTTAGAAAATGAGGGTTACATCTGTTGACAGCTGCCACACCAAATATCAGCCCATATGAGTGAATACATGATGCCATAGATTTTCTGGGGACAAGTTCAGAGCTTTTGTCCTGACAACAAGAAATATCTTGCAATTGTGATCTTGCAAACCTCAGGAGAAGCTTCACAAATGAGAAGCAACCATTATTACTACATAGAAATAGAAAATTGTCTGATTCAAATGTACAGAAGACAGCAGTGACAGCAATATATAATCACTTAATGTTGCCTGTAAAGTGAACATTTGTAAGTCCCTGAAAGTCTTAATGTGTTTGGCTTGTTATCCTAATTGGCTGCCGCAGTCGAAAATAGACATTGCTGGATCCACCAGTACGACAAACTAATGGTCAATTCAAGCCTTTTTAAATACAAAAATCTGCCCATTTTTTTTTTTATATAAATCAAATCAATCGTGTTTTGTTGGATATCCTTGCTACATATTTATTTGGATAAATGAATGACACCTGAGGCAAATCATGTTAATAAACCATGATGGTAAATTTTGTAGAGACACTAACAGAACTCACCCTCTTTGGAACAGGTCCACATTGTAGAACTTGTGGAGTTCCACAGAGAACTCCACTGTGGCCTGGACTTCAGACATCTTGGGCTCTACAGGCAAATGTGCCTTGCATCATCTGGGAGAAATCTGTATGCCTGCAGTAAAAAGCAGCAAAATAAATAAGCTTTAGGAATTTAAAAAAAAGGAAAAGAAAATGTTTTTTTACAATAGGTAATACAATAATTAAAGGATAATAATAATAAGAAGCAGACGAACTGCAATGAATCGAATTAATAAAAGCAAACAAACAAGTCAGACATCCATTAAAAGAGAAAACAAGTAAATAGTATGTAGCAATCATATAAAGTTACATTTGGAATTTTCTAGTGTTGGCTGACTTTTCTTTACTTTTTCAAAAGATTTTAATTATTAGGACACGTTGTTGATATTTACCACAATGTCCTGTTGGCGCAATTGTTAAACTGCCCAGACAATTATAGTATTTGGCAGTGGAATAGAAAACACCATTAATAACGCTGCGAGATCATGTCTGAAATATAATACAACCCCATAAATAAACACAGATATTCCCTGTCGTTTATTACAAACACTTTTAGCACAGGACTTATTTAGCCCCAATTAAAGAAAAGGCCATGCAGATATTTTTGGATGTAGCTGAGGGTAAAGAAATCTGGCAAAAACAATTATACAGACACTGCTTAAATTAGTCATGTAAGAAATGAATAAATCATGTGGCAACAATGTGACATTGTGTCCATGCCTGTGAAAACCACCAAGACACAAATAATCCCCCTACGAATTTGACCTGGACCAAAATATCTAATGTAGTGAAAGAAATTACAGGTCGAGATGCAACTTTGCATCCTATCCTGAAAAATATCTTTAAACACTGTTAACTAAAGAAATCAACCAGAGAAAAAAACAGGTTATTACTCATGTTAGGGATACATCTATGCTACCTTTAGGTGTTAACTTCACTTACCGAGTGTGATTTGAAGACGATTCATGGACTCATTTACATAAACAATGCATGAAAACAGCCATTTATACGAAGAATATATTAAATCCCTGACAAATACTCCTTATAAATCCAACATGTAACTGAGCTAAAAGACCTACAATAATATAAAAGAAAAAAGTTTATCCATGGTTATCCTACACAACAGTAAACTGTGCTGGCCCCAATGCTAGTTGTGTAAATGTTTACACACAACAGTCTACAATACAATGTCAATAAATATATACACTTAACATTTGGGCTGTACTATGGTTTGGGTTGTGGAAACAGCCGGTTTATCTAGTTAGTCTCCAGTTAGGAACTGGGACTTTAACTCTTCATTATATAATAGCTATTCGAAACACAATACGTGCTAAAGTAAGGTGTGGACTGATCTGCTGAGATGTTGCTGTTATTAAACTAGTAGCAAACTGCTCCTATGAGAGTTCTGCATTTGCTACACAGCCACTGCAATTTTATAAGTATATGCAAGTCACACTGGAGAACAACAACACACTGTTTATATACCTACAGTTTAATATCTGCCCAATAGTTCTATTTATTTTTATAGTAAAAAAAATCTGAAATGGTATCACTAAATATCAACACGATCCATCTAATAAATACAACGACATCGCAAAAAGCTATCCAAATAAATATGTAAAGAAAATGAATATCTTCTTGCGACAGGAGTGAATTGTTATCTGCACACAGCGCCTGGTATGTCACATTATGTTATGAAGTATCGGTGAGTAAATGTTACTGGAATTTAAGAGATTGTCATCAAAAAATCCCCCTACAGCAGAGCAAAACTGAAACAAAGTCCGCAAGTTGACAAAGCGTTTGTTGGTTTCTTCTTTTTTTAAAAAAACTGTTGGGTTTTAACGCTATTACTAAAGTGAATGTTGTGACATGAGTGTGGCTGGAGTACACAATCTCTGTAGCGGTATAATTTCTTTTCGGTTACAAATGAGAAGCGACAAACATTTCTAAAAGGCCCATAGGTACTCACAAACGAATCACCAATTATACAAAATACTTGAGCCGACCATTAAAAAGTGTCCCTTGAAAGCCAGTTTGCTAACGCTGTCAGTCAACATTAGCCACCCAAAGAACAGTTGACACAAGATCATATTAGCCGCAGAAAAAAAGCTAACACTACTCACCATTGCGTTGGCAAGCTAACATTAGCCCGCTAACCAGCGTTAGCTCCTATTTCAGTTCTCTTCTTGTCTTTTGACTAAATGGCGCGGACAGAAAACACTTCTTGACTTTGACGTTGCACTTCCTTATCTGGCAACGTACATATGGTAAAAGTCCTTAAAACTGACAAAGTCGGCTGGCCATGAAGCGGTCTGGCTGAGCTGTTTGCTAGGCAAATTCAGCTAACTGTTCTCAATCTTGCCCCCTTTCGGCCAAGCTGGGTCGACTTTGGTTCTAAGCCAGAGCCAGACTAAGGGCCAGTTCATTGGCTTTGCCTAAGGGCAGGCTCATGGCTCTCAAAATTAGTTACATCCAGGCACCGACCCCAACTCTTGCTGGGCCAGAAATAAGAACCAGCTCACGTTGATTGCGTCAGCTGGGGAGCTGACAGTAGGCACTGCTCCAGCTGCACACTGATGAATATTCAACTGTGCGTAACTGCACATAAGGCGCAGCTGACGCACTGCTAAAATGTTTTGGAAGTAAATAAATCATATATTATTATTATTATTATTATTATTATTATTATTATTATTATTATTATTATTATTATTATTATTATTATTATTATTAGCTCTGGTAGGGCCTACACACTCCCACCTGAACTCCGTAACATCAACTCACTTCCATCATTCAAATCACCACTTAAAACTCATCTGTTTAAACTGGCCTTTTCACCTTAATTTTTATTTATTTATTTATTTGTCTGTTTTCTTAACATTTTTTTAACTGTCTGCTGTATGATGTTTTGTGTTATGTTTTAACTGATTTTAATTGTCTTTTGTGAGGTGACCTTGGGTTTTGAAAGGCGTCTTGAAATAAAATATATTATTATTATTATTATTATTATTGTTGTTGTTGTTGTTGTTGTTATTATCAGTAGTAGTAGTATTTTATTATGTATTGCAACTTGTATAGCAGGATTGACAATTGGCCTCATGGCTCTTTCAGAATACTGGCCCAAACTGCAACTGTTGTTTCTTTTTCAAAGAGCAGACAGAAAACGTTTTGCTTTCAATGTAATGGAATTCAAATTCACTATTTTGTCAATTTTTATATTACATACTGGACAATAATGTCAATAATAGCAATTTAGTAACCTAAGTGGCATGTATACAGTACAGTACAATATGTTTTGCATTTAGAAGTGTTTAGCTATTATCCTTTTAAAAACACAATGGTATATACAGCCTAAAGTGTCATGAATCAATGAGAGTATTAGTAAATAGCAATACATATTTTCAAATTTTGTCTGAGCTCCTAATATCTTTTATGGCCAAATTCTGAAATCTTGACTCTACATCAACATGTATTCCATTTATGTTTGTTCACCATGAAGGAGGGCAAGTGCTATAAGTCCAGAAGCTTGTCTGGTTAAAATATTATGGATGGATGTCTTTCAAAGTAATTTCTTCATCCAGTGTTACATGTTGTCTTTTTTCCCCTCTGCAGATCTATATTTTATAAATGGGTTACACACTACATTCCCACTACAAGTGATTGTTATACTACAATAAATTAGCTCAAACTTATCGGCAGTTTAAATAAATTGAAAGAAGTTAAGAATTGTGAGGTGCTCTGAGGAAATCTGGGGGAGTGATATTAGTTGAGCAGTTTCATTTCCCATATCTGCAACACAACAATTTTTTTAAAAAGCTTCCAGGCCGTGCATTTGTTCTATTCTTTTCATTTGATTCCAAATTATATCAGCTGCACAGTATTACCTCTTTAGTTTTTTTCCCTCATTACCTGTCTGAACAAACACAGCCTGTATTGTTGCTTCATTGCTTTCTGTTTGGATAATGCAGCCTGTATACTCTGAAACCATAGGGATGTCTGGGAATGTCTATACTAAAAGTGCATGAAAATTTTGCACAAGAAAATAACATGATATGTCCCATGATATCTATAAGGAATAATATATAATAATCTAAAAATCTACAGTCTATCTACAAATGAGATAAAATAACATGTAGAAACCTAATAGGGACATTGTACCAAACACAAATCCAAGGTGGGTGCTGTGGCAGAGACTCCCCTATATGAATTACAACACAAGTTTATAAGAGATTCACAAGGTGACGACGGTTTTTCACTCCTGGTTACAGTCAAACAGCTTAGCCTCATGTTTGATCATGCAAGCCATTTACAAAAGAAAAAAAAACATCCAATAGCAAATGTTTGTATTATTTCCTTATTCCTAAGTCATCAACTTAAAAGTGACAGTGTGAGTAATGTAACAAGAAACAAATACCTGTATTGTGTTTAAGTTTTAACATCGCTGTGCAAACTTATCTTTCACGTAAAATGATGTAAAGAGCATTTGTCTAATTTCCAGAAATATCCTTCTTTGCTCATTGTGCTACTGCTATGTGATTCCACAGTATCTTTGAACTGGTCTTCATTCTCGGTGTAAGTATTCTTCTTGAATGAATCATGGATTTGCTTCGATAGCATTGACAATAGCAAACAAAACAAAATATTTCATGCAAACAGAGCAGCCTTAAAGTGACAGGATTCTCAGAGCAGCACATTCTTTCAAGCTTCACTTTGTGGTGTCTGTCATCCCAAACATACTTCAGTAGTCATATCCTTACTAGTGAGGTTTACTGTGACTGTTGTTCCTCTTTCTTGAAGCTGGTTCACTCTGTTAGACCACAGTGGAGAGTTATGTTTGTTTTGTCGTAGTGAACTGTTTAAGGGTTTACCTTCTTCACAATTAGTTTTATGGTTCTAGTTCGTTGTTTTTTGCTGTAAGTCAAATTTACAGAAGACGTATTGGAAAATGACATAATTATCTATTGAAGACAGCATATTTGTCATCCATATGTTCTGCTGTTCTTATCTATATTTCATTACACATGAGCCTAATCCATATCTTGCTATTAGAAATAATAAATCAGCCTGAATTACGTAACATGAACGACATGTACGTTGATTGAAAATTGCACTAAATCTCAACACAATACTGGTTCTCAACATAGACACCTGGGAAAAGGAATATTGATGTGAATCCACATTCTGCTTGGAAAAAGACCTTTTACGTCCTGTCCACATGTATAAAATACAGCTAATCTTGAGGTTAAGTGTCAAAGAGGACACCCCGAACAGTCAGAGATATCCTAATATTTATTCAAGGCAGTGGTGCAGCTTTCCAAACAATGAGCTTTTATTCCATCCCCTCCCTACACCACACACAGACTTACATAAACACATACACGCACACACTTACTAACTTGCTGCTCACTTCCCCCATAATGCAGCTGTGATATTTTCATCTCAAGCTGACATTCATTTGGAAGAGGAGTCTGTATGCCCTCAAACCAACTACAGGGATGTTCATTTCCCAGGTTGAGTAAAAAAACAAAACAAAACAAAAAAACATCTTTTGTTAGTTTATAAATGGAGCAGTAAAAACATTAATAAGCATATTAGTTAATGCCAGGTTAAAATACATTACATCTAATGAGACAGGAATCACTTAACAGCAAAAAATAAATAAATAAATACAAATAAAATCATGGAAGGAATAAAATAGGATATAGGTCACTTCCTCATGCAGAACAGTCACTTCAGACCTCTGAGGGATGGGTTTGCAGGACCTCACAGATATTTTTTTTGTCTAACCAGTGGTCTGTGCGTGCACCCTCAGGCTTTTATATCATGTCCCAGTTCCACATCGCTGAGCTGGCAAGAAGGAGCACTATTAAAAAGGGTGCTGGAACATGTTACTTATCAAATTGGTCCAATTTACATTTCAGAATCCGCAAAAGGTAAGAATCAGTGCGTGACGACTTGTAGGTGAACATCGACACCTGGTGGTAAAAGCCGCAAAGCGTCCTATACCCTGTCCATGGTGCTGAACATTAAAACCTGGCCTAATCTGATCCGTTTCATCACAACGTCAAAGAACGAAGGATGCTACTAATATTTTTACCCATTTATCATTTTCTTTGTATTTTATTAATTAATTAATTTATTTTAGATTTCTTGGCTCTCAAGAGGAGTTTTCATGTGTGGCTGTACTGCGCATGACTGGCAGCACTGGAAGAATGCTAATGGAGACGAGCATCTGACCGACCCGCTCAATAGGGAGTCCATGCTTTTGGAGTTTACCTTCGCAGCACAAAACACGTGGAGACAGACTTGTTTTCAGGTCTCTGGGTTCTCTGTATAATGAGCAGTGACATAGAATAAGTCACTGTGGAAGGTTTCGCTCAAAGATGAGTCAGTGGTTGCAACTCCTGGCACGACTGCTGTACAGAAATAGATTTTTATTTACATTTAATCACATACAGGCCCAGTTTTCCACCTCTGCCGTTGTGTATTGCTTCTAGTTTCAAGTTTCATACCAAGTTTGAATCTTTTTGAAGCGAATTGGTCACAAACAGTGGATTGACAAATATATTTTGTGACGTGTTGGTGACTTAATTAGACTGTAGCCCGTCTGGGGTATTGAAATGGAAAGTTTGTGGGTAGATGGATGGGAAAAATGAAACAATATGATATTTACTAACTGACATATGCTCTGTTTCTCTTTCGCCATGTCATGTACTTTCTTAAAAAGTCTGAAACTTCCTGTCTGCATAAATGCTTTGTCCAGATGCATTAGCTACATACTGCTTTACATAATGTAAAAAAGGTTGAATAAAGGCGTTTTTATCGATGTATTTAATCACTTTTTCGTTTAGTTTGAACTCCAGTCGATGCTGTTTCACTGTGATATGACACGAACCTAACATAAGCACTGGTAAGGACACTGCTTGCAGCAAGTTTTAAATAGCATGATAGCTGGTTAGCATTTTCATGAGTTGCATTTAATTAAGCGAAATATATTTCAACAGTGTTCACTCCGCGTAAAAATCATCCAAAAATGCGTGCCTAAAAGTTTCCAACGTTTGGCCTCCTCATAAGAGATTCTTTTTTGTATTTAAGACCCAACTTTTATTATCAGGTTAAATATCCCACGGATGCTGCTTATTGGTGGTTTCTGCAGTTTGGCCCCTCCCGGTGGTACTCCCGACAAACTCTCCATCTCAGCAACCAGTCTTGGTATGAATATACATGAGCCCCCTCGTGGCTATGGGACCTCGGCAGGGTTGATAACTGCAGTGGGTTCAGTTGGGTTGTTTTGCTGGGGTCTCCCTGAACCCAACGAATCCCAGAGAAAGGACTACAAGTTTTACCTTTCCTGTTCACGGGGAGATTATGGCTGGGGCTCCAGGAGTTAAATGGTTCTTTTTGGTGGTACTCCTGCAGTTTGTCCTTATATGTTCCTCTCAGGTGAGACTTATGTTTCTCTGTGTTTCTTGTGTGACTCCAGACATATATGACTGAGGTGCAGGTGAGTTTTCTTCTGCAGATAAGTACACATGTTATGGTGAATTTGTTATTCGTTTTCAAATATGTTGATATGAAAGCTAATGTGAAATAAAAGTAGATGTAAAGTGTTTGTTTTTCTTTCCTTTTGAACCGTTTTTGCATGAAGCTTTTGAAAACTGACCAATTTTAAGCAAAAACAATGATGTAAGCCATTTTAGTCCATCAAGTTACAGTTTTGTTTTCTTGCAGCATTCAATGTGGTGGTGCACCTGCTCTGTTTGTTTTCCTCTGGGCTGCATGTCCGTATATGAAAAGACAAAACTGCTACAAATGAATGTAGAAAATTTAGAAGGTATTTTCTTCATACATTAAAACGATTTTTGTTTCACATAGAGAAGCCAAGGACCCCCTGGCCCTCCTGGACCTGCAGGTGTCCCAGGAATTGATGGCATAGACGTAAGTCGTCTCCACATATTGTGTAAGATATTTTGAAGCGCACAATTAGGTCTCTTTATACTCCTGCATTTCTTTTGTTTCAGGGGGAGAGGGGAGACGAGGGCCTGGATGGACCTCCTGTAACTTTCAAGTTTAATAGAAAACTGTTATATTTTATTGGGCTTCTGTGTTGTAGTTCTCATGAGTTACTCCTGTATGTGAAACTTTTCATCTTAGGGCCCTGATGGAGATGCAGGTAAACCCGGCTCTACAGGATTACCTGGAATTCCTGGAAATGATGTGAGTTACTCTGAGTTTTATGTTTATCTAATTGTTGTTTCCTGCATCGTTGGTTATGATGAGGCCAAAATGCAATCTTACAACTTGTGTGTGTGTTGGGGGGGGGTTCACAAAGTAGGATCCTCCCGCTGTTTAGATCTTGCTTGCACATACTGACTTTGTTGAGAGACCAATTACGTTTCAGTTGTCAAAGGGGTTCTCAGGGAATGAAGTTAAAAATGTGAGGAATTTATTCAACAGGATGAGCAAATTCAAGTTTCCTTTTTAGGAGGGTAACCAGAACCAGAATGTAATTAACTGTGACTGCTATCAGAGTTTAAAGGCAGGTTAAGAAAACATAATCCAACCAGTACTTTCCTTTGTTGGTGATAGGCTGACAAGATAGATTGTGTGTAAAATTTACTTCAACCTAGTAATTATATTATGTAAAACAGATATTGCACATATAGTTAAAATATGAAACTCATTCATGAATGCAGCATAATCCACTGTCTGTTTGGAGAATACATCAACCAGGATTGCGGAAACAATAGGATCTTTGTTTGCAGTGTCCACTGTTGCCATGTCCTGTTGAGAATCCTCAAACCTGTGTGGAGGGATTTCTTTCAGTGCACTTGCTTGAAATAAGCCAAACAGGAATGTTACCCTCTGCTTGGTTTGCAGTCTGAGATTATTGCCCTCTGACTCGGTGCTAGCATTTTTCTGTGTGCCTGCTAAGCTGAACACAGAATTGTGGACATAATGGCAGGTTCAGAAACACGGCCTGCTTTGTTTACAATGCAGCTGCTGCAATGAAACCTGCATTGCGGGTATTTTCTGCAAAATCTTAAGGAAGATGATCAAAGTCAAGGTTCCTCTAACAGCTTTCATTGTGTCCTGGTGATGTGTCAATCAGATAATGAGAAACACTGACAACAATCAGAGGCAAAGGAATATTTTCTTTAGATAAGAAAAAGTATTGCTGCTAAGATGCCTTTACTTAGCTGTGTGTCTTATTTTCTGCAGGGTTTGACTGGCCCCATTGGAGATCTTGGGCCTGATGGTCCCCCTGGACAGAAAGTGAGTGGCTAATGAGCCTTTGCTTTCCTGCTTCAGAGATTATTAGTGAAAGTGCCAAGCTGCTGTCCATAAACCACAGTGCATAAACCAATTCTTCATGACAAATGAGACTTAATCCTAAAACTCAAATCCCCGTGAGGCCTGAACCCCCAGCATCAGTCCTCGTTAGGCTAAATGTTGCTGGGTAAAGTGTGGCCAGCTCAGTCATGTGATGTGTTGTAGGAATGTTAATTTGGACCATCTGCAAACTTTCACAGCTCAGTTTAACCTTTTTAACCAGTTTAACCAGATTTTCTTTATGTGTCTCGCTGCCTATTTGTGCATATAATACATTTATTTCTGTTGCTTAGGGTGAACCTGGACAATCTGGGCCTCGTGGAACAGCTGTGAGTGCTTATTTCCTCTTCAAACCTTGCATTAAAAAAAAACCAAAGAAACAAACAAAAAAAAAAAAACAGATTTTCCATGTACAAGGGTAAACGATCCACAAGCTAATTAGATTTAAATGTTTCTCATGTATCTGTCTGATTAGGGTGTTGGACCAGATGGGGCTCCTGTAAGTAATTGGATTATTTATGATGGAGACTTTATATCATAGAAATTCTACTATTATTTAGACTTTATTCATCTCAGTGATATCAAATTATTTGAAATGTGTTATAAACAGGGACCACCAGGGCCCGGAGGACTTCCTGGCGAAGTGGGAAAAGGTGGACTACCTGTGAGTAGAAACAAAAAGAAGAATAACATTTTTCTGTTGTCTACAATCTAGAATTGCCACAGCAGCTGTAAACATGAACACCGAGTTTGCTATGGGTCAACGCCGGCCAGTTATGGAACAATCATGTTTTCTGCACTGTGCAGCAGAATGATCCATGTTTGATTCATGAACACACATAGCAACGTATTAACCTCATCCTTGTTTTTAATTGAAAAAAACGTTGTTTTGTTGCTTTAAAGTTTTAACAAATTTTTTTCTGACTAATTACTGATGGATTCAATATGTTTTGTTTTTACATTCTACTGATATATGAACAACTGTTTAAGGTCATCAACACAAAACCTTACATTAGGGGAACTGATTAGTAAACTCTTCACATCTAAGTATTTTAATACATTTAAACTGGAGTGTTAAAAAATAAGTTTGAACATTTATATCGGTTTGAACATTTGGTATAAATACTGCAGTGCAATCCAAACATAGCCATTAAAAGTAAATAATATCTAATCTGTTATATAAATATTTAATGCAGAAGAATGTCCTGACCCATTTAGACATTTGAAGCATGAGTGTTGTCGTCGTGAAAAGATCTATTATAGTTTTCGAATTGTCTGAAATGACAATTATTACAGTACATCACATTGCAAACAAGGAATATGAGTTCTCATATAGATGCTGCACATCTGATAAATTCCCATAAGGCATGTTGACACATTTATATCTCTTTCTACAGGGGGCCATGGGTGTGAGAGGGCCACAGGGACCTCGGGGACCAACAGGGCCCAGAGTAAGTGAGAAAATTCAGACTTTTTACAAGATTTGCACATTTCATCCTGTTTCACTGGAGAGGCAGAATATGTGTGAAACAAACTTGACCCTTTTTCCAGCTGAGTTTATGCAAGACTAGTGTTGTTTTCACCTTGTGTATCTGTATGCGTGTGTGTATGAGTGTGTGTAAGACACACATGCATCTGGTTTCTGGAGATATCTACTACTTTTGCTTATCTAAATGTGAAGGGGTTTTGTCAATGCAATAGTGTAACTATAAGGGTTAAATTGAGATCAATTATATTCAGAATGATTACACAAAGTTTAAAATGTGGAAACCTGAAAGTTACAGTTGCAGAGGACCATACTCTTTTTCCTTCCCCAACACCCTATCCCATGATTTTTTCAGTTTTGAATGTATTTTCAAATGTAAGAGTAAAGGTTTTCTGTATGTGATATCTGGATAGTCTGGGCTCACGGGTGCCATAGCTAGTGATTTCATTACAAGATGGTTTCTGGCTGTGGTACTGCCACTGAATATTAAAGATTCAGTCTCTATTTTTTTCTTAATTTTAGGGTGCAGCTGGAGTGCTTGGCAGTTCTGACCTGGTAAAGAATAGTTTTGTTTTTATTTTATTTTATTTTATTTTATTTTATTTTATTTTATTTTATTTTATTTTATTTTATTTTATTTTATT
>JBAMHX010000018.1:10663126-10674363 GCA_037177515.1 Pseudomugil tenellus | reverse complement strand
TATATAATCACAGAGAGAGTAACTGTGTTACTCTGCATAGCTATAATCTACACAAAATACTGTATTTTGTTAATAACTGTAACTTACTATGTAATAACATAAATAAGTCCATCCTGAAACAGTTGCTGCTGCTGATGTATTTTCAAAAATAATGTTAAGTTAAAATGCAGCCAATGATGCATGCTGTCCACTTGAATGGGTAGTTAATTACTCATTATTTACTTCTAATCTGTAACCAGTTATCAAATTTTTTGACAACAATATGAATCCTTAGTTATTAATTGAAGGAACTAACATGTTCTTAGTTTCTACGCTAAAAGGAAATGACCGATTTTCCCGAGCAGGTGAGAGGCACATATCTGCAGTCAAGATGGAGCCAATGGGTTGGCATTTCTGGTCATCTCTGTTTTTGAGAATTTCTCCTGTGCTTACACCAGCTGGCCAGCTGGTGGCAGTATAGAGAACTCACTAATGTTCAATGTCGTAGACCATGCTTACGTATGCTAAGAATAGCATTGTTAAATAGGAAAAAAAAGTTTGTATATCTGTCCACTGTAGTGACCATTATGCAAGAAAGTGATAAACATGGCAAGATAAACATCTAAAATATTTGCAAAACTACATACAAATACATACAGAAAATATGTACAATTCAGTCAGTTCATACATGAAGTGCCCATGTCCAGTCCTTGCAACTTTTAGATGCAGCCCTTCTTTAACACACCAAAATGAAATGACTGGCTCGTTACTTAGGCCTCTGCAATGCTGAATGACACCCAGAGGAAGGAATTTGTCCATTTGTTTCAGGGGTGTTGAAGAAAGGATACATCTTAAAAGTTGCAGGATATTACATCTTGAAGATTGGTTTAAATGGTTTACATGCTAATTTGCATTCTGTCATATCGTCAACACTAATGACTCGGTGACATTGGAAGATATACAAGCTCACAGCATCACACAACCTTGACTTGTTTTATACTTTAAATCATTAGGCATTCCAATCCCTTTCCCTTGTTTTTCATCCTGTTGTCTGTTCACTGTTTTTGTAGCCAACTGAATCAGCTGCAGAATACAACAAATAGCTGATTTTGCCACTGAGGATATACTTAAGAGTTGTTCTGTTCTGCAAGAACAAGGATGCTCTGTTTCACTCGGACTGAGAGTTCCTATAAGCATGGTTCACAGCAATAGATTAAATCTCAATGTGTCACTTAGAATGAACTTGAGACTATTACCTGCTAAGCTGATAGAGAACTAATAAACTACACGCAACTATCAATGAAACAGCTTTGGAGACTTGCCATGATACATTTCAGCGAATAAAGAAGACCTTACATATTTCAAAAGGTACAATTCCCACATAATATGTGCTTTAGATATTGTATAATTCTTTTGTATGTATGTATTAGTGACACAAAATAGTTCAGGACCTAAATGGATCAAGAATTTAGTCTTCCACCTGTGACTTTGTCAGTCATTAAAACCGTTCCACTGCATTGCACTTTCCATGGCAGCACCAGTAACACTGGAAAACAATTGTCAGCTTGAACACTGAATCTTTGCATTCACAACAGTTTTTCATCACTGTGAATGTTATATAACTGCAGTGAATATAAAATGTCTGTGACAGATGGAGGTGTTTTTTTTCTGCTCTGCAGAGCTCTTGGCACGCCCACGTATATCTGTCTTTCTGCTTCCGTCTCTCTCCCTTTCTGACCTTCTGCTGTGCCTAGATGATCAGGAGTGGGAAGCATTGAGCAGAAAGAGAACAGCGCGCTCCCTCGCACAGCTTTGTTTGATGTTTCATGCAGAAAGCTGCAGCTACACCATTTTCCTTACAGGGAATGAGAGCTGAACGAGTTACACAAGCTAAAGGGAGCAAGCAGGGTGGAATGGAAATTTTAATCAGCAAGGAGGATAATCTGTTTATGCTGAGGTATGTACAGTTTTACTACTTACCAGCAGCTTTACGCTACCCAACTCTCCTGGAGGACCAGGGTCGCCTTTTACACCTTGTGGTCCGATTGGTCCAATGGGGCCAGGATCTCCAATGCGGCCTCTGTCGCCTTGAACACCTCTTTCTCCTGGAATCCCTGGATCACCCTGTATGATGCAGAATATGTGTAAGTTTTCCTGTGTAGCAATCAAGCTTTTCTGGCATCATCAACGTAACCATAATTACCAGGCCCAACTGTATCATTTAACGTACTGTGCACAATGACCCCTCTCTCTTAATGTGCCAGTGCCAGTCACCTGTCTTATGATTCTGTTGCCAGCTGCAAAGCTAAAAGCCTCACTTTGTATCCTCTATTACCAGCATTTGCCACAGATTACTGCACAAGTGTGACAGAGCTTTCGTAAACACAATAGAGAACTGCACTGAGCGTTAAATGCTTTTTTCTAGTGCTTATGTGCTTGTGGGGATTAGTCATATTTGTGCTGAAGTGAAGACTTTCATTATTATTCATTACTTTTCTATCAACACATTTTTGCATTTTAGTTTGACTCATGAGAATGGTTTCTTTTGGAAGAATAGGATTGAGGTTACGTACACGTTCTCCTTTGGATCCCCTGTCGCCTGTTCTACCTGTGGCACCCTTTGAAGACAAACAAACAAACAAAAATGCACTTTTAGTCAGTTCTACTGAAGAAAGGGTATGCTTACATTACCAGGCTAGTTTTCCATTTTTGCTGATGTGCAGTAGCGATCACTAAATTCACTACAATATTTGCACATGATTCTGTTTTGTTGCCTGAAGGAAAAGTATGATCAAGCTTTTCCTGAATTGCTTCACTGTGAAAAATGTACACTTTCCAGTTGACTGTGCGTTGATTGCTTCTAACCCAGCTCAGGTGTATCGCTTGTATAATATCTCCCAGTACAGTATTTCACCTTCTGCAATGTCATGGCTCCTCTGCATCACTCCTGTTTTGTTTGACAAAGGCCTGCTTTCCCACCAGCTGTCTTCACTGTACAGAGGAGCTGCAAGAGAATACCTGTCTCCAGCTTCATGTCACAACATCTTGTGTCTTCCAGTCCCTTCCTGTCACTCCTCATTGCTTCCCTTTACTTTGCTCACAGCCATACCTCTGGGAGCATGTTTGTATCAATTTCCCGGTGGATTACAGGAGCCATAGAAAAGACAATCAGGCATGATGTGGTTTTAAAGCTGGCATCGCTTTGTGATGCCAGTCTCCCTTGCCTGCTTTAATCTGTAGTACGCTGTATTCCCCACTGTCTGATGGGAAGCTTAAATCTATCATCTTGCCCACTGAAATGTGCTTCCCTGAGCATTACATTAAACCTCAAAGCAGTAAGGAAGGGATCTAAGCAGAGGAGCAAAGCCACCTACTAGATGGCACTGTTGCCTCACTGAAAAATCAGCCACTGTGTGAAAAGCTTCTGTGGGATGCTTAGATCATAGTGGAGGAATATTAAATAAGCAGAATGAGCAAACAATAAAGTGTTGGAGCTGTCATTAAGGTATACGATGAAAAGAAATCATGTATATCAGAGCAAAACAGTAATAATCATCAGTCAAATTTAGGTGTTGACTCAAATAATGTGTTGGGAATGGCTATTCAAGCAGATCTGTTCTGAATCTGGCAAAACTATTTTGTGTTCATCAAGCAGATAATGTATAATGAATTTGATCACCTAAGAGCAGACATTTCTGCTGAATTTATTTAAACTTCTGCCAGATTCACCAAGCAGGACAATACATAATTAAATTGAAGTGTCTGCTGCCTCCTATTACAAACATTTTAGCATTGCCTGAGAGCATTAGCTGTATAATTAGAGTAAAAAAGACAAAAAGTCAACAAAGCCTTAAATCTGCAGGATTCCATTTAGTTTTTATCGTTAAATCTCACATATGCAAATAGGTTTAATGCAGTCAGCATGTTGTAGCTGGAGGGGGAGGGATAAAAATCTGCTGTGCCATCTTTCTGTAGCTTGGCTGATGTAAAGCACTTTCCATAAGGGGATTTGAAACATGTTCGCACAACTCACCTTGAGTCCAGGAGTTCCATCTTTTCCAGGTCTCCCCTGCTCAAGGAGCGAAGCACAAACAAAGACATTTTGTGTCAGCTCCCACCTTCGATTGGATCAGCACTGTTGCACTCCTAGTAATCTCCACAGTTAATGAGATATCTCAACCAAGGGATAATGATCCTGATTGCTGAGCGAACATGGTTCCATTGTGCGCTTACAGGGAAAATTACAGAAACTATCTCTGATGGTGATTACATAGCAGAAAGTAATCATCTGCAGGACAAGTGCTGGCTAACACAGGTATTTCATTCATATTGTCCTTGAATCATGTTCCTCCCATCCGCATAGACACTGTGATAGTGAAACAACAATGGATGTGTAGTTATTTGTCTTTAGCAGCAACTAGTGTGGATTATAAAGTGAAAATGGGGTGAATTCATGTCCTTACAGAAACACCTTGGGGACCTTCGGGTCCCGGGAATCCTGTCTCTCCGATCGGCCCCCTCTCACCCTGTCAGAGAACAGAGACAGCCGTCTTGTCAGTCGACAGCTGACAAAGGAATGACGCACAGATTGACAGTTCAAAGAGAGTAAGAAGGCTGTGGCTTACCGGCTCTCCTGGGATCCCTGGCTCTCCACGAGTGCCGGGCTTCCCCTGTCAATCACACGCATAGGAAGAGAACAGACCGTGTTTGACAGGTTCTCAATAGTGTCATATCTGCAGCACCTCATAGGCCCACATTTATAATACAGCTGCACAGAAAATGTACTGAACAGACCTCAGGTCTCCAGAGCTTTGAACAAAAAGCATGCATGTTATGGGATTTCACTTTTAAAGGCTGCTTCAGTACTTAATGAAAATGCATTGACTTGTTGCCAGCAGGCTTAAAACCCATCGATTGATCAAGGAAAATGACCATGTTAATTATTTTACAAAAATAACCGTACTTACTGGAGGACCTGGAATCCCAGCAGGACCAGGCAAACCAATATCACCCTGAAAACATATTGCATATCAAGTATATTAAAAGACTCACGTCTTGAAGAAACTATACATCCATGTCATGTCAAATAGACACACAGAGTAGATATTAGTCTAGCTGAAGGCTCCTTTGTGGTTTTGATAAAATGTAGAAGGAAAAAAAAATCTGTATCACTTAAATATCTAGTAATAAAAAGCACACATATAGATTTACAATAAACAAGCTCCTTAAGAAGTAAGGCCTCTCCATTTTTTTTTACTTTAAACACTCTGCACATGTCAAATCTCTGACAGTATTTCCCAGTAGAATAAATTACTTTGGAAGTCACAGAAAGTGAAGTACTCCATCCCACAAAACTTCCATACAACATGCAGTTGCACAATGCCAATCAGTGGAGAATCTTTTTATGCCGAGTTTTAATGCAGGCGGTTGTGAAAAGTTCCATCCGGTTAGTTTTCTTCTCTAAAGGAAAATGTATCTAGGACGAGCTATTCACTCTGCAGATTGTTAGCTATTACATTAATGCATATGCTCTAAATTGCTGTACATCCTATTTGGAAATGTCAACCTAAAATTCCTTCAGGCGATGCTTAAACAGAAACCAAAGTAATTGAATTCCTCTTAAAGCTGCTTCCCTAAAGCTGACTCATAACTTCAACTAGAAACCATAATGTCTTTAACTCTCTCACTGGCAGACATTTTTGTTTTTTAAAAGACTGATATCTTTTAAAAAGATATCTGACAGACTGATATCTTTTAAAAAGATAGATAAAAACACTTTTTACATCTCTGTGTTCTATATAGAGAATGTAAAGAAAGAACTCTTCCTCATGATGAGAGGTGAATAACTTCTCTTTCTCTTACTTTGGCACCGGGTAGCCCTTCAAGACCAGGTAAACCCATTGCTCCTGGTTCCCCCTGCAAGAGGAAAACAAACCACTTAAAGAAGTAACTTGTAAAATATATTGAGAGCTTCTGCTTTCAACCTTTAATTCCCACCAAGAAAGTTTCATAGATGGCAATAGGAAAGTAAAGCTTCTTAAAGGTATCAGCTATTGTCCTAGAGTTGTGAGATCTAATAACATCAATATGGATAAACAAGAACATACAGATGAGCTGATGTATAAGGAAATATGCCAATTAAACTCTGTATAAGTCATTTTCATCTGTTTTTACCACTCCTCTTAATATTCTTCATCAAAGAATTCATTCAAGCTTTTATGCATCAATATGAGAGGTCAACACAAATGTTCAGTAGGACATGCAAATCCACAAGAAAAAAAAGCCCTATGTCGCAATACGTGTTTCTTTTAGCTCCAGGAATAGAGACCCATTCACCGTACTTGAGCAAGTGATGGCCTTTATCCACTGCCTCTTACTCAAACTGCCACAAAGAAACGTCATTACCTAGGACAGAGGGGCAACCGGTGCCGACATAGACAGATTGTCCAGGTAATTGTCACACATGTAGATTGTCATGAATAAAGTATTGTGGCTAAGGGAAGAGCGGGCCAGCCAGAGGATCAGCTGTGAGACGGATTGGGGCAATTCCAGCACAGCACTGGAGTCGGTCACACAATTTATTAAAATGTCAAATTAACATCCTGGTGAAAAATCACTTTGCAACAAAACAATAAAAAATGCAATTGGCCCCATGAGGGTATGGAATTCAAGTTGATGGCAAAAATGTCAAGTTGGTTCCATGTCTTTGTGGATTGTGTGTAGATTCAAAGCCATTGTTGTAGAGGGGCACATTTAAAGTGCAGCAAGGGTTTGTGGGATCCCACTGCCAAGACATTATAGTACAAAGGTTTCATACTTGTTGGAGACAAAGCCATTTTTTTTTACCGTGTGTTGGGGTTCTGCTGAGAGTGCTTAAGTGTTTAGGCTTTAGGCTGTATTGACTTATGTTGTACAGTGGAAAACCACAGAGATAATGATGGAAAGCAACTGGCAGCTCTGACTTCTCCTTTTGTATGAGCTTCACAAAAAAGATGAATGCTTTCAAAATATATACTCCAAAATGAAAAGCTTCAACTCACTGCAGGTCCTTCATCTCCTTTGGGACCCTTTAAAGAGAGAAGAAAACAGAACAGATTACCCTCATGAATGTGACACCCGTTACCATAAAAATCATAAATACACTCTCAGATGACATGTGGCTACAAGTTATTGTTGTTCAAATTTATAGGAGTCATTAGTACTTTACTTTTCTCTCTGTGTTTATAAATCAACAACTTAGTCTCAAACAGAGATTACATAATTCAATCTGGTTATCATGAAGGCTTTACAAACTTGAAAAGCATGTTCCGCATTAAAAAAGGAGTTATTGATAAATTGTGTGCCTAGTCCTTTTTAGCACTGATGAGGATGCTCTCTTATTGATTGCTCCTAAGGAGCTGTTGGGCTGTGATGGATGCTGTACAGGCTGAGGCATCCTTAAGATTTAGCAATAGTTCATGTGCATTGTGCACTGGGGACAGCACAGAGTCCGATTTTTGTCACTTCTTTAAGTGTTCGTTTTGCTGGATGGATTCCTGCAGGGCATGTGACTGAATGTCTCTCAGGACTGGACAAGATTACAAACTGTATGATAAGCTGGAGCAGGAGAAACCGATAAGCAAATCGGGTCACTTCGGCTTGGCACCGTGCAGAGCAGCTGAACTTCTGCAGCCAGGTTTTGCATATCAATGATGTTGTGTGTCCTGGGGTGGATCAGAGGCACCTGTTTGAGAGTCAGGAAGCCTCTTGGCCTTTGCCAACCACCAGCTCTCAATGAGCATGATTGACTGTGATATAAGAGCCTCAGAAGCCAAGATAACATTGCAGGGCTGGTCAGGTTATTTGCTATTCAGCTCTCCCAGGCTCTGCAGCTCACATAGTATCAGCATGCTTGTTTGCTACCATTCCTCCACAGCACACTGTAAAGGATTTGCTGTAGGCACAACAACACTTACCGGAGCACCAGGAGCTCCAGGGGGTCCTAAAATAGCTCCACCACTCTGCAAAGACATTTCTTTATGTAATGACTACATATTTTACAATTTAGGTCAAACAAATTCCACAGCACAACAGATTCTTTTCTGCCAGTGTGACTGAAGGCGTTATATCATTGGATTGAATTGGAATCATATAAACGGCCTTTACCTGCAACTTGTACAGACTGCTCATCCCATTGCCTTCCACCCCCTGAAACACAATCAAGAGCAAATCAGACATCAGACAATTCAGACTCTGAGTTTTAGGCACACAGTGTCCTCACAGAAAACTGTACAGTAGGTGTGGAGTGGTTATGCACTACTAAGCCTTTAAAAGCTACATGAGAGGGATCAATAGCTCATTTGGTGATTACACTGGGAGAGAGAGTAAGAGAGAGAGACAGACAGAGAGAGAGAGAGAGAGAGAGAGAGAAAGAGAGAGAGTAAGTGAGAGAGAGAGAGAGAGAACAAATCAGACGAAAACAGGGAATAGTAGACCTAATAATCCTTGAGCCAGTCCTAATTTAAAAAATGAGGGTGTCTCAGAAATACAAAGTGGAGAGTGATTAAAAAAGATTTGGCTATGAGAACAAGGCGATTCTGACTTCTTGGGTAGTATTAAAACATAAAAGGGTGTTTTCTCATGAAAGATTGGTAGAGGGCAACTATTGTAAATGAAGAAGAAGTCAAGGTTCTCATTTAGAAGTAAGCGAGTGCTTGTGCCCTTTTCAGGCCACTGAGCCATCGCCTGTCCTCCCAAGCTGCAGGTTTATGAGACCAGGTTTTGTGTGCGTGTGTGTGCATGTGTGTGCATGGTGGGGAGAGGGGGGCACGGCAGGTTCAAGGGGACTGCCGATGAATTATAGATTTGTCTTTGGAAGTGCTTACTCACTCGCCTTTTAAAGGGATGGAACATGATTCAATACCAGTGAGCAGGTCGCCCCAATTTCATCTTGTTTGTACTTGTTTGTCAGTTATGCTTTTCTTGTTACATTAAATGCTGTTCGACTAGGCAAAACACAAGTGCTGAGCAGATGGCTGTAACTCAGTAACCACACCAATATTAGAAACAAAATTACATTAAACTTGCAGGAGGTGACACAAAATCAGTGACACTGATAAGGGGCTTATTATTGACTGCTGAATCCTGTGTAGATATTACGAACTTACTGGGGGTCCTGGAAGCCCTGGTCTTCCTGGAGGTCCTTCGTTTCCCTGCCAAAGACAGACCAGAGAAATTCTTAAACCTGTACAAGAAAATTGATATATTTGATAGGCACAGTTCCAGGCTAAGGTAACACACTGGCATTGAACTTCAATTGCTTACATGGAGAAAAGATTATCTTAAAAGATATACTTTTCTAAACTTTTATGCATGTGGCAATGAGCAAATATTTATCATTGTTGTCTTCTTTTTTTAAACAGAACAAATTATTTTTTGCATTTTTTTGTCTTTAAGATATACAATATGGTCGCACTAATGGGAAACTGAAAACAATTTTTAAAAATGGAAAAATGCATTTATTGGACAAGTATTTTATCTTAGACATTAAACCACAGTGCTCATTTATATCTGAACATATCTGTATAGTTAGAATTAAATTAGCAAACAGAGTTTTAGTCCATGATTCATATAAAGTATCTGAGAACATGTGCACTAAATAAATGACAAGGATAAATGCTTAAACAATAAAACATATTACTTTTTCTCCTTTAGCTCCTGGTTGGCCAATTTGACCAGGTCTTCCCATGATCCCCTGCACACAAAACAACATTGTTCCGATTAAATCTGATACTGGAAGCCCTCATGAATTCTGAAATATGTTTAAAAAAAGGACCACAGGAAGTAGACAAAGAATGAGCATGTTCTTCTGTGTTGTATTTTGGGGCCCTGGTGCCATGAAGTAAGAAATGCCATTGATGCATGGTTAGCTCAGAGTAGTTTTGCTAATAAGTTGGTAAAAACTGTTACATTTGACAGAAAAAGAAAGTGATGTAGACAAAACATAAAACCACCTCAGCTTGACATAACTACAAGTTATTATTTGCAGTGTACTTTCTTTATAAATGTTTTTGGGTTTATAAAGATGGAGGTCTATATGATTAAAGGGCTACTACAGGAATGGTGCTAGTAAGCAACTAAACAACTTTTATATGTATACACATACATTTAGGACAAATTTGCATTTGTTAGATTATTTCTTTATTTAGCAATACCTTTTGGCAATAGATGTACTGTTGAAAATTCTGTTTATTTCCATTTAAATTAAAGCATAGTTAAAAGGAATATGCATTGGTAGGAATTAGCAGCAGTTAAATATACAGGTCAGACTTGTCAAATCTGTTTGGCATTGGCAGAAAAGATTTTATAAGTTTTTCAAGAGCACAACCCACATATCAACATTATAAGACATTTTATAATGTAAAATCATTACAGATATTCTATACTATTATATACGAATGTTTGATTTCTTACCGGGGCTCCTGTTCGACCTGTCACACCAGGAATTCCAGGTGCTCCTGGAGACCCCTGAAGAAGAAAATCGTTTTTAATATTGACAAAAAAAAAAAAGAAGGAATATCTGCATTATATATTTACAGCAAAGATTTCAGTGTTGTAAGACTTCACAATTTAACACAAGTTGCCTTGTGTGAAAGCATAAGTTGCAGTCAGTCCATTTGGAGTATTTCCATCTGCATAAGTGAAGTGGACATCTGGTCACGCTGAATAGCTCAGTACACAGAAAGCAGATATTGAAGAATCAACATCCAATTTATTGGTTCAAATCTTTTTTTGGAATTGAATAAAATAAAACAAAACATGTTTTAGTAATCCCAGTTTGGTTATCAATCAGACATAAATTAGGAGCACAAAAATATGTACACCGTAAAAAAATGTATATTGAAAAATTTCTATTGCATTAATAGATAGAAACGTAATTATAATTTTTCATTTCTGAAGCACTTTTCAGCATCAAAAACTTTGAAGCATTTAATTATTAGCAAAAGAGTCACAAGTTCAACATTTTACATGTCAATGGATACGTAGGGATGAGAAAATTCCAGTAAGTAAATATTGAGGTATTATTTTTGGAATTAACACTACTTCAAAGGTACTGTAGGAGATCCTGGGAAATTTTTTAAGCAAACTATTTTAAAAGTACATAATTCAAAAATTCAAACTTTCTTCTGATTTCCCAAAGCTATGCATAAAGAGGGTGTACCATATTTAGATGTAGAATGCTAGCTAATGTAGCTAGCCAAGCCCTAGCTCTCATTTAT
>JBAMHX010000018.1:10621800-10646149 GCA_037177515.1 Pseudomugil tenellus | reverse complement strand
TATATATATCAATAATGTAATGCGATGTCAGCTATCACTCCTTTTGAACACACCGCTGAATTGAGTTGCTCTGCAGATTGTCGTGGCTTTGATAAACAATAAACCTCCGTCCTCATAATAGTCTGATAGACCTCTGTCAAAGCTGGAAAATTAGGTGACAATCACTGTGAAATGGATGCACTAAAACAATCCTCTCAGTCCGATATGTAACTTCAGCATGTGTGTTGTGGACACGAAGCAATCCGACACACCCACTGGCAGTCAGCTCCTTTCAGACTCATAAATGTCCATACAAGCTTCAGATCAAATATATAAAGAACAAATATATAATTTCCGTTATATATACACAAACATCCTTCAAAGTCACCCAAAGGCTCAAGCCCTTTTTCGATTGTGGTCCTTTAGCAGGAACTTAAGAGGTGTGGACGGAAGAACTTAACTCCGTATGAAGCATAGTGAGTCATCTGCACTGTAATATAAAACTTCATGAACATGCCCACAAATGAAAAAAATTGTATCCAACCAGCGATTTGTAAGCTTTCACGGCTTCAATCGTGTACAACCCAGGAGTGTTTATAAATAGTTTCAAATGTCGCCATACTGCACAGGCGGCCACTTCGACAGGTTATTGTCCAACTGCTTTTCATCAATTTCAAACAGATCAGGCAACAAAACCCCATGGACATACAACTTCTGTTCGTATCTTTCACAATCCCTGTCCGATAAATGGTCAAGATGGTTCACTTTTGCTTTTAAGCTATTCCATTTTAGCTTCTCAGCAATTTCCATTGTGTAAACACCATGGGTTGCGTGATTTCTTTTGCCCCCAGTTAGTGCGCATTACCGGGATTAACCAAATGTAAACAATAACAATCAATGTGTCTTCATTTTTTTCTTTATTTTTAGAAGTAACAAAACCAAATGTCAATTTCAAATGCATCTTTTTCATCTTTTGTACCCTTTGCACAGTATTTGGAGTCTTTCTACAGCACCACAATTTGTGTACAAATAACAGAGTTGTCTGTTGCATCTAAGAATAGCATACAAAGTTAGAGCGTGATTGAGGACGGCAAGAAGCATGAGTAATCTGCACAAGTCATGTAGTATGTTTAACCTGTGACAGAACATCATATGTTCATATTTGTCTTTGTGGTGAGTTCTTGACATGGAGTTTACTTACCTTTTCTCCTCTCAGGCCATCTCTCCCAGGCACCCCTGGTGAGCCCTGTAAATAGTGTTAAAAAGAGGCACATCTATCACCAGGCCTTCATCTCCTCACACACATTAATCTCCTCCTCCTCACTGCTTTAGCGGGCTGCTGTGCTCCAACAAAACTTCCCTCAGCCGGGATTTATGAAATGCCTCTTCTCTCTCCCCGCTTTTGAATAAAGACAGATGCTCATTACTGAAGCAGGTGCACAGAACAGATTGGGCCGCTGCCTTCGTTCCTGGCATAAAGTGCTTAGATTTGCCTCTTTCCACTAATTAATTCTTAAATTTGATTACTGATCGTCTGTGTAAAAATTCTGGACTTTTTTTTATTGACTTCTTCTCTGTCTCTGCTCATTGACGTTTATCTGCTTTTATCTCTTTGACTTTGGCAGGCTGACTTCAGAGAGTAGAGGAAATTGTTAGGTGACAGATTAAGCAGAGAAGGAAAAGAAGTCTTGACATGAACTGCTGATGATTAATATCAGTGCACTTACTGGTTCGCCTGGAAGTCCTGGGAGTCCAATAGGTCCAGGAGGGCCTTGCATCCCCTGAGAATAACAAACACATAAAATAAAAACAAAATCTATTGTCTATGGTCAAGACTGAACACACTGTACAATACTCTCAGAGTACTGTGTACACACACACACACACACACACACACACACACACACACACACACACACACTATATATATATATATATATATAAACACACACACATATATGTATATACATGGTTTAAAATGAGGTAAAAACAACATCAGAGAAAACAGCAGCATAACATATTCTGTGGCATCCTTCGTTTCACAATTTTGAAGACTGAAAAACTGTATTTTTAAGTATTGTCACAATGATAATAATCAAATGCACTTGATCAGCTGATCATAAAAAATTGTAAGTGCTGTAATAAAATTTATAAAACTTCCTAGAAGTGGACATCCCAGCAACTTCATTCTAATGTGACACCATGCACACCAATTACCTGCATAGAAACACCAATAGCTACATCTCAGTCAGACTTGACAGGCCTCAGTTAGCACATTAATACATTTTTATTCATTAATGACCTTGTGCCTTTTGTTATGCTGAACTAGTTTTTTTTTCATGTCTCTGTAATGGGCATTGTTTAAAATGTAGCAGATTAAAGCAAAAGCACATTTTGCTCATGTAGCTCTCAGTACTCAGTTACTCATATGAAGTTCACCAATGGAAATCAAGGACAGTAAAAGCTACACTGAGGAAAGAGCAGCCTTGAGATAAATATAACATCTCACCTCCGGTCCTTGATCTCCCTTTAGTCCTGGTGGACCTATGCTTCCCTGTTGCATCACAAAAAGGGATGATTACACGATAAAGAAAGAGAGGAAAAAAACAAGAAACATGTTGAAATCTGTGGACTTTGCTAAGACAGACATATAACTTAGCTGATTTCTTTATTAACTGAAACACATTAGAATTTTTTGCTCATTCAATATTTCCAAGGGTTGGGAAAGTCACAAGTAATTGATTTGCAGTACATGCTTTGAGTTACGTTAGAAAATTTCTAACCATCGTATGGATAGCCGTTTATTTTAGGACACATAAAATATCAAATAAAGAAACTTGTCGAAAGAAAAAAAGCCACTTTGATCAACTATTTAAACTCTATGAGTTATATCCTGTTAACAGAGGTGCACAGGGGTAATATGAGGTTAAAAAGTGGTTCTTTATGAACTCAAGACACTTTGGAGCCTTATTTTGTTGGCAGTAATTATTAGTGCTTAAATCTTAATGCCATGCAATGCCATAGTCTTCATCCTCAATAAGTCACCTTGAAGCCTTGTGGTCCTTGAGCTCCTCTCTCCCCCTGAAGACAGAGAAAAAAAGGTAATAACAAAACATTCATTGTCAAGATGTACTTAGACAAAATAGTCATGTAAGCAATTTCTCTTGCAGGCTATTGCAAAGGTTTAAAAATGGATCCCCAATGACTTTCACTAAGTTAGTCTTTGTGTTGTGTGAAGTTTAAAAAGAGAAGTATGTACAGAAAATGTGATTCAAATCAAAATGAAAACTACAAAACAAGATTCCATTGAGATATTGTTTGCTCTCGCTTCACAATACATATAGGCTGTCTGTTTGGTTTGGATGCCGTAGATATCACAAGAAACCTCTTGTTTGTAGATTTTATGCAATCATACTTCGTCATCTGTGCA
Source organism: Pseudomugil tenellus (assembly GCA_037177515.1). NCBI lineage: Eukaryota > Metazoa > Chordata > Actinopteri > Atheriniformes > Pseudomugilidae > Pseudomugil > Pseudomugil tenellus. The sequence continues at coordinate 10,642,740 of JBAMHX010000018.1, read as the reverse complement.
GTTGTAGCACACAAGGCACTTTCTTCATGTTCTGTGCTTCTGCACATTTAAGTATAAAAATGCATCGACTGTATTAAAAATGTAAAGAAAAAAAACAGAGAGAAAGAGGATCAGTAAGTAGTTTGCATAAACTGGCTGAGTTTACAAATTTGAAAGTTATTGGAAAGACTGACAATATGATTAGGATAACAGAATATTGAATCTCCTTTTATACATTTTGATCTTACTCTTCTATCTGCATTGTCAGGATTTTTTTTATCACATCCCTTCTCATTGTAAAATCTTTCATTTTTGTATGCTTCTATTACTTTTAAATATTTTATTTTTCTTTTTTTTTGCCCTGACAAATCATTTTAATTTGATATGTATTTTGATGTCTTACTGTTTTTGATTTTTGGTGCTAATTTTTTTAAACACTTATTTTTAAATCTTTGTGCTGTACTTTGGCTATTTATCATACTATTTGTCAAATTTAAGGCTGGGTTTTGTTCATTAGTTTTGATTTATTTTTTTGGAATTATTATATTATATTAATTTTATAGTTATTATAATAATTAGGTATTATGTATGTAATTGTAATTTTAAAACTAAAACTGTGATTCCTTCTGGATAATGAAATGCTAATGTCGAATATTTTATTTTTTACGCATTTGGTTTGGTCTGAGCACAGGAAATGGCTGCTGTGTACTTAAACATTAATTTTCTTGCTTTAAAAAATCATTTTAAGGCAGAGTATTGGCTGACAATCAGATTCTCCTTCCTTTGTATTTTCCTTTCACAGCCTTTTTAAATGAGTTTTTGCCTCATCTGTCTTCATGAATTTGTTACAGAACTTGACTCTTGTTTCTTTTTGTACATTTTTTTGTGAATCACACCCTGCTTTTCTATTTTCTAAGCTTTTCAGGAATTTGCATGGGTTGATAAATGCTGAGCCTTGATAACTGACAATGACAACATGTACAACACACTAATATTCCTAAATGCTGTTATGTAAAGGTTTTTCTTTACCACACACATTTTTAATTTACAAAAATCTCCAGGATACCAGTTTATATGCTATTTTCAAGTTAATTATACATTGCCTTTTTTCTCTTGGATTTATTTATTTTTATTCCAACATCAACCTCACCTTGATCAACTTCTATAAACAGCAGCTCTTTGCTCTTCAGTCCAAATCTCTGAGCCAATTGTAAGCTCATTTGTACTTCAACTATCTGAAAACCATTTATCTTCTTTGCTTTGAAACCACTGCAAATTGGCCAAATCTATTCCTTACAAAGCCTTTTGAATGCTGACATAAACTTACCTCTAATTGTGTTCACACACAAAGCCTTAACAACAACAAAAGAATCACTCTCTAAAATGTACGGTATGGACTGTATATGGACGCTTTTGATGTCTGGTCAATAGCTGCTTCAGAGTCTTTTATAATCTACTGGCCTGAGGTAACTACATCTTTAGTTGTGAGATCCAAACAATGACTGTGTGCCAGTTTATTCTATGACTCACTTTGTGCTTCTATGCAGAATGCAAGTATGAAATAAAACTTTCCATCACAACAGCAGGTGATCAATTGTTATTTCAAAATCCCATGTCAGTGCTGCTTTTGTTGACATTATATAAGACATGTGAAGCATTATTCACACTGTGATGTTGGATTCAGTGACTGAAAACTAGAAACACTAAAAAAAGTTTCAGTGATGAGAAGAATTAGTCACCTTGTCTCCCTTTTCACTCTTTTGGGATCCTTCAGTCATTTCATCCTTGAAAACAAGAGAAAACAGATCACATCGAACTCTTACTGGAGAGCACTTTGAGTTCCATTTGAAGAGAGAACAACTGACAGTAAGATGCCATACGTAAACATTTAATGTTTAATGACATAAACAGCTGCTTACAGTTTCAGCGAGCTGTCTTAATCCATGAGCTGTCATCACCTGGAGGTAATGAAAGAAACAAAGCATTCTGTAAATAGCCTCCTCTGATCCAGCAATTTACTGCCAGTACACATTAAGAAAGTGCAAATAAACCGAGCATCTTCAAGATGCATAAATATCTGTGCATGACTCCCAAAACCTAGGTTTGAGTAGAGAAGACTAAATCTGTAGGATCTGTAGTACAGTTCAGAGCCTTCATAAACAAAGTGACATGAAAGAAAAGAAGCACCATTTGGTGCAACATATTAAAGCAGCAATTAAGTATTTCTACAAGGTTTGTTGTTCCTCAAGCCTGTCAAGATACGCATACCATATCACTTTACAGAAACCTCAAACACAGCCAATATAAAATGCATCAAGGCAAATCAGAGTACCATCTGTTAGCACTTCACTGTTCATTTTATGGCCAAACTGCCGCCATCATGACTGGCTAAACGCAAGATCAAGATTGCAGTTGTGTGTCAGATTTTTCTTTTTTCTTTTTCTTTTTTTTACAGTGACAATTTTGCAACTGTTCGTCTTGTTTTCCAACATTTCCGTCCTCTGCTTTTGCTCTCTTCTCTCTGCATTTCCTATCCCTGCATCTGTCTGTCCTGCCGCTGTGTCAAAGCCTTTCAAAAATATGCATATTAAAGTTATCTACACCAGCCTTTGTTTGTCTAATGTGTCATTAATTCAACATTGAAACATTTTCTAAAAATGTAAACATAAGGAAATGTTGTTTTGTTCGGTAATACACAAAATATAATATAGAAAGACTAATACTAAGCTGTATTCTTTCATGTTAAACCCAGTTTCTAGATATGTCTGTAATCTCTGTTGTCGGTAATCTACACTCAGTCAAATCAGGCAGTAAACCATAGGCGACTGAATATGGTTTTGTTGAATTCAGGCACTATCACATTACTCAAAGCTGAGCTCAAGCAGCTTTTTGTTGTAGCATTGACTTATTTCATAAGCATATTATCACAGAACATTTGAACAAAGTGGATGTCTGAGTTTTAAGATAACAGGGAACTCCTGTTTTTTAACATCAGCCCATCAAACCTAAACCTTAACTGCAGTTGATATTGTGTAACACTGTGTTGATCTGAGGTTGTTTTTAATGTTGTTTTATGAAAATACATTTAGTCGGATAAAACCTAACAGACTGGTATTTGAAATTTAGTGACCTTGCTCCATGTCTCCAACAGCACCTGTCCTTCTCTTCCTCTTTAGATCATCTAATCATAACCTCATCACCTCTGCTCTCCGATAAAACCTGCTTCTGAGTTATGATTGATTCTCAGAGGATTAAGAAGCCTTCACTCTCCTCACACACATCAAATAACGTGTCAGTGCTGTTTGTGGAGCTGAAATATCTCCACACATGACAGCATCTCAAACTGAAGGACCGTCGACAAGTAAGTGAGTGGTGCGCTGCTATGATAATACGCTGTACCTTATTTTGCATATGAAAACGCCAGGCAGAAGAAAAAAATAGATCCTACTACTTCTGATTGTTTGAAAACTTTCTACTGCATTCATGTTAAAGGTAATTATCAAAATATGAATTAGATTTAGTAAGAAAATCTGCTTAAGAATAAAAATAGCTTGGAATAGGAGGAATTGATAGTGGTATCAATCTGCACATCGCTGTGAGTTTGTGTCAGAGCAGTTCATATCTCAAAACCAGCCATCCATCCATCCATCCATTTTTTACCGCTTATTCCCGAACGGGGCAGATCCCAGCAGACAATGAGCGAGAGGCGGGGTACAGGTCGCCATCCCATCACAGGGTCACACATATAGACAAACAATCATGTACACACACTTACACCTACGGGCAATTCAGAGTCCCCAATCAGCCTATCCCCAAGCTGCATGTCTTTGGACTGTGGGAGGAAGCCGGAGAACCCGGAGAGAACCCACACTAACACGGGGAGAACATGCAAACTCCACACAGAAAGGCCACGGCCCAAGCCGGGGATCGAACCAGCAACCTGCTTGCTGTGAGGCTACAGTGCTAACCACCTTAGCCGTCATGGGTGAATGGAGCTATAAAACATTGCAGTTGTTGATGTGAGCAACTGCTGGTCTTACAAATACATAATTATTTACATTTATTCACACCCAAATACAATCTGGGTTTGAAATGTGGAGTAAAATGATGATAAGTTGACCAAATATTTACAAAAAGATCATTTTTGAGACTCAATGGATTTGCATACGACACTCCTTTGTATTGTTTTACCACGAATAGCCACCCCTTCCTGTATGCAGAGGTGATTTGTTAGCAAGCAGGTTCAAATCACATCCATGTGAGTGGAATTTACTACTATCACCTATGTCCATATTGTAATTTCTATTATTCATATCTCCTGACTGTCTCAACTTAAAATCTTTGTCATTTTTTTTCATTCATTTAGATGTGCTGGTATCCTTGTTTCTTGATTAAAGTCAACGTGTCAGCCTTTTGAGATTGCATCTCCGACCACATGCTCTATAAACATTGCATAAAGCTGCTCTCCTTAGCAGCAGTGTCCAAAGTAAGTAATCCTGTTGTGAATGTTTTTTTAAAGCTATGAAACAGTGTCTCAGTACCTTCACTATATGACTGATTCCCACCAGTAGGTCAACCATTTCTTCAATAGAACTTAGCATAACAAATTTGGTTTTACAGCTTATAAAACTTCATTGCAAAGCAAAAGAGCCATAAAAACAGAACAGATTCAGACCAAAAACAGCCTATTTTACCCCTTTTAAAGGCTTTGGGAGATGTGATGGCCATGCATGCATGGGAGTCTGCTGCTCCTCCTTGTCACTAATAAACAGAAGCACAAGAAGGTTTATGAACAGAGGGTAATGATCTGAACCCCTGCTTCTGCTGTGTAAGGGAAATCAATGCTTAACTGCCAAAATTATCTGCCACGGGAAGGCACAGTGCAGACAGAGACTGGTGCTAAATATTCAAACAGCCTCATTTATCATATGAGTAATGTTTTTCCCCTCGACTGTGTACTATAGTATACAGCATCTCTGTGTATATCCAGGGAGACCTGCATCTCTCTTCCCAACAAGACACACAACTGGGTATTTCAGTTTTGATTAGAAGGTTCCTTCCGCTCTAGGACAAATGAACTTTAGGTGAGAGCAAAAACTATTCAGCTGTAATTGATGGGCAAGACTCTCATCTTGTTAATAGCCTTTAAAAGCATCCTGCTCTGATAACAAGAGTTATTCAGTGAGAAGATCTTTGTTGCTTTGATTGAAACCAGTAAAACCAGTAGAATGTGATTGATATTTGTTCAATCCACAATTAAGGCGTCTAATTTCCATGTGAATCAGAATGAAACAAGGGATGAAAAGGAGAATACGAATGAGCGTAATCACATTTCCTTTCTGAGATTGTGTCTGAAACTCTCAGTGGTTCAAAAGGGAGTAGATCTTAAGAAATAAAACCCATAACAGCAGTCGTCTAAATGCCAAAGCCCTAAACTTTGGGAAACACAAAAGGCTCCAACATCATGTTTTTTTATTTGACACTTTTTATGCTTTAGGTTTTTCTTCTAAAAGAATGTAGTAACAGCATCTTTGAAGTTTCTGCTGCAACCTTACAGATCTTTACCTCATTTGTCACAGTGTGATTTGGACTTTTAAATGTCTAAGCCACGCAATCTATCAGCAGAGCACCACCCACTCAGTGTCACCTTCGGCGCACATCAGATATTTGCCATGACGTCAGGGTTTCTCTGTATTTCTCTGCATCTCCACTAAAAGCTTCACCACAACCTTCAATGCAAATAGATTTTTTTGTTTGTAATTTATAATTATGAACATTTTACACAGTTCATGTGCTGTATGACCCCTATTAATCACTCTCTAAAGTATTTTCTGTTCCAAGAGACAGATTACACCATTGTTGGGGAATGGCTAGTTCAAAAGTGTTCATTTGATGCTCAACACAGGAAGTCACAGTTCACAGCATTTAATGTCCTTTGAGCTATTTTGTGCACAATCCTCTTCTATGCACATCACTTAAAATCATTCTCTGGGAGCTGGCTCGCAATTAGCGGTGCCTTTATTTCCCAAAGAAACGAGAAAGCTTTTCGAATAGAATTTAACATAGCTCATCAGCTGCACATGTTTGATGTCCTTTTTTAACCCTGCGGCAATGTGCAGGAAAAAAAAACTACAGATATCTAAACATAAAATAAATCTGCAGCCCTCTTAAAAGAGTCGTTACAAGATGAAAGAGCATCAAGTTGGGTTTGCAACAACAAAGCTAAGGCTTGCTCCTCCATTTATTTCTCTCATATGGTCTCATAATGGTATAATATGAAAAATAACTGATGCACAAAATGATTTATTTTAGATTTGCTGTGCATAAAAAAATAACCAGAATATAGTATACTGTATGTTTACCATTATGATAAAAATAACAAAAATTTAAAGCTATAATTTTCACTTTACTGCAGCACTTTACTTACAGGACCTGGAGGACCAGGAGGGCCAACATCCCCCTGAAAAACATCAGAAACATTGTCAGTCATTATGCGTAATTGTAAAAGATAAACAAAGCAACTATTAAGAATTCCCGTTACCTATAAAATATTACGCAATCATTTGCAAATATCTGTTATTCTATTTACAATACATGTTTAAAATGCAATATTTGATTATTTTATTAAAAAGGACGTTCAGCTGGATCTGGGTTTGGGACAGGACCATGTTCACCAACATGTAGCTCTTCTTCCTTTTTTTTTAACAACAATTGTAAACATTTGCAAAACCAGGAAAACAGCAGCTGGAACATTTGGGCGGGAACATTGTCCCATTCTTGTCTGATTCATGACATTAGTCCTTTAGCAGTCCTGGGGCTTATTAATCAATATTGTATTGTGTTTTATGACACACTGAAATGTTTCTGGTTGTGGAAAGGTCTGAACTACCTCCAGGCTAATACAGGACCCAAATTCCTGAACTAGCACTTGTGCTATAAAGCCATGAAAATGTAAAATATTCAGTATATAGATGGCATTATCTTCCCGAAACATACAAGACACTTTTTAAAAAATATGTAATTTGGAGGAGATATCACAGTTTACAGAAACATATTCTTGTGGAGATGGCAAAAAACCTCTGTCCATATTTCTTTCTGGGAGACTCTGCCTCTCTAAGGAGATCTTTTTATAATTAGTCTCATCATTGGCTTATTACCAGTGAATGCAAATAATTCAGCATGTTTCTCCAAATGCTCTTTTTGAGTAACACCATTTTTTTTGCTTGCTCTTCACTGTAAAATTTAATAGTATATCTTACTTAAAATAAAAAGTAGCATTCACTCATTTCAGCTTTCTATCTTGACTCTCCTCACTTATACTTAGTTAAGACAACTTTCTACTGAGGCAAGTAATCAAACGCATCAACTACAAGTAACCTACACTTAAAAATGCAAGTGAACAAGAAGCATCTGCAAAACCTGGAAGAACTTTTCAGTATTCAGAATATATTTTAATTCACAGTTACCCACTAATGACGTTCATTGAATGACGTGGTCTACCATCTAACAGGTAGTGACAGAGTGTTGTACAGTGTCAAAGTTTAACTTGCCCACAGATAGTTGTTTGAGAACCTTTGGTATGGAAGGTAAACTTCTGTAGTTTCTGTTATTTTTCAGTTAATTATTAAACTTTGTTTTCCATTCAAACTGTTGCTTTTGAGTTAACTATACTCATATTTACTGCCATTGTCTGAGTTGTGCAAATGAAGTTATTTTCAGCTTTAACAACTTAAATAATTGACCTACTTTACTTGGAGTTTTTGAGGCAATTGGTCTCCTGGCTTTTTTAAGTAAATTGAATTTATTACATTTTACGGTGTTGTTCTTATTCCAACTATTTTATTACGGCCATTAAATAAAAGATAAGTTTGTATTATTATCCATTAAGTAGTCAGATATAAGCCCTGATATTAGGTATGGTTTTAGTTTTTTTTCTTTTTCATAAGTTGTGTATATCCACATACATATCTCATAGAAATACTCTACATTTTTTTGATGGGGTTGTGTGGATGTGACATAAACTCACACTATGTACAGTATATATTTTTGATGTAGGATCTCCAACACACTATGAAGGAGCCTTTTTGAATTTTCCAATTTAAATGAGAGAAGACAACCAGTTTAAACAAAGTCAAATGCATTCAGAGCAGGCCTGTTGTAGCTGTATCTGCAAATCCCTCCTTAGATCTGGATATTCTCCAAAGAATCACAAGAAAACACAAATCCTGGTACACTAGAAATGGAATTGTTAATTTGTTTGAGTAAACTTCTAAGCCTAGCAGGGAGATGGCTTCGGGATGTTTTAGCAGATGGATTTAACTGAGCTGCACAGTGGGGGTCAGCACCAAGGCCAAGCCTCAGCTGGAAGGAGGTTTGAACAGTAGCCTTCCTGCGTGGAGTTTGCATGCTCTCTCTGGGGTACCCTGGCTTCACCCCACTGTCCAAAAACATGCATGTTAGGTTAACTGGTCACTGTAAATTCTCCTTGGGAGAATTTGGTTTGTTGTCTCTGTGTGTTTGGCTCTGAGATGGACTGGTAACCTACCGAGGGTGTACCTTTTTTCTCGCCTGCCAGGTACAGAAAATGAATGAATGAAAAGATTATCCTGAAATACAGAGAAACATTTCCACAGTGTCCACATGAGGAATTTCCCTGCACCGCCAGCAGAAAGAAGCTTTGCATCCTGATCTGGGAGAAATATGTGAGATGATCTCATCCTCTTCAACAGCTCATTGGCATGTAATGTGTTCAAATTACATGCTGGCAGCACAGAAACAGTGAGAATAGAAAGTCAATTAGCGGCTTTATTGTGGGGATTCACTAATTCCCTCGCTCAGTTGAAGTATTATAAAGACACACAAAGGACTACTTTCGAGGGCAGGAGACAATAGTGGTGAAGAAGCAGAAATTCAAGGCTTCAACCAAAGATGCCCGGACTGAAGTCATAAGTAAAACAGTTGCATCGTGCCATATTTATGTGCGTGTGTGTGCTTTCTTAGGATTATCTTGTGTTTAGTTTATGTGTGTGGTAAACTTCAGGTTAAAAAAACCAAAAAACCAAAAAAAACATATCAGGTTTGGGAACAGATTTAATCTGAATGAATGAGGTTCATATTGATTCTCACAACATTTTATTTGTTTATTTTTATGATACCTGAATATCTACCATTTAGGCAGTCTATGTAAAGGATGAATAAATCTAAAAAAGAAAAAGGGAAACGTCATGCACATTCCATCTTTCCCCTGCCCATCTTTTGGGATTTCTTATCAGACTGGATGGGATGACTAAGACAAAATTATACTGATACAGTCATGGCTTTGTATGCTGAAGATAAGGCATACAGTGTGGGATCATCTGAACTGAGAACAAAGCCAGTCAACAACAAGGCAGCCTTGAATCGTCCTTCAAGAAGCCTGAAGAACTACTCCAGAGAAATTACGTGAGAGCTTATCCAAGAGGCTTGAGGATAAGCTGATGTATGAAGGTGGTCAGATATAAGATTGACTTTAAAGCAAGTTGAAATTGTAAAAATTCTGATTTTACCCAAAATATTGCATTTATGTATAAACAAAATTAAGGATGGTTTAAATGATTAGATAGACTAAAAGCATGTTATGAACATTTTTCTGTTTGATATTCTCATTCTACTGAAGATTTTGATTATAATTATGAAAAACCGGAGACTACTGACATTCTTTGTAACTTGTTTGTAATGTTATAAGATATATCAAGGACACGTGTCAAATCAACCTTCAAACCATGTGGTGAATACTGAGTGTCTGTAATGGAAAGGACAAACAGACATACAGAGGTCATAAAGACATTATTGGAAAATCTGGGAATCTTACGTTTTAGTTGGCTCCCTATGCAGCTGGAGGTTTACTTTGCAAAACATCACTTGGACACAGTTATGTGAACACATACAAGAACAAAACAACTCACACACACACACACACACACACTTTAATAGGCCCCCACACAAAACCTGCCAGCAGTAAGAAAATGATGTGAATTGTGCTTACTGGAGCGAAGGAGACAAACAATAACAAAACAAGAAATAATCACCTGCAGATTCATTATTTGCTGCTGGATGATTTCAAAGACCTTTAGAGGATGCTCAGAGTTGAAGAAAAGAACTAATTCAAAGGATTTAGCCTCTAAACTAGGCTGCCAATTAAACGGTTTGAACTGACTTAAACTCTTTTAACACACTAACAGACTGAGCTTCAGTGAAACTAAGGGACTTGTGATGTTTGACACTTAACATTGATGTGACTTACTTTTTGTCCTTTCATGCCTCCAGTCCCCTCGGCACCTGGTTGACCCTGTGGGAGGAGGCCTTGGTTAATGACTCTGTAACACAGCAGCATTGTAAATGTCACTGCAGTAAAATACGTACAGGATCTCCACTCTCTCCCTTCTCCCCCTTTTCCCCAGGGGCTCCAGGCTCCCCCTGTATGTGAACAGAGCACATCATTGACAGTGACTGACAGCAAAGGCAGGGTGGAGAGACAGAGAGCTGTGAGAGAAAAACTTGGGCAAGGACAGTCGCTATGAATAAGTAACCAAAGAAAAAAAAAGTACAGTCCTGTGTCAGCTCCGAATCGCACCACAGTGTGGAAAAGAGACACATACGGAGAATCCTGGCTTTACGATGCAATGGTAAGGAAAAACATAAGCCTCTATTGAATGCAGCCACATTTCCAAGTTGAAATCATTCCCCTGTCTGCCAATAGATGGCACTTAATGACTGCGAGTGACCTGTCAGAATGGTTCAACAGTGCTGGCTCCAGTCAGTTATCTGGAGAGTACTCTGTAAACTGTAAACTGGGCAGGAAGACAAATTTACTTGCACTTTGGTGACGACAGGTGATGACTGAATAAGTATGTGATAAGAAACCCTTTTATTTATTTATTTTGCAAACACACACACAGGAGAACTTGTCCTATTTTTGCCAATACAACTGAATTCATTTTGAGTCCTCTATGCCTCTTAAGATGAATTTAATTGTGATGTACAAATAAATGACAATACATAGAAATTTGTTGTTCAATTTGCTTCCGAGTTCTGAAAAATTCTCAGATGAGCATCTCCTCCATCAATTGAAACACGCAAAGAGCAACATATACTCCATCTTGCTTACCAACTACTACAGTTTTTTTCTTTGACAATTTATGGGGTTGTTTCAGATACTCTGTTTAGAGAAATTATGCAGCATCTGTTAAGCCATCTGAGAAGACAGAGAGACATTTGAGAAAAGCTGGAGTGTATTTGTACACTCCTAAATGACGCCTAGACTCTAACAGACAATAACTGACAGTAAGTTACAGCCCTTCCCCCATTCGGTAGACTTGCTAATGACAGCCACCGTAATACTCTGCTATTCTCTTAATGAGATATAGTCAGTGTTTCCTCATCCAAATTAGGAGCTGTTATTAAGTCAGGAGACTGCTGCCATGTATGAACAGATGGATTGTCTTATTAATATTTCAGGCAGGGAGGAGGGACCAGCAGCAAAACTGACTTTGAGTACTAATTGAATTCTAAAGTGCTTTATCAACAACACGGAGCTGCTTGCTTTTACCACAATAATCGTAGAAGGAACTCAAACTACATGCCTCCCTCTGTGTAAAAAGGAATTAAATGGTTTTCACATGACTTAAGTCAATTATTAAACCAAAAAGAGCTCAAATGTTATGTAAGAAATTCTGAAACAGAAAAGTCTGATTATTTTTCCTAGAACATATTTGCTTGTATTGAATTATATATGCAATTTGTTCCAAATATTTAGGGGTTCTTTTTTAATCAGCACGCTAAATTTCTAAAATATTTCAATCTAAACATTTCAGCTTAATTGAGGAGTTAATCTGTTGAAAAGTTAAAGTATCTTTTGTCAGATTTGTTTTTGTCGATTTATTTGGGAGGGACAGGTCTGAACAGCAGGCACAACAGGTTGGCAATCAAACAGAGGGAGCCATGCTGCTATTAGGCAAGCAGAATATGGTTTGTCTTGATAAAAAAGTAAGGTCTTCACACACAAATATGTTATCTGGAAGGAAACATCTGTGGATACAAGATGGTGCCTTTCAGACATGTGCAAGGTAATCATTACATGCATTACTCCCTTACTGCAAAGCCGGCTTTTGAACCCTCACCTAATACTTGAAGACACAGCGTGCCAGATGCATTAATACAAGGTATAATTTGAAAGGCTTCTTTAATATAAGCAATAGAGCTAATATTTTGGTAGTTCTTGTAAAATATGCCTTTAAAACCCCCTACAATAATTTGTTGTTGGTACTCACTCGTTTTGAGATTCAGATGCTGCCAGGTGTTTGCCAGTCACAGGTGTATAACCGGCACCTGATTAGAGCCTAATTGATAGACAGACATATCAAAATCTGGGGCAATGCTCTCCCACATTGCCAGGACCTTCAGAATGGATGGGATGCTCTCAGTCTGGAAATCAATCCAATTGAATGCTTGTGGGATCAGCTTGGTTGTGCTATATGTGCTTGAGTACCAACACAACCATGCTGGCTGATCTTCAACAACTTGAGGAGAACTGGGATGTTATCCCACAGAAAAATGTGCCCAAGCTGGCGACAAGCATGAGGAGGTGGGGGGTGCCAAATTGTCCTGGCCTCTAAGGGATCTTCTTTATGCTATTGAGGTCCCTTAAAACAGCAAGTGTGTGTTTTTTTTTCTTAATATTATGGTACAATGCAATCCTTTTAAATCACAGAGAACCTCAAAGCAAGAGTCAATACCAAAAAGAGAATGTTGTAGCAGGAATTTGGCACATCTTTTGGGGCACGGTTCATATGTTTAGTGGTGTTGCTCATGCTAGGGGAGCATGATTCTTACAATTTATATCATATAGAAAAGCTGATGAATTAGACTTTTTTGTGTTGTATGATACAATGCCAACTGGCATTGGAAAAGGACAGAAATAGTCTAAAACAAATAGTTGTTAGTTGTGCTAAGATTGTGTGGTAGAGTTTTAATTTGTGTTTGTGAATGCTACAACTGTCTATTTTTAGAGTTGTTCTTTAAACTATGCTATGATTTCCCCAATAGTGTTTTTTTTATTCAACACAGCCTTGCAGGGTTTAAAATCATTGCCATAATAGCTTTTTAGCTTATTCTATTGCATACAGTCAGGGTTATATTAGTCACTGTGTGAACTTTTAAGTGTACCAATTATTAAAATACACATGTTTTCTCAAATGACATTAATGTGATTTTTAAACTGCAAGCATGCATTGTGTTCTTATTTACATTTTAAATAGGTTTCATTCATCAATCACCCATTATCCAACGCTTATTCCCTATGGGATCGCAGGGTGCCTGGAGCCAATTCCAGCGGACATCCGGCGAGAGGCGGGGTACACTCTGGACAGGTTGCCAGTCCATCACAGGGACATATATTGGTTTTAATAGTTGTATGGCTGCATTTTGTCATCTTATTCACAGGCATTTTCTATTGTACTGTCACTGAAAATAATTTGTTATTGTTGAGGGAGTTTGCATTGAGCCATAACTTACATTAAAAATAAATCACATCCTAAGAAAAATAGGAATTACCCAGGATATTTAGTGGAAAACCTGCGATCTGTTATGGCACTGACTCATGAAAAAAATTCTCTATATCATTGTTACATGCTCACGGAACATAATTTAGAGCTAATTTATTAGCTTGAGACTACACAGCAAGTTAATAAACCTTTCAAATGAGATTAACTGCGACACAACCTGCATTTATGTAGATTATTATTGTATTTGCTCAATAATAGAGCCCAGGGAACTGCTCCACCTGCGGCTGATTCTGGGTGATATGTTGACTTTGAGCCACCTCAAGTCATCAAACCCCAATTAGGACTGTTGGCATTTCTCTCTCCATCAATATCTGCAGCGTTCTGTCAGAACCCATTTGAAACTGTCAGTGGAGGAACACACCGTCTTCCTGGCACATCATGCACTGCAGACTTAAAGTTTTGCTTTTGCAACATTCACACTGTGCTGAGTGAGAAATCAGTTCTTGCACCTGTTACACTAGCAGCAGTTTAGTTGAACAAGTTAAAAAATTCACAAGGATGACACAGAGAAGTATGGTGATGCTATTCAATTATTACTGCTCATGGAAATTGCAACCCTTGTTTTCTTTTCTATGTGTGGTAGTTATTTTCTCTCTTTTATCGTATTTGGCTCTGTAAATTTCCTTGCACGCTTGCCTTTAACTTTTTTATTGTAACAAATTGAAATAGGAAGTGATTTTCTGGGACACGACCTTTCTCATTACCCAAAGCAAAAATGAATTTACCATGAGAAAGTAACGATGTAGCCGTGATGTGGGGACATGACTGATTTATAGTGAAGGCAAGGTTGGCATTCACGTTTAATCTGAAACTTATAGCAAGAAACAATGCTTCTTAGCACCATATGCTTCATTTGATCTGAGTCACATGAACACTTTAATCATAAAATTACATTTAATCTAATCTCATCTGGGAAGTTTTAGTCCCCTGTAGACCTTTATTACTTTACCTTTCATATATATTACACTGACTCAACTGGTGCAGTTTACCAAAGGCTTAGTACTTAAATACACCATGTTATTAGCATTGTTGATGGGTTCTTCATGTTTTAACTATTTTTTGTTTGTTTGTTTTTACAAAATATCTCAAAAGAGATGACTGTAAAAACAATCCTAAATGCAAAATCTCAGAGCTGTTTTCCTATTTTGATGGTAAAGAGTTGATTTTTATGGCTGTTGCACTGAACTGCTTGGAGCAGCAATTCAGAGCAAAACCACTGCTGATTGTTGTGCCAGATACCCGCGGGTATAAATGGCAGTCTCCTTAGTGGCTGCGGTTTCAGCGGGGAACAAAAAGTGTCTTGGTTTTGTGCAAGAAACCAATTAGGTGGATGAAGAGGTAGCTGGTAAGAACATTTGAGTGAGTGTTCTGTGCATATTATTATTGGAAGGTGACATAACGCTGGACCGCACTTCAGGTTTTAGTCATGAGAATGTTGCGGTATAGAAGAACGAAGGTGAGTAGTATACCATTAATTGGATAATGGGGCTAATTAATTCATTTAAATGGCTTAATAAATGTAATTTTAGTAAGTCTGTGGTTTGAATGTGGGGAAATGAACATTTAGTGTAATAATAATAATTTATATTCTGGATTGTGTATTTACCTCTGTTTGTGTATTTTAAAGGTTTTACGTGACAGACCAACCGATTGACCAGCAAAAGGAACCTAAAGAATAAATAAATAAATGGAATGACATTGGGACGTCTTGCCTGAGAAAATGCGTTGCTCTTCTAATTGTGGGTACGTTTCTTTCAAGTGTGGGCGCAGCACAGCAGAAAGAAAACTCTTGACAATGGCTTCATTTTATGTTATGACATTTCTGTATTTCTCATTCAAGACAATCGAACAGCAGCTTGGCAACCTTTTAGTATAGCTTTTGCTTTTTATTGTAAACAATTTATTTAACACAGCTGTTCTTCCTTGTCTTTTGTCTAAAGAAAGCCCCCATCCAGTTGGACTATGCAATAGCATTGCTGTCTCATTTGTCCTGAAATATAGTAACTCTGTCCACAAAGGAACAACTTTCTTTTTCAAGGTTGGCCAGCTGACACGTCTCCTTCCTCTAGGCAAAGAAAGCGGGAGCAACCATGTGGCCGGAGCGGACACCACAGCCAACAATGTAGCTATATATCAAATGAACGGGTGCCGTCAAGCAATTGTCCCCTACACAATAGCTTTCACTCCCAGCATGATTATAAGTGTTCCACCGGAGGCTTGGTGTGTGGTGAGTAGGTAAGTTTGTGAAGGAAGCAACAAAGATCATGGAAAACCTGGTCAAGGTATATAACCTGTTTTTTTTTACACTCCATAACCTATCTCATCTGCTGCTGGCGCAGCTACTACACCCCTGGGCTTCATGAAAAGGATTGCATACTTTCTGATTTTTTATTTTTTTTAGTAAAAGTACTGCATGTAGTGGCCATCTGTCTGTTTAGAGTCTGAGCACTGAGTCATGCTGTGCTGCGCTGCAGGAGGCATTGAGTTGAACAGCTATTTAACTTGCAGCAGATACGCTGCAATTGACTGAAAGGTGCCATATCCAACGAGGGAGATCTGTTCCTCACTTTTCACACACCCACACACACATAAAAATGTCAGTCAAGGACTTAGCAGCTACTCTTTCTGCTCACATGTACGTCTGGCTCATCCGGACTGGCTCCTTGGGACAACAAGTTGTGTGCATCTTAATATAGACACACTTTGCAGGTGATTTACCTTCTCGCCTATATAGAGGCCTGCTACAATGAACACTGCTCAGTCATCTTGACAATTCACGCTTGCTGGAAGTGCAGGTAAGGGTCACTTCATCAAACTGGGAGACAGCTCATACCCACTTTAAATGCAGCATGTCAGTATTTTGTTTTGTGACAAACAGTGTTCTGAATGATACCTTGACAGCTGTGCCTGCCGAGATTCCTGGGGGGCCCTGCAAGAAACACCAAAAGACAACTACATAAATACATGCAAACCCTATTGTGTTACTCATTATCCTTTCCAACACCTTGTTCCAAATAGCATGTTTACTTGAAAATATTCCCATTAGCAGCAGCAGCCTGTGGCTTCATATTTCTAACCTTTGCACTAAAGTTAAAAACATGGCTGGACCTCAGCAGTCTACAGATAATCCTTGAGTGCTGCTTTGTTATGCACCTCTCAGACTCCACTGTCGCTGTGAAATGCTAATGTGACTTTGAAAAATAACGGCTGCCCCCTCAACTGCACGCAACTGCTGCCAATGGACAAGTGAGAGTGATGCCCTGGAGTGTGTTTTGAATAGATGATTTTGCCCCCGAGATCTACCTCAGCAAAACAGGTGACTCATAAATGCCAATACCAGGGGATGAGGGCAAATTTGGCACATTCGAAGGGTATCATCAGGACACTGCCATTTAGAAATGTCACTCTATATCCACTCTCTTTCATTCCTTTAACAATTTTGTGTCGTACAACTATACAAGTTATTAAGGATGGAGATTCAACAGCAAATAGCGCGAATATAATGAGGACAACTGAACCAAAGCATTGGCAATAGAATCAGAAAAGTGTGTCTTCATACATATCTTTATTCATGGAAGAAGTAAAAACAAATCTGGTGTCCTGATCACGATTGCAATCAGGGCAGTCGTGCTTGAAATTAATTGCACACCCAAAGCATCTGAGCTGCATGAAGCCTGGACGCTGTAGTTTGTCCTGACATCAGCAGTTAAGAGTCTGACAACTTGTCTCCTTTAACGCATCATCATGTTTGTGCCCTTTAGTACGTGGGTCACTACACAAACACACAAGCGGTGCCTGGGATTGGTTTGAACACCTGAGGAAAAGACCATAGCTCAAGAAGTCAATGAGCCTATGAGACAGACTTGCCCTACTCATCAATACAAATGCTTCCAAGTGCTGTCTTAACCCTTTAAAGCCCAACCTCAGAACAACTGGGCAAAGGAGTCTATTTAAAATCTGAAGTCTTCATTAGACCCTTTAACAAATTCTGAAAAAAATCCAAAAAATATTTTTTGGTATTTTTTACAATTTATAACCATGTTATAGTTCAAACCAACTGTTGTGTAATCTTAGCATCATATGATGAATAACTTGGTTTTGAGTAAGGTTTCTACCATAAAGTGGTGCAAAATGTCTTTATGTATTATATTTAATACATCTGGCTTTATTGGGTTAAGGTATCCCATGTGGTTTCTTGCAAATAATATAGCCTGTTTGGAGCAAAATGGGAGAAGAGTCTGAAAATCAATACAAAGTAAACATGAAATAAGTAAACTTAGATGTCTTACCATGTTTTCAGTGTTCTTTTCCAGAGCAATTGCAAGTGGGTCCATTACATGTCTACTGTCCTTACTGACTCTGCTTTGGCATTATGTGGCAATGTTTGGAACACACCAAATTTTGGATGGGAGCCTTTGGTAACTTAGAGAAATTAGTTTGCTATGGCTAAAAAAATGGCACAATCTGTGTCTCTTTCTAGGGAACTGCCAGAAGTCATCATGCATGACACAACGAATCAAAGCAAATATCAGTGAGAATCACTGCCACTGCAACAGTCGACCATTCATTTACATGCATGCAGTCTCCCTTGCAGAGACATATGTTTGAACCAGAGCTGAAGCACATCAGAGAGGGAGAGAGGGACCTGAAACATTTATTCGGTTAAATTTCCCCCATTTTTCAAAGTCCTGCTGTAAAAAACAAACAATTCACATTGTTCCTCTGAGCACATCTTTAAGTGTTTGTCATCCAATAGGGGGCAGATGTGCATATCAAAACACAGTTCATACTGAAGGGGATTCCTCAAAAACTAAAGCATGAGAATGGTAAATTCTTGCAAACAAAATGCTGTTTATGGTTATAGGTCATTACTTACAGGCAGTCCTTTGGGTCCTGGCTCTCCAGTTTTTCCTCTCCGTCCCTGAGGAAGATACCCGAAACAAATAAAATAATAAATCAATAACATTTAAAAATAAGAAAATGTGAGACAACAGGTGTGGCAGAACAAGCACGCTGCCAGCAAATACTGCTAGACAGCAATTCCTGTCGCAGTCTCTAATTTGCTTTTAATTAAGAACAAGAAAACAGCTTAATTGCTGCACCCCGTGTGGCCCACTAATCTTTGTTTTTTCCTTTGGTTTACAGCCTCCTTTCCAGCTGTGTGATTCCCTCAGTGCATCAATCAACCCAAGCAGAACATATAACAGCAAACAGGACAAGCCAGCCCTTGCTGGCCAGCATTGTAAAACGAGGTCATGCTGAAGCTACCATCTTTAGCCACTTTGCTTTGAGTTCTCTTTTTTTCAATCTTTTGTGAATTAGAAAAAGCCTCAGTGTAGGCAGTTGTTGTTACATCAAGAATGTTTATGTCCTCATGAGAAAAGAGGATAAGGCTCTGTGGATATTCACACAGCTATTCACTGGCACAGCATCTCTGGCTCTGTGTTGAGAAGTGTCTGGAATTAGCTGGCATTGCCACATATAAGATGTAAAATCAACTCAATTAGGAGATGGTAATACTCTGACTGTTATCAAGTCACTGTACGACAACCTTATCAATTGCTAAAAGTAGGAAACCAATATGAATATCCGTATTAGGATGAAATGGGATTACCTCTTTTCAGTGGAAGTTTCATCATCTGACAGATGTGCAATATTGAAGCATTGTATTTCTCTTCTACTGTATGTTAGTGTGGGTGACACAAATACACTTCTTTCCTCTACTGAGCTAGTTGCTGTGTAGATATGAGACAAGAAAGGCTCACTAGCTGCCGAAAGAAAAGTTGAGAATCACAAAGCAACACCCCCGACTCTTCCCTGCGACACTCTGTACGCAGACTTTGATTAACTGGGTCGAATGTGACATTTGCGATTGCCTGCAACAAAGACAAAGGAAAGAACTTCACTTCACTAAGCACTATCTCTTTTAATCATCTGTTTGCATGTGCGCTCATGCTCGTATGCTGTGTGTATGGCTCTGTTTGTAGTCCACAGATTACAGGATTATGAAAAGAGGAGAAGCAAAGGTGTAGTACAGTAAATATTAACCCTAATAATGACACAATAAAACCGAAAGGTGCCTCCTCTTGGGAGCTGTGCTTTTTTCCTGTTCATGCTGTTTGATGTACCTACAAAGCCTTGACCAGCATCTTTTGATCATTTGGGTTAATGCACCTCTAGGACCTTGGTACGCAGGCTTTAATGTGAGCATGAATTAGAAAAGAGCTGGAAGAATTCAAATTGCCTTGATGAGTGGAAGCAGCAGCTTTAAATGTGAAATATTTTGCTCCATATGACGGATATTACATTACATTGGAGTACGCGCTTTGAAGCACTGCGTTAACTTTGTGGCATAAAAAGAGCTGTCAGAGCTGGAGCCAAAGTGTTCAGCTGGTGCTTATGCATGAAGCAGCAATGTGCAGATGCAAAACCGACTTTTGTGTACAGGGTGTATGCCGCAAAATGAAGCATTTAGCAGATTTTCAGGCTGACACAGAGTTTTTGTCACGACGTGAAAAAAATCAGATTTTGCCTTTCTAACCTAAGACCCTGCTGCTGCCCTTTCTTCTCTGAACACAAAAACAAAAGCAGATTACACAGAAAGTAATTTAGCTAATGAATATTTCACATGCTATTATTCCAAGTAGTTCATGAATTATTCCCTTTTTAAAAATGGTTTCTTCACACTTGCCTTTAAAATCTTTTAACTCCCAAGTAAAGACTTATTTTATGCTCATGCATTTGAATAACATCATCAAAATAAACTCTGTTTCAAGTTTTCTTCTGGTGAAGTAAAAAAAAAAGACGATGTGCATTTCACTTCACAAGACTGGATTTTGTATGCATTTGTTCTAACATGACATCCAATTGATTTAAAGTAAAGGAAATTACACATCTAGAATGTCTTTGCGGAAAGACACAAAGAGTGACAGAAATTCTCAGACAGTTATGTGTCACTGTCTGGGTTTCATGTTAGCACATTATTGTTTGGATCTACATATAGATTTTGTCTTGTTCTTTCTTTCAGTGTAATTGTTTTCATTTAGACTTCAGCGTTTTGATTTTACAGATGTAACAAAGGCTAATATGTATTGTATCCTGTCTCTTCTCTGAGTCTTTTCTGTTTTTGTGTCACTTTCTTTCTTTTTTTCCTTGCTGGGTTTCTATTCTGAATCTGTGGTGGTGTGCGTCCAAAACAATCATTGCGTTGTCGTTGTGTGATGTGGTGTCATTGGGCAGTTGGGGAAGGGGGGGGGGGGGGGGGGGTTCCTGAATCCCCCCCCAACACTCGAAACCCGCCCACAGGGCACCCACACCCCGGAAAGGCCCCCAACCCCCTTCAAACCCGGTTTGAAACAAA
>JBAMHX010000018.1:10607428-10619541 GCA_037177515.1 Pseudomugil tenellus | reverse complement strand
CATCCATCCATCCATCCATCCATCCATCCATCCATCCATCCATCCATCCATCCATCCATCCATCCATCCATCCATGGCTTTTTGGGGTAGGAAGGTTTAATCCAATGCCAGGAGATAAATGTTTGAGCTGAACTAAAGCCCAAAGCAGTAACTAGGCAACAAGAAGGAAAAGGAAAAGTGGTCATTTAAACTTCTTTGAAAAATAAAGAATAATAATAAAAAGAAAAAAAAAACTATTAACATAAAGTATCAAAGATGAAAAAAGATATGGCAACAAAATAAAAGTAAAAAAAAAAAAAAAAAATCTGCTCACATAAACACCTCTGTGCCAAAATGTTAAAGTAAAACATATCTGACTTATGATAATAAATTAAAGAGAGTGAAAGCTCACAGGACCACAGAGCAGCAGTTTCTCTCAGTGAGTCTTTTCTTTCAGCTAAGCCAACCTTAACTTTCTCATTTCCTTTTGTGTCCTCTTCATCTCTCATTTATCTCCCCTTTGTGAATTTTGTCATTCCATTATTCTGATCTCATCCCTCTCTTCTGCCTCTTGCTTTTCATGTCTCCTCTTCTTCCTTCCTGTGTTTTCTGTCACTCAGCCTGCTTCGTTTTTCACTCAACTTCCAGCTTCTGTTGGATCACCCTGGCAATCTCTGTTGCTATGCGACGCTCAGTGTCCTATAAATTTGACAACATCCTAGTGCTTGATTATTATTTGAGCGTTGCAGTGTGAAACCCTCCTTCAGGTCACTGCAGCAGAATAGAGGGAGGAAAGGCGAGGAAGGAAATGAGGGATGAGACAGAGGGAAGGAGGTAGTGAAAGATGATTGATTGTGGAGGAAGACAAAAAGAGGAGTTTCAGATTAAATACTTTTTTATATAAATGAAAGAAGTTTTGGAAAAAAAACAGTAAATTTACTTTTTATTGGTCCAACTCAAAAACTGCAAACTGTGGGAAACGTGAGAATCTCACAACAATAATGACTAATTCAATAAGCAAAAGCATGAGTAGGCACACAATTTGAGCTGAAAGCAGAAGGTTTCATGAAGACTGACAACAATATTTGAACTTCCTACTTAATCCACATGGATCCAAGGCTTGACTGACTTCAACTTAGCAATGAGTTGTAAAGGGTAAAGGGAAAGCAGACGCGAGGCTCTGCTCAGTTCTGCAATACAAGCCTCAATCTGAGAGCAAAGTCAACACTGACACTGACACACAGCAGAGGCACTCCTTTATGATGACTCCATAATCCTTATCCCAAATGTCAACATGTACTTTGAGACATTCCATGTCTCGCTATCCATACTGGGATAACACAGCAGCATAAAATGGAGAAGGCAGGATGTGTCATATTTGAAGCTATGAAGCAGACATGCATCAAAAAACTACATAATCCACCTGATAAATGACCCTGTCAAGAGGGGTCAGGAGATAAGCTGGAGAAGCCTCAGGAAATGAACAGTACCGGACTAAATTCAAACCTGACTCACAGCAGCAGAGCTCAAAACAATGTACACTCACCCTTCTTTTTTTTATCGAGTTTTTGTAGCTATTTTAATAGTTCTTAATATCTAAGCTACCTACTAAATATGACTTCGGAACATGTAAGCACTATGAAATTCCTATTTGCACATCTGTTTGACTTAAACATGTAAGACAGAGCTTTCGTGCCCTCAAGGAGAAGCTCTTTAACATTACCCAACCAAATTTGTCTGTGACAATGTTATGGGAGAGATGACCTTATCTTGACATAAAAAACTTGCATGCCACTCTTACTCTTTCTGTGTGGGTTGACTCTTGTCTCCCTCTGGGGACATGTACTCAGGTCACCTGAGCCTTTTGTCTAACTGCTGCACTGGCTTTAGCAAGAATTGACTGTTAGCTCATGTACAGCAGCTGTCTTTGCTTTGGTAAACAATTATGTACAATAAACTAATTATAATATACTTCCTTTTAAATCCTTACATGGGTTTTATAATTTACAGGAAAAGGAGGTAGTATGGTACTAAAATCTTTTTAAATCAGAGATAGAGTTACAAAGAACCATGGAAGTCATCTCTCCACTGGTGTGACAATAGATGCTGACCTTCAAATATATTCCAAGATCGTGAAAGTATTTTCTCACATCCACAAAAGGCACAAATAAATAGGATGTCTGCCACCACACAGCCTGTCACAATATTTATTCCCCAGTGAAAATGCTTGTCTGCTCACGGCCTGCGAAAGACGAGAAAAAAAATACCAAAACATGACTAGCACATACATAACAGATGCATTTAACCCCCCCAGCCCTTTGGTCAAGCAGTTCTTCTGGAAAACTTACTGTATCCAGATTCAGACAAGATACAGGCAATTACGTGGTAGTACTTGCCACAAAAGCTAATTTATTCTGCAATTAATTCTGAAATGTCATCCTTTCTTCTTGAATATATGTTCTTATTTCTCATTTAACAACTTGCTCAAGGAAGCATAAGACTCAACAAGAGCAGGAAAAACAGCAGAGAATTCACTTGGAAATGCAGACATTTATTCAGCCTACTGTTTCAATTTAATCACCTTTAACTCAACTATGTACTATATATGTCTACTTAAAACTTACATTTATATATATTACCCTTTACAGTAGTGTTAAAATACCAATTATCAGGTGAGGAGAAAGGCAAGTATATTTCCACCATTCGCGCTGCTTAATACAGTTGTCAAAACCTTTTCTGATTCCATTTTCAGGGGGTAAAGTTTGCATTAATGCTTCTGAGGTAAAAACTGATGATGCCCTTTGGTTTAAATGAAAAAAACTTCATTTATCCCTTTTCATGGTAATAAAAAATTATATATATAACTAAAGGCCCTCCATTTTCTCATCAGCTATTTATTAAGCATCCAATTAGAGGGTGCAGAGGAAGTTCCCTTATTTCTGACTTTCCTAGTGGTTGCCATCTTAGAATACTGCAGAATCCAAGAAAATGCCTGGGCACTGGTGCTTGCTGAGATCCCTTGCACTTGGTAAAAACCTCAATAAAATAGGATTTGTTCCAGTTGTTTACTGAGGGTTAAGAGGAGCAGCCGGGGCAGGAAGAGAACGGCAAAGCCGACAGCTGCCTGGCAGGGGCTCAAATGCAGCTTAGCATTTTTCACTATTCTGACTGGCACACAATGCTCTCTTTAACTCCCAGCCATCTAAATATTCAGGAACGTATAAAGAGATGGCTGACACTGCATCCGACTTAAGACACAGCTCAGCTGGCCAAGATTGCACCTATAGTCTTTTGGCTAAAGCTTTCCATGAAGGCTTTCCTCACAGAGACTCAATCATAGACTCCATGTGACTGAATGGTTATTTTCTCAAGTGCCACTAGATGGCAAACTGGTTTCATCACAAATTTTGCACATGGCAGGGGATACAGCCAATGATGGAACTCTTAAGTTCTCTCTCAGAGAGGATGAATGTCCTCAATGCATGAATCTATGATGTGTGTTGGGTAACATCCCTAATTAGGGAGTCTGGCAATTAGGCACTGAATACCATAAAGAAGATTTTTTTCAGTAGAAATCCTACAATGATGAGAGAAGAAGGAAATAGATGAGAAGCAAGTATCTGTGAGAGAGAGAGGAAGAATGACAATAATTCTCATTCCGCATTACACCTCTTTTCAGCTGCCACACAATACAAAGAGACACAGGTGGCAGTATAAGGGTACACAGTGAGAGAACATGGCATATCATTCAGTAATATAACCATTATAGACCTATTTTAGCAGCCTCCAATTCACGATGGTCACCCAGTGTGCAAACACTCAAGCCAAAGGCAAACAGGAAATGCAGACAGTGAACGTCTAACAAAACAAAGCTATGCAGGTCCCAAGAGAGCCTCCAACAGGCTTTTTACAACAGACACGTTTCTACCACATCTTCAGCCATGACTTTTAAGAGCTCATTGACTTTAACAACTCCTAAGCAGAGGAAAGAGAGCTGTGGATATTATCTGAATTTACATCTTTATGTGGCGAGGAAGTGATGATAAATCTATATTTAACTATGAACTCAATTCCCACCCATCAGCGAAATGTCTGTGCGATGTTTCCATGCAAGCTGGATGCCTATTGCTTTGGCCCCTCACTGGGTCAGCAATGCCTCTTCAATGTTCTCATCTCCTAATGGATGCTGTTATTAGTTTTGGCTCTTTCACACTTTCACATTCTCCTCTGGACTTTTGGCCGTACCAGTCATCCAGACCAGATCGCTCTGGATGACTGGTACGGATGTTTACAGATACTGAGTGTTTTATTAAAGCATTATTCAACAAGTGAATATAAGAGGCTGGAAATCTACTTTGAATAAACCCTGGTTCATTTTGCAAAACAAATATTTGAGGTGAGATAGAATACACTGTTTAATGAGCCACGGGGTGCTTTCTTCAAGCACTGTGGTCCTTTGCAAGTCATATGCTGCATATCACTCACCATGCATGACAGTTTACACTAAGGTCCTCCCACACTACCATCTGTATGATATCAGACAACTGCCAATGCATTGCTCCCCGACATTGCATTAAAGTGGACACAGATGAATGTATCTAAATTGGTTTCAGGCAGGATGAGAGTGTGTGAAGAATCAGAATATGGATGTCAGCCTGTTACAGAGTGCTGTAAGTAATACAGTCTCCCACAGCAACGCCTCTGTGCTCTGCACCATTCAGGGTTACATCTCCTCCCCAATAAGCCTCCTTGCCCGAGCAACTCTTGACTTCCAGTGCCCTCCTCCTTCCCCTTGACCGACTTGGGCGAAGCTGCTGACACAGTGCATGCTTTCTTGGGGCATGTTTAAATCCAAGCATTGAAGATCATAAATGCCCTTTTTAAGATATTTTCATTTTCAAGCTGTGTCTTCCTATTGGAGCAACCTATAATGTCAGGTACGTGTCTTTGTGCTTTTCCAGACTGCTTGGAGCCTGAGAAATCCCACAATTTGGATGACTAAGGCTGTAGTGTGAAGCATGGAATCAAAGGGTCCAGTCACCTTTTACACGCTGACATACTTCATTCAGTCGAAGGAACTTAGTCCACCTGGCCCCGTTTGATAGATGGCGCAGCAATAGTGCAATAATGACATGACAGACATTGAAAAAAGCATTTAAAAATGTCCGTGGATGTGCCAGGTCCGGATGCATTTGAACACCTGTACAACAGAGACCCACATTTTGCTTGTAGTGTCCCTGCTGTGTGGTCAACTAACTCCTGAAAAAAAGATATAAGGCTGTACATGCATGAATGAAGGCCAATGCACTGGCCTACTGTAACAAGTCTATGCAATGCTCAGAGGGTGTGTTGACCTACATTACCCCTTGTTGAACATCGGTTTTTCACACCTATACCCACACATGTCGACCCACACAAACATAAATACACACTGACTATAAAATCCAGCAAGCAAGGTGCAATCAAAGCAGTCCTCCCAAAGTCTTGCCCCTTGTTTTTCGTCCCTGTAATTAATTAGCCAATTACTGCATGTTTATTCTGTACACCCGTGGATGTAGCGAAATTGTAGTGCACTGGGAGAGACAGGAGTCAGACAGATAAATCAAAGCTTTGTGCATCTGTCCTTGCATGTGCCAAACGCTTCCCCCTGTAACCCTCCAGTCTCCCAACAGGGCTCGTATGACAGACCTTTTCATAGCCAATCAGGTCAAATCTTTGTTTCATCCTCTCTCCCAATGCACTTGACATTGACAAGATTAATTGCTTTGTGCTCAGGGCAAACGCGTTACCTCCCAGTGTAATACAGGTGTCAAAAGTGTGCCTTTCTGAATTTCGTCAACGTGAACCAAGCCAGAAAAAGGGCAAGAAGTACCGCTTTGCTTTGGTTCCACAAAGGGTTAAGGAATCCTCCTTCTGCTTGTAAAATCTCACAGGGTGTAAATCTTGCCATAAAGTCTCAGCTGTGAGCCCTGCTGACCTGTAAATTCTTTTCTCTGTGTTTCTCTGTCATTGAGCTTCAGCAGGTCAGGCCAGAACTGTAACTACATATCTACATCCCGCTGCCGTGTTTAAACACTACTTTGAAAATGACGACCATCACTGTGGTAATCAACTGAGTTTCAGCTAAGATACAGTTAAACCAAAGAGAATCACACTAAATTAGACAAACCTGGAGATAACAGGAAGCCATTTTACCTTAAAGTTATTCTTAGATAGGTGTAAAAACATTACAGTAGGAACATGTGGCTCTAATTAAACGACTAAGCATAAAATATATCAACGTATTACCATATCAAAGCTTCGATCTGATACAGCCATAGTGTCCCATTAAACGCATTTCTGTTAATAGAAAATGTGAATCTACTAAGGCAATGCAACTTTTAATGGTTAAAAGGCCAAGATGAAGAAAATAATTTATTCCATCATTATACTTTATAATGAACTGGACATGAGAACAACCTGCCTCCAATCAAGCGGATGCTATTTGATGTATTCACTGTATCACCTAAATCAACAGCAGCCTCCCATGGAGAACTTCTGGCAGGAAAGCTGGTATTCTCACCAGGGACTCGTTACTTAATAATCTTGCGCTGCGGGTGCACTGCTAGAGGTCAACAGTCTGCTACAGTTGCTGTTCATGTGTCCCTCCACCTATGGAGAAAAAAAATACTGCCAAATGTTTCTGCCCTCACAAACTCAGCCATTACTCCTCCCTATCACTGTCACTGGGCACGTTTGTCCCTGCAGACACACGGTTTAATCGAAATGAATCTTAGCCAAGTGCATTAGATGTGATGTGAATGTCATCTATAGTGTGGGGGCTCAATTATCTCAAAACAACATTTGCGCTGTCCGGTAGAGGAGAGGCAGCCACGTTCCAGTTACAGAATGCATTTGCTTTTCAGAGAGTGGCATACTTTTTCAAATTAGGTTAAATGACAAAAGCTATCATCTGCACAATGAGGATACATCGTATCAGTTTTAAAGTAGATAAATGTTACTGTATGGCGTTTGACACTAATGGTTTGACGACAGTGCACCCACATACGGCCATCTGAAACAGAGAACCAGCAGGATAGTGGTGTCAAGTTAAACATCTTGCTAGGAGAAAATAAATAGCTTGTTAC
Organism: Pseudomugil tenellus; assembly: GCA_037177515.1. Taxonomy (NCBI): domain Eukaryota; kingdom Metazoa; phylum Chordata; class Actinopteri; order Atheriniformes; family Pseudomugilidae; genus Pseudomugil; species Pseudomugil tenellus. The sequence continues at coordinate 10,612,435 of JBAMHX010000018.1, read as the reverse complement.
AAGAAAAAAATAACCATAGTGAAAGATTGCAGCTGTTTTTGGATGTTTCAGAAGATACTGGACATGCAATTTGCATCAACTGGACCAACAGCCTTTGAGATATATCAGAACACGAGTGAAGGAAGGAAATAATTGGGGAAAAAATTATGCCAGTGCATTTGGTCAGGACTTACTGGCAGCTGTCTCAGTTATTCTGCTGTGGGAAAGAATGAAAATGTAAACAGCACTATCATTTCCAAAAGACAGTAATTACCCCCTCTCTTCTGTGGTGAAATGGACCGGTCCAGTCATCAAGAAGAGAGAGACAGACGCTTTTTTTTGTAGTGTTTTGACAGATAATATCTGTGCCACTTTAAAGAGCCCTGCAGCTGTTGTTGCTGTTGCTTAGATTCTTAGATTTTTTGACATGAGAGAAGAACTCAAAGTGTTTCTAAACTATCATTACTGAACTGAATTGATTTAGGTCTTGGTACCAAATATTATGGCGGTGGAGACAGCAGGAAAATGTGATATGACAGCAGCAGAAGCTTTTGAGAGAGGAAAAAAAACTTTATTATTTTCTAAATTTCCAGCACTCCTTTCAAATCGGTTAAAAAAAAAGTCCTCTGAACCAACAGCCAACTTTGGGGACATCAGGTTTACACCAGTGTAGTGCTCTAGTTTTATCTGACTTCCAGCAGAAAGATCGCATGTCTGACTGGTCTCACAGCTTCACTGATATGAGCTCGGGGTGAAATCACAGGTATAGTAATATGGTGGTCCATGTAACCGCCACATGTTTACAGAAATGTCATGCACCAGTTATATAAAACCTACACTGACAACATATTCCTATGAAAAAAAGCTGCATAAAATTAACTTCACATTCAGTTAAGAATAATTGCAAATAGGACAAAAAATTTAAAAGCATAGTGACTTGGAATTGAGTAATTATTCAGTTGGACACTGTAATTAGTGACCACAATGCTTACTAATGCAGGAAGACAGAAAACAGATTCAACAGAGGATTAATCACCAGTTGGTAAAATCAAAGTCCTTTCATATTCCACTGCCTTGCTCGGTAATACTCTTTACTTAGTCATCAATAATCTGTCTGGATTCTCTATTCAGTGGCAATGATGTATCTTTAGTTTCCTCTCACAGTTAAAAAGTAAATTTGGCTTTCCTGACTCATTTTCTGTAACTGTGAGAATAATCTAAACCTGTTCTACACCTTATTAGGACTTTTATTCTCCATCGTCTCCTTGACATAGGAGGTATGACATATGCCTCTACCCACCCACATCCCCAGCTGAGTTGTGCAAGCAAATATATAATATAAATATAAAGAGAAAACTGAGCTGTGCAACAAACAGGTTGACAGAAAAGCAATCAGCTGCGAATGCCACCTGATGAAATTTTACACTACAGTTTTTTTTTATTGCAATAAAAGCACAGCAACACACCACAAACATGTAATGCAAGAACAATAATCTACAGAAGTTACCAGCTCACTACATTCAATTGTATTAATGAGTGAATAATTCAGTCAAAGGATCTCCACTGCATAATTCATTTGTGGTGAACACATCTGGAGACAGAGCAGCAGCAATGTTCTTTTTCCTTCTGGGCTTTCTGGGCTTCCATCATCTCTGCATGGGCATAGCTATGTCTAATAAGCGCACTGTGCAGCACATCAGTCAGCTGTGTGCATTGTCCAAGATCAGAAAGCCTTGATGCCAAGGAGACCCTGTGCTCATTATAGAGGATTGCAAATCCTTTGCATTCACATAAAGTATGTTTATGCAAATTGTATAATGACACAATTGTGCATTATTTATCAGACCAGACAATCTATATGGCAATAAAATTTATTTTGAATTCTTATGTAATTACGCTGTCTTGTCTGAACAAATGTCTGCACTTTGACGTCACCACACAATAGAATATAGCAGTTTACCTATAGAAACTGCAGGATTACATGAACCCATGTCTGCATTGACCCTGTGCCGACTGCTAAAGCTGGTTGTACTAGAAAGGGTTGGCATAGCAAGTAGCATAGCTTGTTGCGACGTGTGTTTCAAGTTAATGAAGCACTGCTAAGACTTTACTGTGTAGGGTTTAGCTCTATTTTCAGCAAACAAAATTATATAATTTGCCACTTTTGTAATGTTCTCTGGAACCAAATCTGCATCACTTTTGTATGCATTCAAGATTTTTATTCTGCTTATATTTCCTGTCAGGCAGGCAGCTCTCTGTCTTGCAAACATAATACTTGCCGTCCATATGCCTAAACTAAGAAATGTTTATCGTGTGTTTCTTTCACCTCCTACACTGACTGGTATGGGGCACAGCCAGACTAAAATGACAACACAAAGCTTAGCACATCGTTACTGAATGTGATGAATATTTTAGCACACCACAGTCAGCAACAGGGACATATCACTTTTACCAGTGCTCCCAATCTTTTTAACTGATTGGCTTTAATATGCCTTTGAATACAAAAGTTATACTCCTTGCCTACCATTCTGTGCCAGTCTCATCCATATTAAAAACAACCAAGCAATTCACATTATCATTAATGGCAATGTGCACTGTGGGAATACACTCCCATAAATTCCTCCACATGGTTGTCACCCTGACAAACGTATAGTCATCCTTCAAGGCAATAAGTTAAAGATTCTGGTGATGTTGGACAAAGGGTCACAGAAGGGGTTGGGTAACTGCCCTTGATATCCTCTCTTGCATATGTTGCTTTAAGCTTCAGAGAGGGATCCTTGCAAATGGCATCATTCCTCTTCTCCCTACTACAACGCCCTCCACATCTCCTTGAAGTAAATCTAGATGGCTTAGAGTGGACGTATTTTCCTCTACAATAAATTGAGGTGGACATTTTGAGAGATGGTCTAGCTTGAATCTAAGGCTTTGTGAAAGCTTTCCACTCCCGGCAATTCTATGAAGGATGTGGAGGGGTCCCTTTGCATCAACATAGACTGCATCATTTGTTTAGCAGCTATGTAGCAGCTATAGCACTTTGTAAAACCAATAAGTGGCAGACATGGTCAAGAATTGCTAATTGGGTGAGAGTCTCTTGCTGTATCAGCTGGCCATTATAGCCAGTTCCTGATAATGATACATGTCCGCCTTCCTAAAATAGGTTGTCCGACTGCAGAAACACACACTGGTCAACTACTCAGACCCCATGTGACTTTTAGAGCTAAGAATAAGCAGAAACCTTAGCACATTAACAGTCCCCATGAAGTCAGCCAGCTATCAAAGATGGAGTATTAATAGATCAGAACTGTGTCTTCAGCAGCAACAACAGCACAAAGTCTGGAAGTGCAAGTTGAATGCCCTGTGGCTGTTTTACCTTTGAAATCTTCAAAGAAATAGCAAAAGGGAAAAAACGGAGAAAAAATTATGACGGGGATATACAGTAAGAAAGCAAGAAGCCACATCAAACAGTGCCAGTTTTTTTCTTCTCACCCATTTACGACTGACTGATTTATCATAAAATAATATTTAAGTTAAAAAAAAGCTCTAACTGATGCCTCTGATGCACCGTCTCTATGACACCCAGTTTCTTCTTTAGTCAGGTTAGGTTTAAAATAACATGATGACTAATGAGGTAGAGACAGCAGTCAGCGTCCTTGTGCTCTCTTTTGTTGACTGTGAATACTTTCATCATTATAGATCCTGGAACTTCATTCATTCAGGGAAATGATCCATTGAGAAAAATACAAAACAAAAAAACAAAAAAAAACAAACAAACCCAGAACTGATGACAAGCCGTATATTGCCAGTGCTATTAGAAGAAGACTGTATATACACAGAAAAGGGTGGGATTCTTGACAAACACGTGTCCACATGTCTTGAGACAGCTGCATCATCTTGCCTTTAGCTTAATCTAGAAAGAACATTTGCCTGACCTACTTACAGCTCAGCCTGTTGTATATTTTATATTTTGCAGCAGTGGAGCTATCTTTTTTTTTTTTTTTTTTTTGCTCTGTGCTTTATGACCTTTCTCTATAAGATAAACAGAAAAAAACAGTGTGAAGGGCTCATTTTTGATCACAGGCAAGCCAATTAAGCAATTCACAGAAGGACACTGTCCGCCTGCCCTCCAGCGATACATTTCAGCTGTTATGTCGGGAAAATTCTCACTGAGGGAAACTTTTCAGAAAATCATGAATCTGTTTACTCTACTGTCAGAACATAATGAATAAATTAAAATCCTCTACACTAGATGTGATCAAAAGGAATTTCCCATATTTTTTTTCATTATGTTACCACAAGGTCTGAGTTTTAAAGAGAATTATTTGTCAATCAGCATTGCATCAACCTTTTAAATGAACACTCACAAAGCAGACCCTGACACTTGTAATGCTTAACACAGTTATTACATTCATGATGAATTAATAAATCTGGTATCAGCTTAGTTGGTAGTCACTGACATTGTGTTCATTTTAACTCAACCCAACCCAGTGGGACGTAACTATGTGAAATGCGTGTAAGTATGTGAGCCTTTGACCATCCATCCCATTCATTATTTGTCATACACTCCACCCTCTATGGCTCTTCTCTTTATTTAGGCCCACTGCCACAAATGATCATGTAAAACAACAGTCACTCAGCTGCTGTTCCTTCAGGCCAAGGCGTCTCACTCAGTGAACCCTCACAGCAGCCCACACAACTAGTTAAATGTCTTTGTTTACTCACCCTTTTGCCCTCTGTGCCTGATTCCCCTGGTTGACCGGGCAGTCCAGCCGATCCCTGCGGAAAGGACACAATTATGGTGGACTGGGTTCAAAAACTGACACAGACAGGCACTGCTTCCACATGTTCCCAGTATGACAGTAGATACAGAGCTTATTTGAAGTTGTGGGAGACAAAGTTTGGAGAGACAAAACTTAGTTAAAATTGCTTGGATGGATCGGAGGGAGTAGCCTTGATTTTAACCCTTTCAGCCCCTGCGTCCATTTGAATGGACATTATTTTTTTTATTGGTTTGGACCAATAAATATGTAC
>JBAMHX010000018.1:10570484-10606673 GCA_037177515.1 Pseudomugil tenellus | reverse complement strand
ATATAGACATGTACTAAATGTAAAATACCTGATCTCCCTTGAGACATTCATTCTTGGCCTAAAATCCAAACAATAAAGAAATTCATAATTAAACAGATTCAGACAGTATAAAAACATGGCATGCATCATGATTCACAACGGTTAACGGCAAGCAACACGATTTTTATGAGATAATTATCCTTGAGCAGCGTGACCTTATAATGTGACTCTTACAACTCTCCAGACACCCTGCTGGCTACTGTTTGGAGAGGGCAGACAGAGTTGTCCACCCTCCAGGCCCTAGAGTAAACACAAGGCCACATTCAACGTCTCAGCTTTCAGATTCAAGACAAATAATAGGCGACCTCTTTCAACTGGCATCCAAAATTCATAGACAGTGGATTTTCTGGGAAGGACAGCTGAGGGAATGGACATTTCTTGTTAGCCAGGTGCATTATGCAGGGTTACAAAGTAAACCAAGTTGGGGACAATGGAAGAATTTTGCAAATCATTGTATTAAAAGGAAGGCACAGCACTGACCTATGACACAGTAAATAAAATCCGTCTCAAACTGTCTGCACTTGTTTGGCTAATTAATCAATTATTCATGTGCAATGGTACAATGGTCTACAGCTGGACTGCTATTGTGGAGTCTTGACCTCGGGTAACAAGCAACACAAAACAAAAGCCACTAACAGCTCATCTGCTCTACTTTAATAACTTCCTCCCAACATTTTCAGCTCATGCTTGCTGGCCAATTTATAGAGTAGATGTGAAAAAGTTTGCTAAGACAATGTTTGCTTGTCAAGGAAGGCTTGTTTCTTTGCTTGTTATGTGAAATTAGCATTGGAGAGTAGATAATGAATGGTGGCAGAGGTAGTGGGTATAGTAAGCACTTTGGTGACATAAAAAGGGCAAGCCAGCAGCAGTTTGTTTTTTTCTTTTTTTCTTTTTTTGCAACCCTGCAGTGCTGATTTAAACTGGCAGGCCGATCCCCTCATGATGTGCACATAATTAGCTTCCCACCCACAGTATACCTTTAATCTGCGGCAGCTTTTTAACTCCTCGGCTACAATGCATTGTACGTTTGTACGTTTGCATCTGTGCCCACACGTTCATTATATGTGTAGAGAGGTTGCCGTGTAAGCATATGTTGAAGCATACATCTTCTGTCTGCTGACATGTCTAATGTCAGCGTGTGGAATTGTTTCGTTTCGAGGTTACAGCATGTTTTCAGTCTGCTGGACTTTATATGACCAGATAACAAGCGCAAAAACTGCCAGGATGTAAAAAAAAAAAATATGAAGGTGCAGGTTTAGTTCACCAACAAGTAGTCAGCAGGGACAGGCACTGGCACATTAAGTGCATGTCTCGCCCATGTAGGATACGGTTGGTGAATACCTGTCACCCTCTACACCCCCATCCTCTCCGCCTGACTGCTCATCCCAATCCTTTTTTGGCCAGAGCAGGAATGCCCACAGAGCCCTTTCTATCTGCTCCATGTTTGACCCCCTTCCCAAGCGATGGTGATGTGTCACAGAGACTGCTCACCTGAGTGCCTCACTTTCCATCAGTATGGGGGCAGATGTTTTAACTCGGTATCTAGCACCTGCTTCACTGAAAGGCTGTGATATTTACCAAGCTCATCCTAGCTGTTTCAGGTCTCGCTCTCGTGGGCACATTTCAACACTTCAGGTCCTGTTAAAAGACTTTACACACAATATACAGGTAGAATAATGAGATGTAAATGAAAGAGTGTGAACTTACAGGCAGCCCTGGGGTTCCAGGAAGACCTATGTCACCCTGTGAGGAGAGATAGTAAAGCAGTTTATAACATCATTAGCATGCACAGCTAAACCTATACAGTACCTTTTTGTTTTTTTAATGTTAGACATCTAACCCAAAAACCTATCAATCACATCTGTGTTGCAAAACCTGAAGGTCAGGTTACATAAGACTGATTATGCATAACACAATTTTTTTCAATACATACACAGTGGTGAGGAAGACCATTAACTTGGTATTTACAGTATGCCACAAAATGGAGCATGCCCAATGACTCTCGCACGTCAGACGACTGGTAAGTGGCTTAGACCTCAAAATAAACACAGCTGCACTATATCATGTGAAAGCTCTGCAGCATTAACAGGTATGATAACATTGTTTGGAGGCTTAAACATACAGGCAGCCACAGAAAGTCAAATAAGGAAAGAAGCAGCTGTCTTTTGGTGCCAGCATAGAACAGAGAGGACTCTATTAAGCACTGGGCTGAGAATTAGAAGATCAGAACTGTCTATATCGTTTTTATCGGGTGGGCTTGAAAAAAAGTACTTGTAGTTCATATCCATTTTGTTGTCTAAATGAATGTCACAGCTAAAATATGCCTGCTATGGGATATTCAGAGGACTCATTATTTTATGCTTCCAAATCTGCATCCCTCTGTCAGTTTCAATACAAACAAGCGTTCTCTCTATCCCCCCCATACACATCCCCACCCTTCCATCCGGAAAATAGGATAAAATAGCCTGTGATTCTCTGTTGTCTTCACAGAAACACACAGACCTCATTATAACTTCAAGGCTGGCAGACAGTGCATTGCACCTACAATTACATGGTGAGTTCTACCAAAAGAAAACACCATCCAAAAAAAAGAAGCAGGTATAGCAACTAATTACAGGAAAAGTGTTCCTTTTCATTCAGAAAAGACCTCCACAATGGGATGAAAATAAAAGGAAAATCTACAAAGACAAATATTTTCTGAACTGGTGCAAGAGTTAATTGTGTGAACATAGTTTTACATCAATCTTTACTGCTGCGCCTCCAGATTGTCTTAAGCCCCAGGCTCATGAAAGGATTCTATACCTGTATAAATACTGACTTTCTTTTTTTTTACATTTAAAACCAAATGTCAAACTTCTGAATCATGCCCCTACAAGTAGTCACCCCACCAGAAGGCAAAAGTGTGCAGCTTCCATTTTCCTGCAGCTTAGAAATGACAAGACAGAGGGGGCATGCCGAGTTTGTTCATAATAAACACGTCATAAATCCACAAATGCTTGCATACAGTGAGCGGAACATATTCATTCAGCCAGGTTAAAAGCTACTCCGGGTTAACATCAAAAGGGTCTTGCCAAGTTTTTGTTACTGAAACGATTTAGAGGGCAGCTTGCAATTGAAAAGAGGAGCAATTATTACGGCACTTTAAACTCAGGAGCACACACGTTATCTCCCTGAAGCAAAACAAAAGCAAGCACATTCATTATGTTCAGCTTAGTTTGTGGGCAGATTCAATCACGTTGGTTTCTTTTGGAGCTAATGGACCAACAGGCCCTGGGTCACTTTTTAGACCCTGGAAATAAATAAATAAATAAATATACAGAGGATCTCAGTAAGAGAGTAATGGGTTGAAAATAGGTTAAATGGAAAACCGTCTGTCACTATGTTGAAAGTCAGCAGAGAGTTATATGCAAATGTAAGATTTTAACCAGTCAGTTAAAGGAACAGAAAGACTCCCAATCCGCTTGTTACACTGCACAAACCCTCAATCCTTTCCCTTGTTTAGCCTTGTTTCACTTCGATTTAGCAAGGACAGTGGTTGTCATTGTTTTTAAACCTTGAATCAGAAAACCTCGGGTTGGGACTGAACCACGCTTACTCGGGTGAATCAAGCCTCTTGGAGCAGAAATGTGAAAGCAGAAGGACATTTCACATGAAGAGTGATAGCTGATGAATGAGCCCTGACACATATTGACAGGCTAAATTTGCAGCAAGCCTTGTTAGGTGTGACACATTTGGGCCAGTGGCACCAACTCTAAAATAAGTTCGGGTGAAAAAGAGGAAAGATGGAGAGTGTGAGCAGCCTGTAAAATTACTCAGAAATCCAATAATTTGTCATGGTTAAATTTAGAGTCAGAAAGGCTATTAATAGTGAATTATATATCTGCAGTGGATGATTACCTACCCTTATCACATTAAGTCTTGCTACCAGAGACGTGACTAATTCATTGCCTATTCCCTGCAAGCCTTGTCTTAAACACTGCCATTCAGAAAACAGAAGTCAATGTAAAACTGGTGTAAAGCGATGGCTTGAAAGTTAAAAACAGCCTGTAAGGTAATGATAGTCAGACATTACCAGCTTCTCCTTAAGTTGCATGAATAATGAAATTACTATAAAATTATTTCATCAGATTCTATCAGCTACTCTGCTCTCTCAGCCTACAGACACTTTCAGTTGCAGGGCAGCTGTCTCATGTGAGTCCAATGCTTTATTTAAAGTAAATCACTCTGCAGGGACAATCTGACACAAGGGTCTACAAATTCCCTGCTCAGTTATTATAAGAGCTGTGGCTTTAGTTAAAGAGAAGGACAATGGAAGTACAAACAATTTCAGATTCAATTTACTTTATCATTATAATGAAAATGATCTGACAACAGATCAGTGCTGTTCAGAGATATACAGGTTGTAGTTTATATGTGCATGTCAGAAACTCAGGCCATTTTTAAATCTCTTTTTAAAGACGTCGAATGTGATGAAAAACTGTTTGGTCCTTAGCTCATTTCTTCATCCAGTTGCTCCTCATTGTGTTCTTATTTTTATCATTTAACCCGATACAAACTGCATTCAGCACTTTTAGTGTGTGCACAGCTAAACAATCTACATCTACATTGAGTCTCATTGAGTCAATAAACAATAATGAATTAATAAATTGGTTGAACACAAACTGAATCAACATAATTTGGTCATTTTCTACGTAAAGTGCTTGAGGTGATTTTGCTGTGAATTGGCTATTTACAAATAAAACTGAGTTGTTGGCTTTATTAACATCAACATCTCACCTATGATTGGAATTTTATTACAGCTAAACATGTCTAGCAGTGCTGATTTTAAAATTGCAGAAATGTATATCCTGCTTGATAAGGATGTGTTTTTACTACATATATGTGTAACTAATATTTACGAGTTTAAACAGAGTAATTATGGTAAAGAAAACACTTTATTCCTGCATCTTTCAGGTAGTCGCTTTAAATGTTTGTCTAAAATCTTATTTTAGACTACTATCATGTTAATTAACACTGTTATTAATGTTTCAGTACTCTTGTAAAATCTACTTTCCCTCCACAGCCTCCTTTTCTTCTGCTAACTGCAGACATTGGTTTACATAAGAGCTGACAGGAAACAACCATAATACAAACTAAAAAATACAACCGGTGTAAGGTTTGTATCATGACTAGTTCATTTATAGTGGCACTCGTCCTTATCGGAACTTCATTTCAGACAGAGGCTCAGTCAGCAAACAAGTCCCTTCCTTAGGAGTTACTGCATGACAGGTGCTCATCCTGTTTACCAGTCAAGTGAAACGACAGTTGTAGCAAATCTACTTAATGTTTTCTGCTGGCAAAAGCTTTGATTACGTCAGTCAACAAAGCACTTTTACAGGAGTGAGTCATATTTAATCAACTTCTGCCAAAAAATAAAGCTTGCACACTTATATAGATGACTGTGCCTTCTGTGACAAGACTTACAAAAAACACACAGTATGAATGCACAAAAGTATTGAAGACAAAAATACAAGGGAGATTAAAAACTGTAAGTCATCACCTAATAGACATGGAACAGGTATATACAGTATAAATGTCGTGTAATGAGCTTTGACTGGTTTAAAAAAGTCTGATACTCATATCTTCAAGAAATTAAACTTTGCTGTTGTTTATATATAAGGATAGAATAACTTGTTACTTTCTATTGCACATTGTGGAGGATCAGCATTTCTCTGCATGTTGTATCTGCTGTATATTCTTTTTTTCAGAAGCAAACATTTTAATGGCTTTGGTTTAAATTTATTGTTCATTGTATCCAATTTTATAGGTCCTGACACTTTATACTGCGCCATAGCAACTATCAGGTTTATATCCACTGTTTGTCACTACAAAACTGATAATCATGTTATAGTGCCGGCCAGGGAATAAAATTCTTTAATATGCATTTGGTATTCATGTAAAAAGAGTGTAGAAAATGTCTAAGGAGCAATGCTTCTTTCATCATACACCATACTTATTTGGTTTTATTATATAATAATATAAAGTTCTACATTTTGCAATTATTTTTATACAAGATAAAGCAAGAAATGGTGTCATACATGGGGGGAAATAAAGTAAGAAAATATTTTTTTAATAACATGAAGTTAGAAACATCATTAGAAAACTTGATTTTTAAGTTCAAACACTCTTAACTCATTTTTCTAGCTAAAAAACTAACAACAAATTCATCTAACCATCCGTTCATTTTGTATATCATTTAATCCAACCCTACATTATTGGGAGGGGGGGAGGCTCATGTTGCAGGCTTTGCAGTGTAATTTCAAGAATTTCATATTACTGTGTGAGCAACATCTTTTCATTTTACAACTTTTTTTCTTAAAAATTTCTAAAGAACTTCAACATATTTTCTTTCTCTTTTTTTCTTTTTTCTAGACTGAGAATCATAAAACAATTAGGATTTTCTAAAAATGGGCAGCAATTTCTAAAAGCCAGATGTCCACACTTTGAACACACCAAAAGTCAACAAATACTCTCTTAAACTCATGCCATCAATCTAAACTGCACTGTTTCAAACAGTCTCCGCTGACCATCTTTGTTATTTTATATTTTGTTTTGTGTAAGCGAAAATAAGAAAAGCCTCATCTCTGAAGAGGAAACATGTAATGATCCCTTAAGGGGAAAAGGCTTTTTTATTTCCTCCAACCTTCCACACCAGAGCCTCGTTGAGATGCTGCGCTTCAATCTAATGGACTTAGTTTTGAGCCTGTAGGTCCAATTCAGGTGCACGATGATGTGATGGGAAGCAGACTACAGGGAATGGATATATATTGCTAGTCTCCGTTGCAAGCTGCGGGCTTTGTTGCATTGGAAGGGTAGGATAAAGGAAGGAGATAGGCTTGTGGCGGCTGTGTGGCAGTTGTTCCTGCAGCACGGGGTCAGAACACTGTGGGGAGCTGTGCACACTTGCCTGCTAATTACACACACCACTGTGTCTCGTCACTCCTGGAGCAGTGTGGCCATAAGACAATCTGGCAACTCCCTAGCACAAGGCAACTAAAGCTAGCAGATAAACAAACCTGGGGAAGTAGGGACGAACAAATGCCGCCTAATTATGTTTACTTATAGCTTTTACCAGGCAGAGCAGCTGGAGGTCAGTGCCCTTGTCAGACATGGGATAGAATGATGGCACAATTTGGTTATTGTACCCATTTTAATTATTACAAACGAGCTTTTTCCTAATGTTGGAGGTTAAAAAATAAGGTATATTAAGTATTTAGCTGTATTTGTGGGGAAATGCTTTCCCAGTGAATGACAGACACTTAACGTTCTGTGGAACAAGATCTGTAAGTAACATGGATATCTTGAGTACCAGCCTACAAATGCCAGGACGGTTAAAGCAGGAAATGCCTTTTGTGACTTTCCATTTACTCAGCAATACACCACCACATTCACTGTGGTGTAGGACAAGTCACACTGACACCGAGAATGGGAATAGATAGCTAATTAGCATGTCTATTACACTCTGAATAAATAAAACAATGCTCCATTGAGTGAGGATATCATAGTACACTGTCAGAGATCCTCCAGCGTAGGAGATATCACATTCCATCAGCGCTGCTTGACTCTTTTTCTCTGACACTTCACTTTACAGTGGAACGTCCCACGTCCTCCGATGTAACTTGAATTACCCACAAGATAACACAGTGTCCTCCCCCCCGTCCCACAAGAGGTGTTTCTGCAAAATGATACAACATCACATGCTCATACTCAGAATTCTAGTTTCTCAGGTGTCAACGGAAGATTTAAATAACACACTAGCGTTAAAAATGGAACATGAGCTAATTGAAGTAAGAGGGCAGTTTGGGTAATAAGTCAGTCACAAGAGAAGTTCGACTACGTGGGTTGGAAAAAAAAAAGATCAACAAATTTGTTTGCAAAATGATTATTTCTCCACAATTTTTCTGCTTTTCTCTCACTCCGTTCCAGATTTGTGTTTGTTTTTTACTTCTCAAATACATTACAGAGCACTGGGACCACAGTTCACTGGAGTTGAACTGAATTCAACTCATGTTCAACTTATGTTGCTTCTTTTTCAAGATGCAGACACAACATCTCTCTGCAGACATAATGATGTCTTGCATGTGTTCAGGTTAATGTTATTCTAAGTTTATGCAACGTGCTTTGCTTGGATATGATAACTTATGTGTTGTATACGCTCCCTGATTGATCAGTTTCCTCAAAAAAAAAGGACAATTTGTTTGACTTAACACTAATTAGCTTAAGTTTTACTTGGTAATAATCAATAATTTCCTCCATATATTAAACGTATTTACACACAAGCTTAGTTATAATCTACCTATTCAATGCTAGCGAACATCCAATTTCAGATGTTGGGACCCTCAAGTCTCATAGAGCTGATTGCTGTAAGTGATTAACTGGTAGGATAGGGTCTTATTGGGTCGATGAGGCTCATATTTATCCATTAATTTATGGAGAAAAAGAGGTTTTAAGCCATTAATTATGGCCATGCTTGAGCTCACAGAGAAGTCACAAGGACTGTTTACAGCCTATCACACGTCAATGTTTGGCCATCATATAAAATTAAATCCAATGCAGCATTCGGTCAAGAATTTAAATAAATCACATAAAGAGCACTCATTATGAACAGTCTGTCATGGCAGGATTTATGCTGTAATTTCTTTAGTGGGACGACTTTCATTAGGTTTTGCTAAAATGATAAATACAAGCAAACAAAAAGACATCACACTGATTTCAATTTCATCAGAAATCAGCGTTTGTATTAATTTCCTGAACAACAACAGATTTAAAAATGAACAATCTGATAAAAATAAAGTTTCTGTAATAAATGAATATCCAGATATTTAAAAACCTGAACTTCACATCCAGATTTTTTCTTGTCAGATTTGGAGTGACAGTAATGAAATAACCAGTTACAAGCAACGCTGACGTTTCTGATGGAAGGAGTGCTTCCAGTCTAATCATGAGATCTTTTTTACTTCTAATTTTAACTGAGACGCTTTAAGTCTTTGTACTTCAATTGTATTAACTCAGATGTCAAATGCAATCTGAGCCAAAAGAAATATCCACAGAGACTTTTGGGCTTGAATGTAATGAATTTTATTATCAAGCTGACTATTCCTTCCCTATTTTTAATTTACTGCCATACTGTTCAGGTTGAACATACTATGTCCTGATCAAAACTTTAACCTGATACATGAGGGAGAGAAAGCAAACTTTCAGTAAAAAAAAAATAAAATAAAATAAAAAAAAATCCACCTCTGGAGAGCTGGATTTATTAACATGGCTGCTTCAGCTCAAACGATTTTACTCCGTGAACTGTAACTAAGTGTGGCAGATCAGCTGTTTCAGGCTGAAAAGTATTTAGTTTGGCTAAGTGAAAGCACAATGGCAAGTCCAAAAATATAAATAATAAATTAAATTACTCCTGCTATGCCTGCTACATCGAATGCCCAGAGGTTCTTTGAATCTGGGGACAGTATTGATCCTGCTGCTGCTGTTTGATTCTAACACAATCAAGAAGTGGGCGACATTCTACATTTGTGTTTTTCAGATAGATGTGGAGTTAATGAAAGAGGATTGTTTGATTTGCTTGTGACTAGATAATGCAGTAAATCTGAGCCTGATGCTAGATGAGGCAGGCTCAGTTGTTTTTTTTTTCTTTTACCTCATGTCAGCAAGCTGCCGACCACGGTTGTCAAACATTGCAAATAACAGAGCAAAGACCTTTCATTTGTTAGCTTGCCCTGCTCTTTACCTTTGTCATTTTCAACTTCTCGTCTACTGAATGTGTCTTTATGAAATGAAAAAAAAAGAAAAACCCTTGGTTAAAGTTTTTTTTAACCCCATCTTCCATAATCCGTGTAGGCACCTATGTCCTCTGGTAATTTTCAGAAAGCAAACCGTTTTTGCTTGTAAATACAAACTGATCTATTATTAATGATATTTAGCGGTATTTAAAATGTGCTTTGGGCAGCAATTGTCTGTACAATGAAATAAAAACTATTTCTGTTTGAAAAATATCCCATCAAAACAGGATTTCTGTACTCTACCCTCTTATTCTGCTTATCCTGTGTCAGGTCGCAGGGGCAGCAGCCTAAGTAGAGAGGCCAGTCTTCCTTTTCCCCAGCCACACCTGCCAACTCATCGGAAGGGATCCCGGGGCGTTTCCAGGCCTCCCCCAGGGTTTCCACCCGCAGGGAAGTGCCTGGAACACCTCATTAGGGAGGCATCCTAACCAGATACCTTAGCCACCTCATCTGGCTCCTCTCAATGTGGAGGAGCGGCTTTACTACTCTGAGTCCCTCCTGGATTACCGAGCTTCTCACCCTATCTCTAAGGGAGAGCCCGTCCATCCTGCGGAGGAAAACCCATTTCAGTCGCCTGTATTTGCAATCTCATTGTTTCGAGCACTACCCATAGCTCATGACCATAGGGTAGGGTAGGAGCAAAGATCGACCGGTAAATAGAGCCTTCTGGCTCAGCTCTTTCTTCACTATGACAGACCGGGGCAGAGTCCACATTACTGCAGACGCCGCACCGATCCACCAGTCAATCTTGCGCTCCCTCCTTTCATCACTCGTGAACAGACCCCGAGATACTTGAACTCATCCACTTGGGGGAGGACCTCGTTCTGGACCTGGAGAGGGCACTCCAATCTTTTCCAGCTGTGGACCATGGTTTCAGATTTGGAAGTCCTGATTCTCTCGGCTGCATATCACTCAAGCGAGAACTGGAGATCACGACCAGATGAGGCCAACAGAGACCCTATTCTGAGGTCACCGAACCGGATCCCCTCAGCACCTTAGCTGGGCCTAGAAATCCTGTCCATATAGGTTATGAACAGAATTGGTGATAAAGGGCAGCCTTGGTGAAGTCTAACTCTTACCGGCCACTAATCCATCAGAGCTTGGTCCAAATGCGGACCAAGCACAGTCAGACGCCTTCTACAAGTCCACAAAACACATGTAGACTGGTTTCTTTAAGAAAAAAAGCTCTTCTAACATCTGAGGTCATTTCATTACCTAAGCTTGGCCTGGACTCAGAACAAGCACAATCATTTTTAAATGATTTTTACAACTAATTAGTAAACCAGTTCCTAACTTTTTGCCCGGTCTTATCATCAAATCTGTTGTCTTTGGACACATGGAACTTTTTAAAAAGTTGAGTTTTTCTTTTAAAATGGTTTACAAAACTACTTTAATAGGAGAGGGATGTTGGCGATTACACACAGTTTTAGTTTACCGGCTCACCATCTCAGCTGATGGGCCACACTTTTACTCTTCCGCTTCACAATAAATGCTCTCATCAGGATGTATCTGCCGATATTCAAAAGTTACTAGAATCAGTCTCTTGTAAGAAATATCTTGTGCCATATTTATTAGTTTTATTTTAAGAACAAGTTTATCCACAAACATAAAAACCTCAGTATATCCTTGTGTGTGTGTGTGCTGAAACGTGCATCTGCTGCAGAATAACTGTGACACTTAGAACAAATATAGATCTAACACATGTTAGCGTCTTGGATGTATTGAGTCATTTGTTTGCTTGGCAAACAAGATAAGGCAGGTATCTCCTGATTTAACAAGACCAGCTGTATTTGTGTTGGGCTAAATATGGAATCGATTATCTCATTGTTATCCATAATGTATACTTGAAATGAAGGACAAACACACCAGATGGATGCAATGGTTCTGTAATCTGATGGCTATTTATCAACTTTTCTCCGCTTCAGATGACTCAGTGAAATAGAGAGCAGCTGAATAAATCCCCACCTAGAACAGATTGCTTGACAAAAGAAAATCTAACATAGATTAATTCAGAGTAACTTTTCAAGAGAAAGATATTTGTCTGCCCAAAACTGTCCTTATGTTCGCTTTTCAGCTTATGGTAGCGACATATTGGTCAAATATAGATCATCCCTTTCTACATGTCTGACAACTCCTGGTGTTTTTTTTTAACTTTAGCAACTCTAAAGTTAAAATCTTAATGAATGAAATTACTACCAGTTGAGAAAAAAAACAAGTGAAGTATATACCAAACCTGACCGTCCGGTGGCAACAGCTGAATTTGAGCCTTTCCTTCTCACATTGAATTTTGCTTAAAAAACTTATTTTGAGCATTTCTGCGCAGCTGTTTTACTTGATAACTGCCTCAGTCTCTTCAAAGAGAACCCACTTCCAGCTGTTCCCAGTTTTCATTCCACTGATAGAAAGACAAGCAGAGCTTATACCGAACCGGTGAGTGAAGAGCAATGTCTGCTGAGCGCTGAAGGCACAAGTAGCAATCAGTAAACACTGTGCATGATCCAGGGAGTCGTGCACATTCATTTGCAGCTTCCCATTACAGTTTGTGCGATGTTATGACTACAAATCAGTCAGCTTTTCATGTGAACAGAGTTAATTTCCAGTTAGGTGGTCTTACCCTACTTCAAATTTGGATGTAAATAAATCTGATTATGGCATTCATATGCAAATAATCCCATGACGTCAACTGGCTTTTAATGTCAGTGGCTACTTATGGAAGAACAAAAGCCCTCATGCTGTTTGTGGAGGAAAAACTAATGCTCGAGTTTCTACTCTGGCAGTTCAGATCCCCCCCCAACCTTAATTGGTTTTCTGCTCATTTGCAATTACTTTTATTTCAGGTGCTCCTCTTGAGTAAATGCTGGTAAAAAAAAAACAGGAAAGTTGATTTTAAAAAAAAGGGAAATGGTGTGAAGTAAATACATATAACTACAAAAAATGTATCCTGTCAAGAGATCGTTCCTTGTAGTCATTGCTT
Source organism: Pseudomugil tenellus (assembly GCA_037177515.1). Taxonomy (NCBI): domain Eukaryota; kingdom Metazoa; phylum Chordata; class Actinopteri; order Atheriniformes; family Pseudomugilidae; genus Pseudomugil; species Pseudomugil tenellus. Next base: position 10,593,833 of record JBAMHX010000018.1, on the reverse strand, counting down.
AACTTCTTGGAATTCTTTAGGGTTACAGCTAGAATCATGCTATTTTGTTATGTTAAACAGGCAGCCAATCAAAAATAAGCAAATTGCTTTAGAGAAATGTGTTGAATTCAAGCATCAAAAAACAAAGTATAATACAGCTGGAAATAAAAACAAAAAACTAATACTGCAGCATAATTTAAACTCATCAGCTCACAACAACTTCATTACAATGCAGTATTTTTACCAGGAAACCTCAAGTCCCGGCATTGCGGATGCTACTTTAACACGCACCAACCTTCTAAGCAATATTGCAGAGCCAGCGCTCATCCCCATGGCAACACAATTCCCTGACTGCAGTAACATTTCCTAGCAGGACAAAAAGCTCTTACTGCCCCCCACCAAACCCACGGGACCAAGAGGACCTGCTGCCAACATCCTGCTGCCAGCCAAAGAAGTCCATACTCCAAGCCCTGATGGGTCAGAGTTTTTTTCTCCAGCAAAGAGGATCTGCACAATACTGGGAAAGTATTCTGATGAAAATATGTCTTGTCAATTGTGTTATTTTTCTTTCTTTGTTTCTCATGTAAGAGGGGATAACAGATCCTCAGCCTGTATGGAGGCAGATTTTTCTTTTGTATATTTTTCTTTTTTTTTAAAAAAAAATGTTTTCTTAAATTACAGGAATCATGACAAAAAATTACATCACTCATTAAAACAAAACATTAACAATCTTCCTGTATATGTATAAAGATTTTTTTAAAAAACTTTTGCTTAAAATTATACATATCGTTTGTTTCTAAATGAAAATAAAATTAATGTAAAATCAACTTGTATTTGCATTTGTGTTTTAAGGCGCTTTATATTGTTCTATTGTCATATAATTTACACAATGAGGCTTATAAATTTACTTAAATTAAACTTAAATATCTTTTTCTACACAAGAACCCTAATATTTGCAAACAGTAAAGTATGGAAAGCCTTTAGGTGAAAATCAGATTAGACCACCTGCTGCAGCCATTACGGAAGTGTAGTGCGATCCCCTAATGAAAAAAAAATTGGGACCTTTTCACATTAAAACGTGAAAAAATTGTGAAATATAAACTATATTTGTTTATTAATGATGAAACTGGACATTCAGTAGATCAGAGAAATGCCTAAATGGGATTAAGTTGTACTTTATGGGATGGTGATTCTTGAAATGACTTTGAGAGAAATTTACAGATTTTCTGGATCAATAACTCATTAATAGAACATTGTTTCCACAAAGCTAACAGCTCACCACAATCACAAGAAGGTAGATAACATTTTCCTCAAAGCGAGCTGTCCTCTGTGCTGGGAGACTTTTATTGAGCTATGTGCAGGCCTGTGGGGCCCGAAGGCTGTGATCTTTTTTATGCTGCATCTCTATGATTAGAAAAATAAGACTTAAATAATTTCAAGGCTCTTTTGAAATGTTTCAATGTTTAGATAGATATTTTAATGAAATCCTTTTTTTAAGGCTCCAGCCCCCTCGCGACCCTGTTTGGGAATAAGCGGTAGATAATGGATGAATGGATGGATGAATGGATGGATGGATGGATGAATGGATGGATGGATGGAGCTGCATGCAAAGTTTCCTCATTCATAAACAAATACAGTTTATATTCCACCTTTTGACCACAAAACATCATATAATAATATAATAAGTTTCATGTTTTTACAACAGCACTTATCACATTTTAACATGATAAGGTCCATATTTTCGCTGCTAGGGTGACAGTGCTATGCTCCCTTAAGCAATAGCTGTAACTTCAGTGTTTATTTTTACTTTTGACCACTCAACATCAACATAACAAATCCATTCTACCCTACAAAATAGCTACATTATCTTTTTTTCCCCCCAATGAAATGTTCACTATAAATATTTCTACAATATTATCTATCACAATTAGACCAGAACTTGATTCATTTTGGCATCCACTTTCACTTGTAAATCAGTTCCTGGACACATGTACTGACATTTTACTGAAGAATTAACTGGTAAAATGAATCCATCCTCACTCAGATGTAGCAAAACAGGCTGACCACGATCAGCAAAACATTTCAGATTGATGCTATGTTGGAATGCAGCACTTTTCTTTCTATACATATAGTGCTTTTTCAAACAGCTGTCCTGTTCCATCCGGCAGAGGAAGAAAATCTACGACTGGCTACAACCATGTAACCCAGACTTAACGTTCAAATTACCAACTAATTACAAAAAGGTTCACATACTTTATCAAACACACAGAAATTTAACGTCAGATCATTTCTTTCATTAAATAAATTACCAAAAACATCTCCTCATTTTACTCAACTAATAATTTTTATTCACTTTTAAAAACTTCTGTGAACATCTGAAATTCAGTCAGATTTATGCAGAAATATTGAAAAATCCTAAAAGGTCCACAAACCTTCAAGCACCACTGTACATTAGTTTAATTACAGCAGCAAGATTTAAGTGCATGCAATAAAGAATGACCTGAAATGACATGGACGGAGCTTACAGGAATTTCAAAAATTAGCTTAGTCCATTAGTATGCCAAGCTGCATTCGGTATATATCAATTAACTTCACTGCAGAAGGACATTGCAGGGCAGTGTACAACACTGTTAGATCTCCTTCAGCAAATATGACGGGTGTCTGAAAACAGCCACCCAGTAAATTCTGCCTTGCTTCTACCTCCAGGGAATCACACAGAAAATGAAAAGCCTATAAGAATTGATTCCCTGATGAAACTAGATCGGGTTGATGTGGTATGTATGGAATATATGGCTGCTAGAGATAGTAGTACTTACCTTCTCTTCATTGATTCCATTCTGCCCTTCTGATCCAAGTTCTCCCTGCAATGACAGGATTGAAAGTTAAAAGGCCAAGAAAGGACCCTTGAAAAGTTCATACCTGAATTTTCTTTCTTCTTTTTACTCAGAATACTATGTGAGGCAAGACTGAGAGGAAATACAGTTGTTCAAAAAGTCCTAACCTTTTAAAAGTTTTCTAAAAGTCACATTTATATTATACACATAGTATAGAATACAGAACGTGTAAATAATTCTGCAAGTTCTTTCTGAAAGATACATCTTGTAAAGTCTACTGACATCTGTGATACAGAAATGACTTTGTGCCAAGCACAGATGTAAATGAACGACAGCTGTCAGTGCCCATAATTTCTCCAGACAAATTCAGAAATTTCAGATGGAAAAAAATATCTAAAGAAAAGACAAAAGAACTACATTTTAACTCAGAAGGAATCTATTCTGTTAGATCTCAAAAACACTAATAGAAAAACACACCCAAATAACACAATTCATGCAGTGTTGTTTGTCAGTGATCTCACTGCAGGATTTCAGCATTGTGTGAGATTATATGTAGCTGGTGAGAAAGCTGTTTAAGGCTTACTCCCAGTCTGCTTTCCATATACGCTGCCAGAAATGTGTGTGAGGACTTACAAGTCGTTTGCTCTGTTATTAGAATGTAACCTACACAGTTTAATGACCCTAGCCGGCTTGTAAAGCTCAAACAAGCTGCTGTATTGCAGTGTCCAAGGGCAACCATATCACTACTCTTGTAATATCGACAGGTGCAGAAAATTGTTGCTCCCACATTAAGACTACTTAAAATGTGTGAAAACGTGTGTCTTTGCCAAATATGTTACCACAACAGCAACACTCTGATGTTCACTCTGCAGCAAAATCACAGTAAATGAGTTTAAAAAATATCTTAGCAGCTTAAAGAAAAACAATCAAACATTGAGAAGTTGAAGATATCTAGAAAAATCTAAGCAGCATGCTAATGTTGACTGGCCTGCGTACTATTGCAGTGCAGTGTTGCGCAACAAAACCATTTTTTTCCAGCTCTTTCCCAGTGAGCACATGTGGAGGATGCTACACCATTAAGACTTATTATATATTCCACATATCAAGGTTTGTAAGCACATACTGTAAGTCACCCAACACTGAGCTTCTCATCTTCAATGTCGGTAGGCCTAGGATTAAGCCATCTTTCACCACCCAGGAATAATCCTATTTAAAATCAGAGCAGAAACAGCTTCTGCAACGATCTACAACACAATCGATTCCTTGCATGCTTTGGAATATACATATATATGTGTGTGTGTGTGTGTGTGGGGGGGGGGTGTATTTGTCTCATTTCTTTAAGGATAGAATCACAATCCCATGTCCTCTATCTCTGCTCTATGAAAACACTGCAGGACTTTCTCAACTCATCACGCAGGTTCATCACTGTTGCATTATTGCAAATGGTTGTTGTTTGTTACGACACCTGGATTACCTAACTGTAGCAGATAATTATGAGATACAAAAACTCTTAAGTAAGCAGTAAGGAAAACCCAGAAAAGCAAGTCAGTCCAGGGCCTAAACAGAAACAATGAGCTGTACAAGAGCACTTCATCTTTACTAAGCATTTAGGAATTTGATTAATTAATCTGTTCCTCTATAATAAAATCTTTCTACATTTCCTTATGCATTAGTCTTGAACTCATTTGCTTTCCAATCAGCAGTGAAGAGCTTCACCAACCAGGCATTTCAAGCTCTGTTCACACTCAGATCTTGGCCACCCCTCAGTGCAAACAGCTCAAACATCTCATAGAAGTTGCTACTGCAGTGATGAGGACATGATTCTTTACTGGCATCCGTCCAGGACACCAGCCAACTATGTCCAGCAGTTGGGGCACAGTGCCAAGCCAGAAACAGCAGTGCTCGGAATTAAATATGTCTCTGCAACAGCACTGTCCGTGCGCCTACCAGGCACCCACTTGTTGGACAAATTTGATTTATATGCGACCTTGTTTTCTGTGTTGTGGTGAAAGGGTCACGAAACCAAGCCAGCAAATTTTCCAACGATGTTGGAAAATCATCTCAGACAGTAAGAGGCATGCAGCAGAATTCATAAATTGATAAACAAAAGAGCCACCTCTTATTCAATGCATCTTCCAATCATGCTGTCAAGCAAAAACTGATGCTTTTTTTTTAAAATAAAATGCACTTTTAAATGACATAATGTCAGTGGCAGATTTAGTTTTTTATGGTACATAGTGACCCACCTTAAGTCCCGGGTTTCCCAGAAGCCCAGCCTCCCCCATGTCCCCCTGTGATGAAAAACAACACAGACAACAGTTAGTGAAAGGTCTCTCGTTCACACATTAGTGAATAGCTTCATGAATGCTTGTCATTTCATAGCGGTCTTGCTGCTACAGCTGTTCTACAAGTTGTTACTGACACAGTGGCTCAGCAGCTGCAGGTCAGGATGCTATTTCTAAACAACTGTTCGAAAGTTTAGCTGTAATAGTTGCATTGTCTTTAAAAAGATATGGACGACTTTCTTAAGAATGTAGCTTTGTAGGCATCACCCAACAAAAAAGAATGATAAAGAGCAATACACATTATAAGATAATAAAATAACTGCTTCATAACACCTTTTTTCAAACAAGGATTTAAATTAAAATGCAAAATCTATGATTGCAAATTTATTAGACATTTAACCCATTGCTCTACCCATTATTACAGACAAACTGGCTCTCTACTTTTAGTAATTACTATAAGTATTTGATAAATAACGTTTTCTGTAATAACAAGTGATTATACATAAACAAATTGTATAAAATTATTTCAAATTAATAATTGCTGCAATCATTCTTTAGGAATAAATAAAGACATGATGGTGGAAACATGTCTTCATTCATGCATATGAATTCATTCAGCCTCTAAGATATAACCCTTTTAGAAAAGCTAATAATGTTTCAACAGAGATGAATATGATGAGAGGAATGATTCTGTTTAAAAACTCATTGTCACTGACATGACAAAATATCTATACAGTGACTCCATTTTGTGGCACAATTTGCATACATAGATTTTGAGGGTACAAAAGAGCAGGACTTATACATTCTTTAAAAAAAAACAGATGTTTTAATTTCATCATTTTATTTTTTTAAAAATATATTTCCCATTATTTTGCGCATGTACATGCAGGAGCTATGAATCTAGAAATACCAGGGTTTATGTGCAGGGCCAAAGAAAATGGATTTCCTTTCAAGTAAGCTGTATTCTTATAACCCACTACTTATCTGTCTAATTTCCTGAGGGATTCTGGATTAATCATTGCAGTTTAATCCCTTTGCAGTGCATTAGAATCCTCCATCAAACCCTCACTGTATTGCTGCATAGTACTTTCTATTGGAGTAACATAGCCAGCGTAATCCCCTCACACTTTCCCGAGAAGCCCTCTGTGTAGGTCACAATGATTGGCCTGCAGTTCTCATTATGGTTGTTTTAAATGCTCTAAACTACCCAGATGTCTTTGATTTATCTCTGCAAAGTCAAGCTAAATTGTTAGTAAGTATGCTCAGACTTTTATTTTAATCTTACACAAAACTGAGATGCTTCTGTTGGTAATTGAAAGTCTCATGAGACGACCTTATTAACAGCCTTCACTTGAATGTTGCTACCTTTTTAATGTATTTCTAAAAGAGTGGAAAAAACTGTTTTATAGTCAGTGGAGTGCAACTGGAAATTCAGGGATCAATATGAATTAACAGAAGTGAACTGCTATTATAATCTAGCTGCAGAACAATGTCAAAAAGGTCAGAGTGAATAAGAGAAATAGCTACGGCATGTGAGTGAGGCAAAGCGTGAAATTTCTGATGAAATCTACAGATGGCTCTAAATAAACTACTTATTTTTCTGTTATTTCTCAGTAGGTGCTGCTCATGAACATCTGGGAATCCCACAAGAAGACATTTTTACTCAGTGATCTGGGACATTTGGTTGTTTTTTAAATTTATTTTAATTTCTCCTGCCTCAGAACAAGGTACCTGTTCCAACTGCAAAGTCCTCTAAAAGTTTTAGCTGTCAAATAGGTGTCTGATAATAAACACTGCTTTAACATAATATCTGGCACAACTCATTGGGTTAAAGTTAATCTACTTCTTGCCTGGCTAGGTTATAATGTTTAAATCAAAGGTGGTGGTGGTGTGTGGTACACAACTGTATAATGATAATTCATCAAACCATTCAAGTGCAGACTCTAAAACTCACAAAACTGTGCATTTACATATTCTAGTGCCACTGTGCAATGGCTGCTAGAGTGCTGATTTTAACTGTTATTTGTTATACTGGCAAGTAGGATTTGTTAAGCCAGTACTGAAATCTGAGTGTGTCATTTATCTAGATTTAAAATCTGCCAGAAATCCTAACTTTATGCACAGATAAAGGGATGAAGGTGGAAAAACAAAGCTGTTCTTAGGAAAAGGAGCTTGAAATAGAGAAAACTAACTTTTCAAGCAATGAGGCATTTATTATTTTTACCACACAGCTTGTTAGTTGAGAAAGCAGAATATGTAGGAAAACTAATTATTTCAGATTCTGACACTATTCCTGTGATGCTACAACTTAAATGAATATTTAATCTGTTTATGGAACTAATGACAGCACACAATCACAGAAAGAAAAATCTGCTGCTCTAAGAACTTATTTTATGAGAAAAATAAAAATAAAACACAGTAATTACAAAAATAGATTTGTCTCATTAAATATGTTAACACACTCAACTTAACTAGAGCTACCTTAGTAGTTTATCTTCTGGCAAATTTAGCTGTGCAAACAGTAAAACATCTTAAGCAACATGAGCATTAAACAGGAAAAGAAATTAAAGACATTTCCTATGTTAGTGTGTGTATGCGAGTGCTTTTCTTTAATGCTGATCTGTTCAGTTGGCAGGGCCTAAAGGGTTTAGTCTTTAATGTGTGATCTCTTGTCATGTTTGTTGCTCAAGCCTGTAATAAGGTTTGCTATGAATTTTCTTGTTCAGTAAGTGAGGAGATGGTACAAGATATTGATTTTTAATTGAGGACTTGGAAATTAGATTCCAGGTGTGAAACAGTGACTAATAACACATGGAGCCGCAGGAAAAACATAACGACAGTGATGACATGATGATGGCCTATGATCCTGCAAGTTACACTTAAAGCACTGTTTAACTCAGTGCTTTGCCAAGTTTCTGTTAAAGAAAAACTTGTAAAAGACTTGTCTGCAGCTGAATTTTTCATTTAACAACAGAGAATAGGGAATATATTTTTGCTCTTGCAAAGCAAAAGCAAAGATCAAAAATATTGTGAGCAGCAACATTTCAAAGAGATTCAAATAGATACGATTCAGTGCAAATTGATGCAAGTTATATTAAGAACGTTAAGAAAAAGTTTAGTTGAAAACAAACCACCTTCAAAGATAATTACTGTGTTATATGCAGGTCACAGTTTTGGTCGGGGGTTAAATCGCAATGACTGGTTCCATATTTGAGTAAGAGACAGACGTTGGTAACAGGTTGTTTGGGAATTGTTTGAACAGGTGCATGTGGGTGTGGGTTGGAAGAACTGGACCTGTGCAGGGAATTTATTTAATTCCGACTTCCGACGTGTCACTGAGGTGGACCATTTTATCATTATTTATGGTATTTTACCTCCATCAAAGAATATATGTTTTTGTCGTTTTTGTTTGTCTGTTAGCAACTTTGAATAAAGATTTTTGAGATATTTATTTCTGAGAAAGATCTTTGGTCTAACTCAGACTCCAAAAAATGTTGGAAGTAGTCTGGAAATAATTGTGGAGATGGACATTTTTACAATGATTCTTCACCATATAGGTAAAAATGACCTCCTCGGCACTCTCCAAGTGCTTATCTACTGTAGCTGTGTGTAAAACCAAGCAGGTTTTCATCTTTATCTAAAAACATTCAGCTTGAAAAAATCGGAGTGGCTCACCTACATGATGGGAAGCAGTGTTTAAAGATTTCTTTTGAATTAGTTGGATTTCACAACATCTGCTGACAGTTTACTTCCAAGAAAATGTCTTTACTGTCTTTAACACATTTACTGTAAAGCCAAAAACAAAAGTTTTCCTTCTTTCAGACATTACATATTTTTTCATCTCCTTTTACTTTCTCTCTCTAGGTCTTCAGTTTCTCATTCCCTGTTGTCTTTCTCTCTTTTTCTGTCTGTTTTTGTCAAAACATAAATTTAAACTGTTACAGTGAATATCCCCATTTTTCAATGATGTCTATTGTCTTTGATAGATTTCTGACTCTAGTTCTTGCAGGATGCTATAAAAATTCCAGTGGTTTTAATAGTTATTGGCAATTAACCCATCCTGTCATTCAGTATAAGAACTTGTTGCTATTTGCAAAAGCAATCGACACTGACAGTATGTCACAGTGCATGCTACACATGATACTTTGTGGCTGATACATGCTAGTCCAACAAATATCAAATAACAGCAAGTAATTTATTACTGGCCCTGCAACTGCACATACACAAACATATTACAATCTGAAGCTTGTCTCCTTTTTGCAAATCATGAATCATAACAGGCTATTTTAACTGAGAGGATCTGAAGTAACAAAAAAATCAACAAATACCAAGGAAAAACAAGAAAAATTGATGTGGTTCTGTAGGTATGAATGATTAAATGATTTCATGCTGCTTTTGTGCCTTTCAGGAATGGTTTCCCCAGACACTAAAGTAACCATCCTAACATATCTTAATCCCTTAGCCACATCATGGTAATTATGAGAGTGACCCTAAAAGCCATCTGGTCTTATCAGCCACACAGTACTGCCACCTGTTCAGCTTGGAACTTCATTCATAGTTTGATGCGTTCTCCCCTCTCCTCTTCTTTAACCTTGCACAAACAGCCAAAAAGATGATTTGATCCTCCGAACAATGTGATTCAGCAAGAAAAAAATGACACTTTCTGTCTGGGTATTTGAAGGCTCCTTCATTTGTCTTGTCCTGCAGCTGATACAACACCCGCAATTTTCAGTGAGTGACCATTCAAAATTTACAATTCAACATATCTATTGAGCTGTCATGAGAGAAAGACCTTTTTCGTCTGAAACTACACTTGTTTTCTAGTGGTTCCACATATGTACCATTTCCTAATTCACATTTGTTGGGTAAGTTGGGAGAGAATTCACCGTGTGAAGATAACTGTATGGTAGGTCCTCTGAAGGACAGAACATGAAACTCTGCCAGACAATACAGCACAAAGAAATATATCCCTCTTTCTCTAATGCTGACATATGCATTTGTCCAAAATAACATTTTCTGACATAGACACAATGCAGAAATTCCTCGAAACTAGTAGCACTACTCACAAAAATACCACACAACTGCAAGTTAAATATAAAACTGAGGTTACTTTGAACAAAAGAAAAAAAGGTTTGCTGATGCTGAATGCCATGCTTCACACCTACTCACATCATTCAACTGTATTTTTAACCATCTTAAACATTTAATGACTGAATTTTCATCATCATAAAAATGTTGTCTTTACCTTGTCTCCTTTGTCCCCAGGTAGTCCACCTGTGCTTTGAAGAGCAGCATCTTCCTGTGTTACAAACAAACCTTTTGAGACACTGTATAAGTTCAGGGATGGGTCATTCTTGTACTCGGCAAACTATTCAGATTCTAATTACACCTGTGCTTGTGTTAACAGAGCCTGGTTGCACTGCCTTTGGTTGGTTTCCAGGGAAAATATTTGGTTATAAATGTCTTTTAATAGGTTGTTTAGCTCTTAAAAGATGGGGTACATGCTGTGTGAAATCAGTACTGGCTCCGGTACAATAGCCATTACACTTACTCAATTAAAGACCCTTGTTGGAGGGAATTGATTGTACCTTTTCAGCTGGACACTGACATCTGTCAATTGATTGTGAGGCTGGCTGAGACAGCATCAGGGGAATCTGGGCTGTTACCGGGGGACGAGAAGTCCCATTAAATGTCTTCTTGACTCCACACTGGATCAATAGAGAAATTTCACCATTTAGACACCTTCCTCTGTTATTTTTGCTTCAAGGACGAACAAAAACAAACAAGGAAATCTCAAGAATTCACAGTGACATAGCACAGTTCACTTACATAGCAAGAGTTTTATGTTGATGCCACTAAGCAATTCAGCTTAGAAATTCAGAGGACACACTGACTGACGCCTTCTTGGGGTTAAAACGATTTCCCAAGAGCAACATTACACTGGGATTACAGTATGCTCATGAAACATGATGATGAGGATAATGGTAAAGGGTTAAAGTTCATCTCTCCACCTGGAATTGCTGTAACATTAGCTTTAATTGATTTTATGAGGATAGAGGATCTTTGTTATTAAGTTTCCTTCTGAGGACATGTGTCCTTTTGGATGAAACCAAAATCTTGTTAAATTTTTTTGTTAATTGATCACACTAGATATATTAAAGCAAGTCAGTAGATTTCTTTTCTTGAAGAAACCCCTGATATTTATGAATAACCTGAAGGATACATTCAATTTGTTAAAAAATGTTTTTAACTACACATAAATCCTTGTGAGTTCTGTACTGATACAACTTTCATTTGTATTTTTTTTTTTACCTTTGGCTCCAGTAGGTCACAGCACTTTTCCATCTCAGCCATGTAAGGGTCACAGAAGATCAGGAATTTTTTCAGCTCAATCTGTTTAACAAGTGCTGGTATTAATGGAGCACAACACCATCACACATTGGTTTCATAGTCAAATAAAGCATCCCTTTTAACTGACAAATACATGTGTGTAATTGTTCCAGAAAGTAAAAATTTGTGTGGCTGTCAGCTGTTGTAGCTTTAAGCTGTAAGATTGACTGACTGCAGAACAACTCAAATACAACTTCTTCCAGCTGCATGCTGATGCATTTTTTGTATATTTACCAATTACATAGAGTGAAAAGACAGCTGTTAATCCTAATTAAGCTAAATATTGCTCAGAAGCATGGGTGAAAATCAGCCAAAGGTGAACTTGTGTTTTTGTAGTACTTTATGGCAACTTTTTTAACCATTGGATTTTCACAGATTAAAAAAATAAAGTGGACGTATTTAAGTGAACTTCGTTTAGTAGAGTACAACTGAACTAAACATGCTGGAAAAAGGTTAGAAAAAACCCCAACAAAGTATAGATATACCTAAAGAAAAAAAAAGAAATATGTTGTGACTTACATCCACAGGTCGCCCATCCTCTACTCGTGTAGTGATGAGTGTGCGTCCAGTGGAGTCGATGCTTTCCCTCTCATCAGTCATTCTCTTTTCTAACAACTTGCAGTCCATAAAAATAGAGACCATGTTGCTCAGTACAGAAATGCCCAGCTTGTGCCACTGGCGATCAAAGAGGGCATGCAAGTCACGGCTCTTAAATGTGTAGCGTAGTGTGTTCTTCAGAGGGCCTAGGGAAGAAAACTCCACCACTTTCTTACCTCCATCAACCACAACAGATACCTGTAGAGAGAGGACACATTTGAAAAGAAGATTGGCCTCAAAAAGAAATTTTGTAGAACCTGCAAATGACCCACAACATTAAAGCAGGTATACCTGACTGCCACCTGACTGGTCAAAAATCTGCCAAAGATACCAGCGGTCTTTTTTTGTTGTTCTTCTCACCCGGAAGATGGAGATAAGGGAGTACTCACTTGGAAGACCATTTGGAAATACTAATCTAAAAAAAGATAAGTGAACAAAATCATCAGTCTTACAGAGTATCCAGAAATAAAATAGCCAACCAACAGCAGATAATAATTGTTTCAGTTCTCAGTATTGAAGATAAACCATTTAAAGGCTTTCAGGAGCTGAATAATCAACCAGCCAATCAACTTCAGTGATCAATAAAACATTTTAGTATCCTCTTGATGCAAGCATTCACATAAATAAGCCTGACAAACTTAATTCCATTTAGCTCGATGAATTTTTTTCAGTTCTCCTTGTCATTCAGATAATGAAAGGATATAGACATTGATCCAAAGTCCCAGTAACCAATCTTTTAACGTGCCAGTACCATGTGTTGCAGTTATAGAGTTACAGACAGTGAGATGCAGATATGTTTATGGCTATGACCTAAGTTGCTCCTTCAAGTCAAAATAAGGTCAAGCACAGGCAAAGTATTCTGAAGAAATCAGACACATATGGGTAAAATAAGAAACTGTCAAATAGTTATTCACTAACTCATGTCTTCCTCCCCACACACAAACACACACACTTAACACACTGAGCTAAAACAAAAGGTTGGGGCTACACATTGTATCCTTCAAAAAGCAAACCTATAGCCTTATTTCAATGTTAAATTAACAACCAAAAGTAAAAGAGCATAAACATAATAAATCAAGATCAGAAAAACTAATAATAATGCAATGATAAGGTCATTGGGAAGGCAGAGCACAGGCAGGAGGAGGAAGAGAAAGACAGCTTCCTCAGACAGGTTGGAAATTAGTTTTCACTCCAATATATCATCTGCTATTCTCTCAGAGCTTCAGACCTTCTTCTATTTTATTCTTGGCAATTTTAGTGTAAACAGTGCATGACCAAAATGATAAACACAGCTAGTTAAAGCTCCTGAAAACTCAAACACTACTATGAGAGGCCAAGGACTGGGAAGGTCATTGATGGCCTAAAGAGCTAAGACTATTTCAGCTGCAATTCAATATCAAAAGTGACATGGCAATTTATGAAAGTATTAAGTTACATGTAAGGTCAGCCAAGAATTTAAAGCTGATTATGCAGTACCTACTTCTAAATGCATTACACATAATTTTGTGATATGAGGGAATGTATTGCAGAAACACATAATGTGAATACTGGGACCATATTCACTGCACAAAAGTTATGGAGCATCATACATTCAAGCAGGTTTAATCTAACTGAGATACTCAACAAATCACGGTGAGTAGTGTGTTGTTATTGGCACTAATAACTGAATAATGTTAGAAATGTGAATTAAATTGTGTCTTGGACAATTTCAAAATATCATTGTTCAGGGGGGCTTGGACATTGTGTGCCCAGTGGCCTCTGCATTTTTAATCCGGCCCTGTTGAATATGACCAGTATGGAGTGTTTTCCTTTAGAGTCATAGAGTTTGCACGGTTCATCCAACTAAGTCTGCTCCGATTACATAACATGGAGCTTCTACAGTATACCACACTTGCTCTCCAAGGGACCAGAGGGTCAAAGTTCTTGACCTCTGCTTGACTGCTTTCAGTGACTAAGTAGGAAAAGTTAGAGCTCACTTCGTTTAAACAGTGTCTGTATCTTTGCAGGAATTCTATTGTACATGTTTAAGTAGGAGTTAATTAGTGAAAGAGGAGGATGTGCATTCATTTTCTTACTACCCAGCTACATTGCCAAAACAGCTCTTACATTAACTGTGCCAACTCCATGTCTTGCAAGCCCCATTCAAATATGACTAATTGGCAAAGGCAAATATGCTTTGGTAGAAAAAAATGTAATTGCCTCTTGGATTACATACAGCAATAAAGTTTTATTTCAGTTCAATTCAATTGATGTTTGTATGCTATAATGCTGGCTTGTACATAGTCAGGAAGCCAACAAGGGGAAAAGGGAAAGATTTAATTTAGATAACTTGCAAAGCTCAAAGAATTACATAAATGATAAGAATTAAATCCACAAATCTAAGAAAAACTACCCCCATTCGTAGAACATCTCTTTGACTTTGCACACACACTGCTTGGCTGACACCCCCCTTACACTGTAGTTGGACAGGATGTCACAGCAGCGCTACCGATCTGGTAGACAGCCCTGTAGATGTGACTTTAGTGTCCTGGCTTTTAAGAAATCCTATCCTAGAGGATTCTTTTAAAGGAGTCAGAGGAGTCAAGTTGCTGTAGTTGAAACAATCAAACCTCAAGTGCTAGCCTTGTTGGCTCGCATACATATCACTGTCACTCAATAAACCAACACAACGAACATCATGTCACTGAACAAGCTAAATGCCTCTTGAATAAAGAGCATAGCTTCCCTTCAGCGTGAACTGACTTTTTTTATGGACAACTTATGGATATACTCTTCCAGCCAGCATGCTAGAGGGCTCCCAGTGAAAAGGCCAAATTAAGTAAATGCACATAAATTAGGATATCTTACTCATAAAGAGTTTGTCCTGCTAGATTGCATGACACTCCTAATCTATCTGAACAAAATCTGGGATCCTTTACATGTACAAAATGCCTGCTGGACTAGGAAGCAACATTTCTTGGTAAAGTCAAGGTGACAAGTTAATGTCACTATTGCAAGGACATAGTAAAAAATATCATTACTATTCTAAAAATAAAGCAAAAAAAAAAACTGTCAAGATCCTGTGTGTGCTAAATAAATAAAATTAAATAAACAGTTTCAAAACTGGACTGATTGCAACAATATCATAATTCACCAGTTTTGAGTTGACCACCATTTTGCCCCCCCAAACAGTTTTGACCGGTCAAAGTATGGCCTCCGCTAGACCTCTGAAGGCATACTGTGGTATCTGGGGCCAAACCGGCAGGAAGAACGTACTCGAAGTATTGAAAGTTGGACAAGTCATGTATCAAACTTGTTTTTCAGCCATATCCCACAGATGTTCAATTAGACTGAGATCTGGAGAGTCTGGAGGAAAATTGAACACTTCAACTTTCACTCATATCCATTCTGACCTTTTCTGCTGAGTGACAGGTTGCATCTTGCTGAGAGGGGCCACTACCAGAAAGGGCTGCAACAATGTTAAGGTGGTACATTTAAAGGTAACGTACATCACTGACAGGACCCATGTAGGCTTTCCTAACAGTATTTTATCAAAAGCATCACAATGCAGTCACTGGTTTGACTACTTCCCACAGTGCACCCTGGTCTCATGTCAGACCAAACCACCTTCTTTTATTGTTTCATGGTAGTTATTATGCTAAAAAGCCCTCTGAATATGCTGTCAACAGTGAACGTTAGAACAGACATTCTGACATGTCTGCAGTTATGTAAAAAAATCCTATAAGTTCTCTTATTATTTAGTCAGTGTAAACGTTCAGAGCTATAGTCATTTTATGAGTGAACAATAAAGACCTAATACTCTCCACATGCAGCAGTCAGTCTGACCACTTGCGGTACTGTCACCATCTCACAAGTTTTTCTTCTTTAAACCACTTTTTTCTGAATTCTTGCTGCTGCAAACTGGAATAATCTGACAAGAACTGCAGTTGTGAAGATGCTGTAACCAAGTGTTATGGCTGTAACCTGTTGTTCAAGTTGCTCCTTTTCATTACCTCTGCTATGCTTTTGTCTGCATTTATCTCTGTCTGCTAGTAATCTTATGCAAAAACTACTGTTTGTTTTTTGTTTTAATATAACTTATCTCTAACTAAAATTTGCTAGTTATCCAGAAGGAATTGGGGATACGGGAAATTTGCTGCCTTCTGGACCAACTCCAGCTGCCTCTGCCTCAGTCCAGTGATAGAAAAAGCACTGCATCTCCTTGTAAAGTGCTAGCTTCCATTTAATTTGCATCTTTGATTTGAGCAGCACCATCCTCCCATCTCTACTGCATGTTTCTCTGTGTTTTAAACTCCACTTGCCATATGGGACAATAAATTCCCTCTTACTCAACCTTAGAACTGAGCGTCTTTATTTTATGTTGCTTCCTTCTTGCCCAGATGAGCTGGGTGATAACAACCAGTCATCTTGTCATCACAATTTGGCCCCTGCAGAGTCTCTAAAATCCTCATGCTTACCCATTTTTTGTGCTGCCAACACATCAACATCAAGCTGACCTCCCTCCCAGCCCAATAATTGAACTGCAAAAATTTTATTTCCACTTTAATATTTATTACCTACATAGTTTACCTTTATTTAATTGTTTATTAGCTTCTTGTGACACTAGTTGCTACAAGAGATGCTGCCAAAGATAATTTTTTTCTCAAACTTGTGCAATGACAGTATATCCTCTTTTTAAATGTAACTGTGGTTTCAATAAATAAATCAGATTTTTTTGAGAGACTCAGGTTAAGACACAAGCAGAGCAAATACAGACATTTCTAAACAGAGTGAAGGAGTGCAGCTAAGCTTTAACACTGTATTGATGAGAACGGTGCATGTTACATTTTGTCAGGTAATTTGTCACCTCACATAAATGCTCCAAGAGTGTGTGAGCTGTGATCTATGTGCCATAATGTGCATTGTGCCAGCCAAGGAGTTGGCAACTCATCAGCCAGATCCAGAGAATGAAGCATAGAGTGCTGCATATCCTGCAAGTTGTGTGTGTTTCAGTAGCCCAGGCAGAGACAGAGGGGCCTCCTGCTCCGTGTAACTGCCCTCGCTTTCCCTCCTCAGCTGACATGCAGTATCACCTGTCAAAGTACTTAGATAATTGGATATGAGAGGGATCGCAGCCTTGCCACTGTAACCAACAACGCTGTCAGCAGCGTCACAGAGAAGCAGCCTTTTCTTGCATTATGAGCCCAGACTGAAAGAGGGGGTGAAATATAAATGTATTTTCGTCTGGTTGACAGAACAGGAAAGCATATCACAAATCACTTGGTGAAAAGATTCATTTACCTTGCCGGCGGGAGAGTGGTGATAAATGTTTACAGTTGCATGTAAAAATACTAAAAATATCCTGCCCGCCTGGAAGAATGGCAAGGCGCTATAGTTCATTGCTGCAAACTAAGTACACAAGACAATGATCGTCTCAAGGTACATATTTCAAAATCCAGAAGATCACTGTAAAGCAAAGCCGCGCAACCATCACAAATGCTTGATTTATTATCCGCAACAGCATATTGGAGCCTCACCAATACCACTGCCTATTAACCAGTGAATAAAGGTCCACAATATATGACACTGTAGTGTCATTTCTGTGCTTATTAAAATACTCCTGCATTCTTATACATGCTCGAAATTTTTTTTTCATTCTTTATGTCACATTTTGCCCCAAGGTAATTTCTAGAATAAATGCAATATATATTAATTTTGTCCAATTTATTCTGTCTTCCAGCCCACTGCACTCCTTACCCTTATTAACCAGGGAAAATGAAGCTGATGCTTTGAGAAGGGTTCTGTCAGTTCAAACATTTAATGAAATTTATCACAACAGTTTTTTTCTCTTTGGAGAACTATCAGACTTGGATCGGATCAAATTTGAATACTCAAAGGTAGTATGCACAACAAAAACTTAGTTGTTTTAGCCACTAGCTAAACTAGCCACTAGCCAATATTTGAGCTCAGATTTTATAATGAAGAACAGATAGAAGAATACACATGTATGTCGCTTACTTTGTTGACTTAATTAATGGACTGCTTCCTAATCGAAATGATGGCAAGTCTTCCGTTACGGTTCCCTTCCGGAGAAGAAACTTTTCTGTTAGATCAAATCCTGGGAACAGAAACACAGCGTGTTGCTGAATAAGCTGTTGTTGACTTATTTATTTCTCACAATGCACATCCTTTTTTACATCCAACACATACCTGTGATTTCCAGTGGACGATCTAAAACATCAGAAAACAAGTGGTCCTCCACACTCAAATGGGGGCACGACCCATCTAAGATAAATAAATCAAGAAATTGTTGGTACCAGTCCAGATTTTCAATACTAGCATCTTTTCTACCAGTTTGCAAACGGAGAAGTTTAGCTTACTTTAATAGCAAACCTTTTTTATTTAAACTTTGTAAAAATGCCTGAAAGTTACAAGACTGTTCTTCAGATATTTCATTTTTATGACTTCTAATCGTAAATAAAATCTAAAAAAAAGTAACACAGCTCTGGTTATCTGCTTCCTTTTGTCTTCAATGGAAGTATTTAAAATCACAGCTGAAACCTTTCCTGCTTCATGTCGACCACAGCAAATAAATAATCTGCTTAATTTTTTCCTTTCTATCTCCTTCTTTGTGTCTGGAATCTGTTGCTGCATACTCACCTGTTTGTTCGTTCACTGCCATTGCAAGAGTGCGAGGAACTAAATTCACAGTCCAAATGAACGCAGCCCATCTTACCAAGTAATAAATCATGGCTCTGATGTAGGAATTTAGTCCACCTGAAACGCTGGAAGCAAA
Source organism: Pseudomugil tenellus (assembly GCA_037177515.1). Lineage (NCBI taxonomy): Eukaryota > Metazoa > Chordata > Actinopteri > Atheriniformes > Pseudomugilidae > Pseudomugil > Pseudomugil tenellus. Next base: position 10,574,973 of record JBAMHX010000018.1, on the reverse strand, counting down.
CAGAACAGTTTTTATGTCAAACACCAACTGATTAATACTTGAAAAACGAATTAAAAATGCATTATTCCTTTGACATTCTGGTCTACCATTTGGTAGGGGTAATGAGTGTGATGATTTTATTTAGCAAATTGTGGAAATGAACCTCCCTGAGCCATCTCTACTATTCTGTTGTGCTAAGTAAAAAGTAAAAAGTATTTGTTCTAACACCACTCTTTCACACACTGTTTTAATGTTATTACTAACTTAGTTTTTGCTAAAAAAGAAAAGAAAAGAAACCAAAAAAACAAACAACACCACTCAGGTGGTGGCCTATCTGTGTGGAGTTTGCATGTTCTTCCCGTGTTGGTGTGGCTTCCTAACACAGTCCAAAGACATGCACTGTGGGGATAGGCTAAATTGCCCTTAGGTATGAGTGTGAGCGTGCGTGGTTGTTTGTCTATGTATGTTGGCCCTGTGATAGACTGGCGACCAGTCCAGGGTGTACCCCGCCTGTCGCCCTGTGTAGCTGGGATTGGCTCCAGCCCCCCCCCCACCCGTGACCCCGTTCGAGAATAAGCAGTAGAAAATGGATGAATGGATGAACATTGAAGGGTTACCTTAAGAAAATCACTAAGTGAATATTTGTAGGAAAGACATAACTCCTGTTTACGGACACCACGTTGACATTCTAACCCTTACAGAGCTGACGGCAAAAAAATGTATTGTTCAATGTGAAACAAGTAAAGGTGGGGCTACAGGTGCTTTGCTATCAAGGTCCAATGTATACTCTTTTAAAAAAAGCTATTCTTCACCCAATGTCACATTTAGGGTGATGGTCAAAAGCAACATCATTACTTTTTGACCTTGTGAAAACCTGAAGTTCTCTAATTGTTGGTCTTTACGTACAGATGGTGCCAAACTGTACCAAGCTGTGCCAAAATGGCCATTTTGGGGACCTTGCCTGAACTCTCTGCACTAAAACTTTCTCATTTCTTTTGGCTTCTTTTCATCAGAGCGAAATTTTGCACCGATCATGTCCATATACAGTACCATGACTTGATATATCTTAGCTACATTCATCTTGAAAATTTCTCCTTCTGCGTTTTTTGTACTTATATAACAATATATAGGCCTACACACTTTAACCAATCTCACCTGTGGAACTGAGTTATCTGGAAGCTGTATTGTATATTCACACCTGATGAGACCTAAATCAGGTTTTCCATATTGTTCCATATTTCCATGTTTTTTTTAGGGAAAATATATTTTAAATATGTTTATATATTCAGCTTTTAGAAAAGTGCATATTATGAATTTCTTTAACAGGCTTGTGATTTTGACTTTAACGCTCAAACAAACAATAGATTATAGCAAAGAGTGGACAAAATTACCATTTATTTGGGTGCAGAAGCTGCTGACTTTAATCTCATCCAACCAGCTAAAAAATGTAGCAGTTGTATCGCTTTGTGATGGCTTAAGAAGATCTTGATGGTGGCAAACCATCTTTCCTATCAGTAAATTATGCTTAATGCAACAAAAAAGCACCGAGCTCAAAGCACAGGTTCCTAAAGTACAAAAATAACATGAATCGCTCTTAGTCTTTCTTTTTCAGATCTCAATAGCATCCCCCATACTGCAATAAATGCAGTCAGATATCAAAACTATGCTGCAGTAAAACCATTAGCACACAGTCATGTTTATGTTAAATGTTAAGTTGTTAACTACATTGCCAAGATAACATTTTTTAATCCCTATTCCCTACAAATCAAGCCATTTAAAACGAGTGACAGGAAAGAAAAAAAAACAGGAGTTGGCTCCTTAAATTTTATTTTGGCTGGCTTTATTTAGAGTGACAAAGCCCTGAGCTTCCTCTATTAGCACCGTGGTGTGTTTTGATCTCTGAGTTTCTACAGGGTTCTGGTCAAGGACATCAACCTTTAGTTACAAGGTAGTCCTTTGAACCATTTGACCATCAAGTCTTTAGCGTTACTCTCATGCCATTGCAGAGGCAACACACGTCTAAAGTCATCCTGGATCATAAGAGTCTGTTCCAAAGTATAGTCAATGATGTAGACTTAAATCTAGTTGATCCTTCAAGTTAAGCTAAATACTTGGAATAATGGTGACATCACTACATAATTTACATACTGCTATAGGAGTGGCAACTGAATTCAAAGAATAAAATAAAAAAACACACATTCAATATGTTTTTTTAAAAGACTTCCAAGAGCCTCAGACAATGAAAAGAAATAATGTAGAACCCAGTAACCCAGTCAATACACAGGACATTGAAGTGAAAAACTGAAAATGCAAAACATATCATATCATTTGTTTTGTCATCTCTACAGAAAAATATACTGTCACAGCTTAATTCAACATGAATAAGCTGTTTTAAACAGCTCTTTAGAAACAATGCAGCTGTAATCTCAATGTAAATACTGGGGGATAATCATTTCTTCTACTTACTTTTTTCTGCACACACAGCTGAACTTGACCTCCACATATCCAAACAAAGCCACAACACATTAGGTTTATTTATATACACAGTCTATAAGACTAAATACTCTCATTATTCAACCATCACTCTCTTCAGAATAAATCCTGAGTTTGAGTTTCCATCCAGGTTGGAAGCTGTTTCCCACTGGATCATGAAGTTTAAGCATGCTGGCCTGGAGAAGACTATCATGGCGCTTGGAGGTGAAGTAACAATCCCACTTTACAACTACAGCCATGCATGGTTAGCAGACAAGAAGCACTCCATCTGTTTAAAGGTTTAAAGTTAATCATTTTATTTCCTCAAACGCATGCAAAACATACTGCATTCACAGTTCTGCGCATCTTAACAAGACTAAGTTTCATTGCAATGCTTAAATAGCCACTTTAAACTCACACCTTTTACCTTGTGCGCTTAAAGCTTTGCTGCCGGACCATCTGCTGTCAACCTGCATCGATTTAATGTCTAAATTGACACAGTGGCAGTGCAGGCATTGTGTCACAGCATGAGGGAAGAGCAAGCACAAAGCTCGGCCACTTAAGTTTTTCTCCATCATTCCCACTACCACTTTGGTCAAAGGCAGTAAGTCTGCGAACACTTTGCAATATTCAAAGAAGCGTGTATCTCTGCGCGACCTCTGATTGGCTGGATGATGACATTTATATTTTTATATATTTTTTTTAAAAAAATAATCATTTCCGAACTGGATGTCCATGTATCTTACAGTCTGTTGGCTGCATATTTTGAACTAACAAATGATGCAACACGGAACATGTTTACTGCTGCAGAGCGTTTATAAATCAGAAACAAGCTGTTCATGAGGCATGTGTCCCGAAGCAGAGAAGTTTAACGGGAGTAAAATAAATAACTTTAACGCCAAGCGATTAAAAAAGCTGCAAAATGTGTCCGTTACACTGTCACTTTCGAGAAATGAACACGCTGATCTGTACGTGGAAATCATTTTTCCATGTATGTGTTGGCATTTATTTGGACTATAAGTACTTACAATTGCTGATAAAGTTTCCTTCAAGGCAGAAACAAATGAAAAACAGCGAAAAAGACATATTCCATGCGTGATAAGGATCAGTCCGGCTCCGGATTCCGGGACTTGGAAATAAAAGTCACAGTGGGATCGCCTTCTCTATCGGTCCTTATTAGTTGCTCCGAGTGGCCCTCCCACTCTGTCATTATTACTGAAATGCACTGACAGAGACTTCTGCAAACAAGAGGAGATCTAACTAAAAGCTTTCAAATTTTGAAAAAAAAAGAAAGAATGAAAATTACTTCCCCAAGGCAATCAAAGTTAACTCCCTTATAAAAAGAGCAGGTGCAGAAAGTAAACATCATTTGATGTATTGTGATTTAATCACGTTTTCTTAATAAAGGCCTAAACCTTAAGGATTTACACTTCTTTAAGGTGGCTTTCTGTGTTTTTTTTTTTTTTTTTTTTTTGCTGTTACTCCCCATGTAAAGCCTTAAAGTACTTTTTGGAATGAGACAAAACGTGTTTTCATTTCCATCCTTTTTCATCACAATATGCCTGGCAGCAAATAAATCAGACCCAATTATGAAGCAAGCGCTCTGTGATGATTAGACATAATGAAGTGACTGCATTTAGTTCTACAAGCGGTCTTGGTTCTACAACATACGCCACTCAATCCGCATAGCCTACTATTTTAGTCAGAAGAGGCAAATGCCATGCTGCAATACTATACTCCTATACGGAAGCCAACAACTCCAACATTCACTGTTGTGCTGCGTTTAAAATGGATGTCAACAAGTCCTGCTATGTGCAATTCTGTTTGGGATGAATTTGATAGTCTATAAATGCATGATACATGATCATACATAAGGGAGGGAATTAATATAGGGAAGTACAATACAACAGCTTTAGTGTAGAAGAGTCCTCACAAACAGATATTCAAGCTCTGTACATTTAGATGTGGTGGGGGGGGGGGGGGGGGGGGGGGGGGGGGGGGGGGGGGGGGGGGGGGGGGGGGGGGGGGGGGGGGGGGG
>JBAMHX010000018.1:10528468-10559687 GCA_037177515.1 Pseudomugil tenellus | reverse complement strand
TGCTTGTGTTGTTCTTATTCTCTGATGTAAGTCGCTTTGGAGAAAAGCGTCTGCTAAATGACTGTAATGTAATGTAAAGTGTCAGAAAGGCATGTAGAATAATCCAAATCAGACAAAAATATAATCATGCTTTATCCAAGAAATATGTTTAAGTGGTTGTCTAATAGTCTTTGCCAATTTACATGACCTATATTCAGGTCAGGTACTAATCCATACACAAAATGTAGTCCAGGTGCTCTCAAAGATAAGTCCAAATGTTTGTGTAATCAGTGTCAATTTAGGTGGTCTATATAGCTCACTGGTTAGCACAGCTGGCACCTTTGTTACAAATGCCTTCAGGGTAATAATACATTTTGCATCTCAACATGACCCGTGGATAAACTTTGATGTATCATCTTTTCATCTGTCCTCTACAGAAAATAGTATCATGTGGCTTTACAAATAAGATAAGATATAAATTGGTGTCCAAAGATGTATTTTGTGCAGAATGCCTCAATTATAATTTATTCATAAAAAGGTAGGCTATGGTTATTATTAAATAACTATAGGATTTAAGAGTAAGCCTCTTGCATTTAGGAATACCAGCTTCACAGTACCTCATACTTCTACCTCGTACTTCTACTGTACATTGTTTCTATTAGTGAAATAACAATGCAATTATTCAAAAAGTTAATAGGGTTGCGCTAGCTCTCTCTCTCTCTCTCTCTCTCTCTCTCTCTCTCTCTCTCTCTCTCTCTCTCTCTCTCTCTCTCATTGAGAAGTGTTCTTTATTTTATATGTTGACTATACTGGCGTCTATGTAAAGTCAGTATGACAAGTTAGAATATTTTCAACACTACATGTAAAAATGTTTTACCCGGCGGGTGTTGACGTCATCAAGAACACGTGGGTTTGTTTTTACAGGAAGTAAAGATGGCGGCTCAGTCGATTCTCTCAGAGTCTGTCCTCGGATGGTCAATTTTCACTATTATTCTTTTGGTAAGCAACACAAAATATTTCTAATCGCTCCTTAAAACAGTAAAGCGTAAGAGGGGTTCTTTGAGACACAAAAGCAGACGAAGAAATCGCTTAAATACACAGTATACCGCTTGCGACTTGGCTCCGGCTTATTAACGTCAGAACTGGCTTTGGATTGGTGTTTAGCTATCTTTAGCCACGACACAGTTAGTTTACAGTATTAGTGTGATGTGGAAACTCTTTGTTTCCGTTCTCGAAAATTGATTTTAATTCGTTAGAAAAATAGGCAACGTATAGCTACTTCTTTGAGAAAGGGGAGGTTATTCTTTATTTATTTCAGAAAATAGGCACATTGTTGTCTACCCTGCCAATCGAAATGTTCAAATAATTAATTTAGTACTTCTGAATAAACCATACAATGTTATTGCCTAACAATACTGTAAAAACTTACCGTGTAACCTCTGTGAGTAAATGTGTGAAACATGTAGAGTCTTACCTCACTGCCAGGCTGCTTAAATAAACGCTTAAAAGTTATGCACCAAGGTAATCTGCAGCCTTATTTAGCCCTCATTACCTCAGCTTTCATTCAGTCACATGGCTGAATTCAAATCGATTCAAAAGATTACCTGGATGCGAAGAGATTGCTTTGTTTCTCTATATGTACCTCTGTTTGAGCAACTCTCCCGTATCTTGTGCTGCGCCTATGTTATAGAAAATGGAGCCTTTCAGTTTACCTAATCAGTGCTGGCTGTTTTGTAGAGTAAATAGGTCTTGAGTGTTGGACGTTTGCGTATATTTAGTGTGATTGATGTCTGTTGCTGATCCATCATTGTACTTAAAGCTGCTTTTAGTGTTTTGCTGTGGAAAGTTTAGGTGATGCTATTGTCATTTTTGTTAACAGGTTTTCAAACTTTACTCTCATGTATCCTCAATATTAGGATGTTCAATGTTTAGTCTTTATTTATAACTGTGTTAGTATGGCAGTAACACAACAAGCATCTAATTAAATAACTAATGAAAACATATTTTTCTAAAATATGTTTTAAGTGTAAAAATACATTTAAAAAATATTCGATGGACCATTCTATCACTTGTTTTAATCCAAAGTGAAATGATCCTCAGACTATATCATTTTAAAAATATCAAACCTTTCTGTACCAAAATAGGAAACTTTATAACATAAATAATAAACACTGACACAAACGTTTCCAGGAGCCATTCTTTAATGCAGACAACTTCAAACTGTTCACTTGTATAGAGCAACAGATGAGAAATGCGTTACTGCTTTAAATGTGGGCCCTCAGATGTTTTTCTGGGGAATTTTATTATTATATTTTAATTCATCATTTAAAAAAATAATAAACAAAACGTTTATTATTGGCACTGCAAGTCACATGTTCTTGACATTTACATTTTAGCCTCCAAAATTGGAATAAAATAGTAATCTTCCTTTTTTGCTTTCCCAAACTGCAGTGTTATCTTTTTTATATTAGTGTTGCTATATTTGTCTCTTTATTATGAAAACGTTTCATTTCTCCTTCTTTTGTCTTTCTTAGACCAGATAGATTTAACCATTGCTGTGCCATCTTATCTGTCATACAGTATGGCAAATGAGATATGTTTTCTTTTATGCCACACATAAAACATGTCTCTGTTAGTAAGATTTTTCCTGCTGTATGTTGTATTTTTCTCTTAGTGATAGCATTCGGCATTATTTAGCATAAATATTGTATTTTTTTTTTGTTAGGGCATCCTGGCTTTCTGTTGGGTCTACATTAGGAAATTTCAAAGTCGGCAAGAGAGTGAAGTCATCTCAACTATCACAGCAATATGTGCGCTGGCCATTGCTTTGATAACATCTGCACTTCTACCAGTGGACATTTTCCTTGTATCATTCATGAAGTATCCCAATGGTACTTATAAGGTTAGTACCAGTTTTGGAAATAATCATAATACCCTGCTTTGTGATGATGGCAAGTTTTGGATTTGTGTTTTAAAATCTAAATACTCTTAATTGGTTCTACTCTGGTTTTTGTTCTGGTTTTTGCAGTTGATATATGTGTCAGATGATTTCCCAGGGCATCAAATTATATCTTCTTTTCATCTTTTGTGTGTGTTGAGCACAGTAGAAATGCTGTATTTGTGAAGACACCATGCAGAATAGTTGCACAGCTATATTCAAAGACTAACTTGTCTGTTGTTTCACAGAAAAAGCCCAATACTTGGGAGCTGAAAGGGACCGTAAATCAAATCAAAATTTATTTATAAAGCTCTTTTCACACAGAAAGTAGAGCAACATGCTTTAACAGAAACAATTTTGGCACACACACACAAACATACCCTACATTACATTACAGTCGTTAGCAGATGCTTTTCTCCAAAGCGACTTATAGCTGAGAATGAGAACAACAAAAGCACAAAATCAAACAGTAGAGGACGTCATAGATAAGTGCAGTCGAACTGCTTTAAGTCTAGTTGAACACAGGTGTTGCATACAGTGCTAGAGGCACAGAATTTTTTCCCAATGTCATCAGTAATGAATTTTCGTAAAGAGCTAAAAAAAAAAAATCCAGAGTTACTATAATTTATTTTTATCGCAACTAAGTGTGGACATGTTCCTTAAAGAGCTGAGTCTTTAGCCTGCTCTTGAAACTAGATATGGAGTCTGCGGAGCGAACAGAGTTTGGCAGTTCATTCCACCATTGAGGAACAAAGGAGAAGAAGAGTCTCACTTGTGATTTAGCTCCACGTAGTGATGGTAATGCTAGGCATCTTTCACTGATTGAGTGTAACTGTCGAGAGGGAGTGTGACTCCGGATTAATGCGTCAAAGTAAACAGGAGCTGTTTGATTTAATGTTTTTTAAGCCAGAAGCACTAATAGGCCTTTTCCATAGTACCTACTCTCCCCCGCTCGCCCCTGAATGCCTACAATTTAAGAGTGTTTCCACTATAGATAATGATGCTGTTTTCATACCTGCTTGCTTGAGGTTCCAAGCGGGCCGACCTGACACGAAATTTGATATCCACCTGGCTGGTAGTCATTGATTGGCCCTGGACCGATGAAGAGGTTAAAAAACTTTTTTTTAATTTGGTTTTGGTGGATACCACAAGCTTGATGGAGCCACAAGAAATGAGAGATTTTCCTGAAGCTCATGGTCAAGCATGGTCACAAACCTCAAAACAGTGCCATGAAAAACGTAAAAAAAAAAAGCTCAAAAGTTACTGTGCCTTAAACGACTACAACAGTAAGAGCGGTAATGTAAGGACTGGAGGTGGTTCGCCCTAATGGACGCTATTTATAGACTGAGGCCGCCAGCAGTGTCCTGCATACAGCTTCTTCACTCTTTTTCCAAACAATGATTGAGGTAAGCAATAGTTTACTTTAAGTGTTTTAACAGTACAAAATAGCAACTAGTGAGAAAAAAAGACCAAAAATATACTGAGAGCATAGCAGATCTTTTGTTTTTCGAACAAACTATAGGCTAGCTAGTTAGCTATACTAACTTGAGCTAACGCAATGTTCCACATGTGTTTGTATTATGGTTGCGGTCTGTATGCTCTTTAAACAGACTGAAAAGTCAATATGCTTATAATCTTTAACGTTAAGTGTTTTATTTCCCTGGTGCTTAAATTTGTTGTGGTGACTTGTAACAGAATTTTATTTTCGTGTTTTCTTATCTTAAGACTCCCTACAACATCAGGGAAAACCTCCGCGGCCCGCTGCATACACATACACTCCGGCAGAAAACGGAACATAACACGGCGCTCAGCAATTACATGTAAGAAAGGTTTTCAAAGCACTAAGCTTTATTTTAAAAATGTATTCCACAATTTATAAATCTAATCAAATTATCGTGGTTAATCGCATCCCATTTCTCTCTTTATGGAAGCAGGAGAAATAGGAGCAGCAGCCAGACCTTCCATCTTTTTAAAGTTGCGATGAATGCTGCAGATGAACCGCAGCAACAACAGCTTCAGATGATGCTGGAAATGATTAATGTACACGATGGAGGCTCGCCAGAGAAACAAGAAATTACAAGCAATGTAATTTTATAACACATTGTTTTGGCGAACTTGTTAAGGCTGTCGCAGACCGTAACTTGTCTAAACCAAAGTAAAGAAAATAAAAGTAAAGAAAATTAAATAAAAGTGAATTTCAGTCTATTGTCTTTTTTATTATTTAAAATGAGAACAGAAACGCATTAAGCTGCACTTCAGAAAAGTCTAAATTAAAATAACATTTAACAATAAAGAGCAAAGAATGTGGTTGAAGTGTTTAATGTAGGAATTATGTAGGAATAATTCTATCGAATCACCTTTATAAAATATTACCAGCTCCATGACCGTGAGATGTTTTAGCAGACAGTTATCTCAAAGTTATTACTGACAAAAGTGTTTAGTTGCATACTAAGTTTTGGGAAATTAAATGTACATTAAAATGATCTCGTTTTAAGAAATGATAAAACCTTAAGTGGATACCAAACTTTATTTAAGGCAATAAAAAATGCATTTCTGATATCCCATCCCTCTTCATCCACGCTGTACATTGCTGTCTCCTCCGGCTCATGCTAGCGTGGGTATATCCCGTGCGATGTTATAATTCATAAAAACGACTCCAAAAAGATATCCGAAGCTTGCAGACAGCAGCAGCCACTCTTCCTGGTAGATAAACATTCACACAACTTCACATTTTGCTTCTGCATGAATGCACAATGCTGCACAGGAACGTGAAGGAGTCTGACATTCTCCAAGCTGTGTGTTTATTAAACAGGTGTTTAAAAAAAATCTGTGACTCCCATGAGGTGGTAGTCTCCATTTCGCTTCATATGCAAAGGTTTAAAAACACCTATAATATAAATAAGAAAACCTTTATTAGTCCTTTAGCGGGAAAACTGTAACCTGAGCTCATTATGATAAAGATACAGTAAAGTCAATCAGAAGTAATTGATTAATATTTCAAGTCAGTTTATTTTATTCTAATTATTTATACGTAGAAAAATATAAAGTAACGTGGCTTGAGTTCACAGGTTTTGATGGGTCACAGATTTTGTTGAAACAGCGGCAAAAACCGATGTTCCACCACTGAGAAGCTGGAGAAATGCCCAGACAGACTGTGCGGAGACAATATTGTGTAATAAAAGCCATCTGAAACAGAAGCATATTGCAATTATTTTGCTGCACAATAGTATATATAGCAACACGTAGACACGGAAATTACAGGCAGCACACATAAGTTAGCTTTAGCTATTATTAGCTTACCTTATAGTAACCTTAAATTCTTCGAAATTGCAATTATTGAGTCTGAAACTGTCTCGCAAAAATCCTTGGACACTTTGCAGGGTCTTTTGGCTTGCCAAACGACAACGGTTTTCAATATATTTTCAGAGTCCGAGCACCTGTGTTACCTTCATCTCTGCTGTTTTGGTTGCGTTTGTGTCACATACAGATGACATCACAGATGGTTGAAAAGCTGGAATACGCTGGACCCCTCCTTCAACAGAGGGAAACGCAATTTAATTCGATTAGGGTTCTATTGATCCGGGGTGTGCAGGGGCGAGTAGATACTATGGAAATCCGGCATTATTCTGCCACAACCACCCACACCCCCACCTTTTTTTTTTACTTCTGTCATCTTGGCTGTATATTGCTGAGGAAAGAAAAAAAAAACTTACATACTCCCCCTTACTGGTCTTCTCTCTTGGTACCATCCAGGAATGGGCTGCTAACAATGAGACCAGAGGACAAATTGAAGACACTGTGCTGTATGGATATTATAGTAAGTACATTTTCATAAAATTTTATATTTCAATAAAGTATAATGAACATTGGTGAAATAAAGTTCTTATTGTAATGCACTGTAGGAAATTTTTCTCAATGTAAAATGCAAGTTTCTTGCTTTAGCTCTGTCTGTCTGACTCTGACTCTCCTATACAGCAGTCCTACAGGGTTAGCACTGTCTCTCAGGGATACACACTGGCTTGTTGTGTACCACTGTGGTGACTCATTTTCACACAAGGTGTTTCTTTAGATCTTCATAGTGACTTAGGTTACACATCCTACCTGCTGTGGGTGCAGTTTATTTCAGGCTATGATTTCAGGATTTATTTTAGTCCATACTATACCTCCAGGATTATAGAGCTCTAATATAACCTTATAGAACAAGGCAAAAGAAAATAAGGGTAAATAAAAAACTCCACTTATTAAAAATAAAAGAACCAAATGTAAGGTAGATTGGGATTTGTATTATAAATTTCGTTGTTGTTGGAAAAAATATATTCAGAGAAAAACCTTTAGTTTTTTATTAATAGATGCCCAGATAGGTTTGTTCTCCTATTTACACTTTTTTGTATACTGTGTGTTACGACCCCCATAGGGTCTAGGGGTGAAAAAGGGGTCACAACACAAAATGAATACAAAAAGAATAAAAATTAACACCATTTTTTTTTACAGAAACAGGAAATAACAGAAAACAATACAGGCACTGTTTTTAAGAACTAAATCAAGATTTGAACTACAAACCAAAATTTACAACTACAAATCAAAATCACTGCAAACGCAGGCCAACTCCCAAAATCGAGAAAGGAAAACCAACCTCTCCAAACACAACAAAACAACCAAAAACCAAAAGCTCAGACAGGCTAAAGAGCTCTGTGAATCCACAACAAACACAAAGGGTTTTAAACCAAAGTCCACAATACAGAGACAAGTCCGCAATACAGTCAAAAGGTTTTCTCTAACAGTTCAAACACACCAGTTACAATCCATGAGCTATGAGCACAAGGGTGGCAAACTGTGTCACTGCCAGTCGCAGCTGCCCTGAATGATGGTGACGAGAGTCCTTTTATGGGGAAGAGTACAGAAGGTCATCCAATGACGAGACAAGCAGGAAGTGGTTCCGCCAATCCGGAGGCCGGTTTGTGTCAGCAGGAAATGGAGTGCAGCCAATCCCCGTTACTGGAGGCGGGACCACAGTCTTCTTTCACAGACTTTACAAGTCTTAAACACAACTAGGCTGGGGCTGTAACACTGTGGTTTCATAAATGCACTAATTAGTTAAAGCAATAGAAACGGCTTGTCAAATAATGTATGGATGAAAGCCAGAACCCAAAGTTCCCCTTAATAAAAATGGTAAAACTTTCAAGTCACTGATCAATGTTATATGCTATTCAATGGCTATTGGCTATGAGTGCTAAAAATGGCATTATACTGAAAAAAAGAAAATGCTAATTAGTCATAATCGAGGTAACCTTTTTATATAGTTATCATACTGGTTTGAGGTCATGTCACCAAGCTCCATTCAGAATTCATATTGAACGTTCGTCTTAAGATTATGTTTTGATGTTTCCCCAGCCTTATAATCATCAGCATATTTTAAAAAAAAATTTCAGAGGACTGAAGAAATATGCTGTTTGGGGCATTTGGCCATTCCATAATCACACAAGCATTAAAATCAAAGTTGAATAACTTTGATATTAAGAAAAGCGTGTCTTCAGTCTTGTAATTTACTGCTCGAAGATATAAAATACTGCATTTTTTTAACTGACCATTATTTGTTTATTTTTTTTCTTTTTCTGCATTTCAGGCTTTTATAAAAATATGTTTGTAGTTTAAGGTAATTTATGCAGAAATGTGGACATTTCTGAAGTACTGGTATAATTTCTTTTAGTGCTGGATTAAATATCTGCGCTCATTACAAGCATTTTTCTTTCTATCCACAGATAAGAGAGGAAACAACATTTTTTTTTTTTTTTTTAGAAATAAGGTTTTTTGTTCCCAGCAGACAAAATTTATGGTAATGAAGCTAGAAAAGTGCTAAATGAGATTCCTGAAAAATATTACTGCTTGCTAAAAGTGTGTATACCTGTATTCATTTCTCAAACACTGGATGCAGAATCATCTGCTTACAATTTATTTCTGAGATTATTACAAATATTCTTTCCATACAGGTGTGCTATCAATTATTACTTATGATATGCTGTCATATATGATTTTCCCCCAAGTTAATTGTGTTCTTTCTTACTCCATGGTTGAAGCAATTTGTCAGTTGAGAAATGAGTGTGCTGTGGCCGAACAAAGTAATACTTTGTTAAAAACTGCAGTATGAGATTAAATATAAGAATATGAATATAATTATATCTGCATAGAGAGTTTGCCACAATAGTTCACATGTTTGTAAAACTTGACAAATTTATTCCTGGATTTTTTTTAGTACACATCACTTTATAATTTCCAGTAGGTGGAGACCAAGCTCCATGTGTTAACTATTGACTTATTCCTTACAAATCTAACCTTTAAAGTAGAATTTTCCTCTAGGAAACACTTACCACACTGTGCATTTCTTTTTTAAATACAGCGCAATAACAGGGTGGGCATAACGTTGTATATCCTTTAGTGAAACATATTTTTCGCCATGGTAGAATAATTGGTATGAAGTAATAATCACAATCAATCACCATGTGCATGTTTAGTCATTTGACTAACCAAAATCATGTTGGTTTTCGTGTTGGTTTGACTCTTTCTTTATACTTCATGTGGTAAAATGTAGACAGAATATTTGTTCAGTCTCAAGAGCTATGGATCCTCAAATGTATCCATACCCTCTCATTAAAGAAGGAAATAAAACAGCTGCCACTGATATAAGTTGAAATTAAAAAAGTACTAAACATATTTCTGTAAGAATCATGAGATTGTTTTCTAATTTTGGTCAAATAGGAATATTTAAATTAAACAAACAAATAAATATGAGGAAATAATATGCGTTACATCCCTCGTAAACAAATATTCTGCTGAACAATCCGTCAGAAAAATCACTGCAATCTGGTGTTTCCTGTAACTCTGTCAGACTTCTGCCCCTGTTAACAGGTTATTTTGTTCACTGCTCACCATCAAACTGCTTTAATTTTTCCATTTAATTTGTTTTGGTTTTAGTTTAGCTCAATTAAATTACAAACCAATGTCTTATATAAGTAAAGTGTAATTTAGCAAATTATATTTTCATAATACTTATTTCGGTCTCCAGGTATTTGAGTGACTTATAAATCTTGCCTTTTCTTTATGGGAAGGTTATAAATACATTTGAGAATGATTGTGTATATATGTGCATGTATATGTATATAGTTTTATAAAATATTTGTTCCTCAAACTTGCTTTGTGACGAGGGAAACAGTAGACTTCTTTTTTAGCTAGCTCACTTTAGCAAGCCTTGAAAGCTTAACTTTCAAACTGGAGTCTGGTCCATTTATACATTTCCTTGGATTATTGTTCAGTTCTTCAAAGCAGTGGTGCATAAGACCCCTAAGCAACAGAGTAAAATACTCTTGGGCCTTTTAAATAAATCATTGACTTGCTTCCTTCCTTTTTAATGCCATTTCTAGAAGAGAGGCTAGAAGATGGGTCCTTGCATACACGACAATAACCTTTTTTTTTCCTGACAACTTGTGCTGACTGAAATTTGTTGGAAGTCTTGTGGTTCTTTTAAGAGCATTTCTGAACACACTGACAAATATTTTGGAGAGTAGTTTATGAGGCCTTCAGTAGTAAGAATGGTAAGTAATAATCAACAAACAAAAGCACTTTTTTTTCTTTTTTTCTTTGATGTGCAAAAGTTGCAACACATTGCTTGTCACTTGTACTTTTTGCCTCAAACATATATTTAAACCACGGACCAATTTCAGAGTTTGCTTGGTTACCTCCCAATTATAGAAGCTTCCATTGGTATGACTAATACTACATTTCTGGATCAAATATACCATTTAGTCTCTTCAGTCTGTTAAGTTAGGGTAATCTCTTTAACACATTAAAATCTTGGGTGCCCTCTAGACATGTTGACTGCAAACCCATTTCCATCCTCAGAGATTAATAAGAAAAGCTATGTTATTGCTACAATGTTTATAAATTAATATAATTTTCAATTATTTTATGTAATTAAATTTTAAATAATTATGTAAATATATTACTGTTAGTAATAGGGAAAAAACTACATATGCACCAACATCATTCTTTGTATTAAACCAAAGCCCTTTTTTGTCTATGAATTTTATATACCCCTGATATTAATTTCAAAAGAAAATAATAGTTTTTATGCAGCGACTTATTTTATTCAATTGATATGTCCTATTTAATTTATTTTCCTTTTGATGTTTTTGCTTTTGTTTTTCATACACCAAATGTTTGTTATTGTTAAGTGTCCTAGTTTTAAGATGTCATAGATGTATTGCTTTGATATTTTTAAGTGGTATCAACATAAAGTTAATCTAATTCATTATGAATTTGATTTAAAATGAGCCAAAACAGAAGGTCAATAATGATTATAATAACGAACATAATGACATTTTCTTTTGCTATAAAAGGAAGTTCATTCTATTTTGTCAAACATTGATGGATATCTTCAGTAGTTTCTAGAGAGTTTACTCTCTTTAGTTCAGCTTGTCCTCTATTTTTGACAAGAAAGACATGCATGTCATTATTACTTTATTGAGAAGACAAGGTTTTCTGTATGCTGTACAAAATGTGTACATTTTTAAGCTTTATTGAATTTATCACAAAAGATGGCAGCTGAAAATGTGATCGTCTGTCTGTCTGGCTGACTGACTGATGCATCTAAATAAATGTTCTGAATTTGGTGGTAGTAACATATATTAAAAAGCATTTGGCATGACTTGAGGTGTTATTACCACTCTTTTGAAAGCCTATTTTGATAAAGGATTCACAATGCTAAAAAATTGAAGGTCGATACTGTGCCGTGATACACGAAATTCCAAAATGGACTAACTTTTACACTGGAGATGAGAACTCCCGTATTGGTTGCGAGATCATTTCATGAGGTTGCCAGATAAGTGTAAAGATATAAATCCTACATTTATCAAATCAGTCAATTTATCTATTCAAAAATGCTCTGTCTGAAATGTGTCATAGTAAAATGAAATTAATACAATAATCTGAGTAATGTATGTTTATACCAAATTAATTAATCAGACAACATAATGTCAAGAATTTAGACACTAAAATAGTTTGCAATTTTCTGCCAGCTTTCCTTTCTGGCTGTTGCTACAGCAAGAGGGATAGAGTGTTTCTTTCATTCATGTGTTTAAATAGTTCATATTCAAAAGGGCAAGTAGGCTGCTCTGCAGGGTTTCTCCATGTTTACAATCAGTCAGACGGTGTAAACTTCACCTCCTTTGTGTGAGCATGCTCTGATTAAGATGGAAAACCCTATCGCAACAGAGTTCAGGGCACTGGTTGTTTTGTTCGCCGGCCGGTCACCAAGATCAGGATCTGAAAAACAGATTTCTTTTGGGTCGACCGTTGCCGCTGCGTCCTGGCTTCCTTTTGTGGTCCCTGAAGTCTTCAAGTTTATTTTATTTGTTGATCAGTTCATCAATGCTTCAATCGAAGACAGACTTTGGCCCATTTAATTTATCTGCAGACGACTAAAAAGCCAGGAAACATTGAGTCTCCTCCTCAGACCAATTCTGCTTGTTTTTAAAGTCAATTTATTGGCTTTTATGAAGATGTTGGTGGATATTTCAACGCTATATTGGCCAGGTAACGTCATCCGTAACTATTGACACAAGCAATGTAAACCAGTTCTCAACTGGCTCAACAAAGAGTTAGTGTCTGGATTTAACTAGTTACGAGAGCAAAGAGCCGGTGCTTGCGCGTCAAAAGCCAAAGAACCGATGCTTAGTCTGGCTCAGGCTCTGAACCAGCACTAGTACCAGCTTGGTTGAAAGGGGGCTTTTGAAACTTTTATAAGAAAAGTTGTATATTTAGGGTTGCAGCTGAAAACTTTTCTTCCATGTTAAACTTCACTTTAACCCTTAAATCTGCATGAATGGCTTCAGTAACAGCTTACAACACTAAGCTCTGATAGTCCATCAGCAAACAAACATGTTTGCTCTCATATCCAACAGAAACAGAGCAAAATGGTTATCAAGCCAGAATCGCTCGAGGGACATGTCAGATTCAAACTTAATACTCAATAGTGTTTTATTCCATGTTTAGCTGCCCAGTAAATGTGCTTGCCCTGATGTTAACAGGAAAGGCAACTCCAAGTGTCCAATAAGCAAGTTTGAGTACTGATAATGTAATCACTTTGAGGTGTCTATTGTCAGTGTTTATGGGAGAAATCTACCCTTGTAATTTTTTTTCATAAACTATAATGTATTCTGCGTGTCTGTAAAGAACATGCGTCCAGGTTGAAATGAAAACATATGTTCAACATTTTTTACTTACTGTAAATGGTGCTTATTAAATTATATTAATACATGAAATCCTAATAGAACTATTATAACACAGTGTTTTAAGACTGTTCGTGACTTGCATACCTATTTTAAGCTTGCACCATCACTCCATTGGTAGGTTGCTGGTATGTATATTTCCAAGAGTCCTTAAGGATTTTCTTTTTTTGTGTGTCAGTTTTATTTGAGGAAAAATGCATTATAAATAAATACACAAGATCTATGTAAAATTATAAGTACATTGAATTATTAAGTTTGCTACTTTCTGTAACATGGATAAATGTGCTAAACTTTTAATATTGGCCATACATGCTTCCCAGTGGATGAAATGCATATAGTAATGGACAACTCATGGTAATGCCGTATGACTTCTTAGTAATTTTCAAGGTGTTAATATTAATCCTACCCAATGTTTTGACCTGGAGGCAAATGCCAACAGCCCTTGCTGTGCATAGATTGCATTTATTAGCTCTTGGCATCATCTCAAACTTGGTTTGTCAACAGTAAATAAGTATAAATGGATACATGATGAAGCAGTGATATGCGCTTATTGAAGTAATGCCCAATAACATTCATAGCTGACAAATAAGCCAACCTTCTTTGATACAAGATAGTTCATTTCATGGAGACATGCAAGAACAAGCTATTAGTCTATTTCTGACTGATAAGTAACAGTTGTGTTTAAAATGTACTTTGAAGTTTTAAGTGCTGCTGATGTTATAAATCCTTTTAGATTTACATATTCAGCCATGTAGTGTCTTGCGTAGGTAGGGACAGAAAACAAAAAAAATTGGATCAGTGAATAATCATATATATTTCATATACTTCATGTTCAATTTGAGGGGACCAAGTAGAATCTTTTTCTACTGTAGATAATTTTGTCCTTTTGTAGTGATAATGGTTATTATTGGGTTTGCTATGTATGCTCAAGTCAATATTAATCAAAACACTGGCAGAAGACTTAAATTCTTCTGATTAAATCAGTTTTGCAGTGCTTGAGATGATATTTTAAACAATAAGGCAATCTTTCAATATTTACTGAGAACACACATTACTCTCTTTCACAAACCTTTTCAAGACTGGAGTGATGCTTTTTCACTTCTGGTAGATGTGCTAAATTAAGTGGCAGTGGCAGAGTGGGAGATCAGAATTAACCCCCTACTGATATGTCTCAGAGTCAGGATGGGAGGTAGTAACAGGCAGAACCTGCCTGTCTTGTGTAAGTTTACACATATCATACTGATATGGCAGCATGATGTTTGAAGTTTTGCTAGCTGTATAGTGAATACAACCTATATGCTACTGAATTTAATATAGTAAACAGTTAGCACTTAATCTAAGATGCAATTAGTCAAACTATTTTAACAAGGTGTGTTCATCACGTGTATAGTATCAATGCTACTTATTGCTAATGAAATGAAATGAAAAATACTTTATTTATCCCTTTTCAGGGAAATTGAAAACGTTCTTAGCTTGGGACTAATTGGGGACATGGTGTGATGGATATATCTGACTCACATTTTACATGGCACTGACAACTCACATTGCAAATTTACATCATGCTACTTATGATTCTGTAACGGCTTGATTTGTTAAATTGCATGTAAATTAGGAAATTGGTATAGGATAAAGCTAGCTTCATTAGTTAATTTATGAATGTGGAAATGCAGCTTAGAGTGGTGCTCAATATTGCAATCTTCAACTGTCCTGTTAAAGTAAGTGTTTTTTGTAAAATATAAATAATTGTAAAATATATAATTTGCAAACATTATCTGGAAATTTACAACTACTTAAGGTATTTTCAAATTTACATCTCACATGCATTGTGGTGTGAGAAGATAACTGTAATTTTCAACAAGTAGCATACTCCTCAGAGCGAAGTGAAGCAATATAGCAGTATAGACTGTTTTTTTCTCATTGCCAAGCTACCATCAATTTTGTGACCTGTAGCTTCTGTCAAGTTTGCTGTAGTTAGCAGGAAGAACTGGTGACAGATTGTCTCACACAAGTTTCTTGGAGAAACTGTGTTCATAATGTGCTCATGCTGCACAGATTACTATATTTACCCCAACCACCGCCACCGCATCTACCTCAAATCCCTTCTGTTAATGCAATAACTTAAACAATATTCAATTTAGAGTTTTCATGTTTTGCATATTCATAGATAATATAGGAACTGATTTGATTTTGAGCAATTTATCATTTTTCGGTTGACCACTAGGGGATCTAAAACCTGAAACAGTTTTGGCTATATCTCTGAAACTATAGGGGCATAACAAATTTTGAATAACATGAAAAAACTGTATGTCATGGTTCACACCCATGACATCCACTGTTTCTTCTTTGGTGAGGCTCCAAATGGCTTTCTTATCTTAAAGGTTTTGGAAAAGTTCTTCAAAAGGATGTTCGCGGGTTGATTTGAGGGTGGCATATACTTACATAGGCATTGTGTTGATATAAGAAAACATATTCTTCACCCATATCATTGTTGAAATAACCAACAAGATTTAAGAACATTTAAGAATAGTATTTAAACACAGTAACTAGTTTATCCAAAGATATAAGAAAGAAAAGAAAAATGTTGGCATAAAATATATTTTAAAAAAGAAAAAAAGCAAACAAACAAACAAAAAAACAAATTAGACATTGCAGAAGGAAACATGCTGCAGTGTTTGTTATTGTGCCATGATAGAGATTGTTATTTTACATAGACATAATTATAGATAATTATTTTTGGCAATATTTCTCACTAAACTATATTTCACTAACTTATGGACTTCTTTTTCTGTGTTCCTACAGCTCTTTACTCCATCATACTATTCTGTGTCTTCTTATGGATCCCTTTTGTTTACTTCTACTATGAAGAAAAAGATGACAACAACATGGCCAGGTGCTCGGTAAGAATGCACCTTTCCCCTACTACACTAACAGTGAAGCTCTATGTGGATGTGCTGTTGTAGAAATCACAATTTTTTTCATTCACCTCAGCTGGCCAGTATGCAAACAATCAATGACTTGAATGTGTTCTTTTGTAATGTCCCTAACCATGTTAGGCAATATTAATTGATACATTTGCACATTTGACATGGCAAACCTTGTTTATTTTTCCATAGTCCTTAGGGGAATCTCAAATTTGTATCATATTTCTCAAAAACTTGCATAAAATCACCCGATGCAGCCATTAAAATGCACATTTTATTGCCACTATGCAAGACAGAGTGTATCTTTCCTCAGTCATTTTGCATTAATGCGTTGTTTAAAATATAACCCTATAACCCCTCTATCTGAGCCTTTACAAACAATACATTTAAAATAAAGAAGCTTATCTTGTATGAAAAAACAGTTTAAAAATAATTAAAATTCTATTAAATTTTGTAGCACGAAATTGTCACGTTTTTTTCCACTTTTTTGCCAGTGCATTCATACCTTAAATTGCAGGCTTATCAAAACTTTAAATTCCTTTCTGTAGAAGTTAGTTTAGTAGGCGTTCATACCACTTAATAATTCGACCAAACACCAGCCATTGCATAGTGCCATTCTCTTTGTCATGTGTCAGTTTTGAGCTGACAGAGGCACTTTCTCTCACAGATAGCGAGGCCTTTTGTATTGTCACTTAAAAGCACCTTCAATGGTGCCAGGAGTGACACGTTATCTCTGCACAGTCAAACTGGATCTACACTGACTGTGTCTTGTGTTCACTCTCAATAATCCTTATCTAAATGGGACTATGGCCATCCCTCCCCCACTCACAGTGAATAATAACATTTTACTTTCATTCGACACATTTAACCATTTAATTTTTTCTTTCATTATAGCAAGTGAAAAATGCTCTGAAGTACACAGTTGGATTCGCCATTGTCTGCGTGGTGCTCCTATTAATTGGGTGAGTGCAAGACATGGATTGCTTCTTCTGTACTTGACAGGTAAAGGGGGTGTGGATACATCATTGTGTTGAGTTAATGAGAGGAGAACCTGCTCAAAAAGCTATGGGGCTGCTTGTCTGGCCATGATAAACCACCCAGGAGGAAAAAAACACATCTCTGTCTAAAAATAGGTTTATTCTCGTGTATATGAGTCAAACTCAACTCACTCAATTCTCTTTCTACAAAAGCATTGAAGGGAGTATTGAATCCTTTTTGTGACATTCTGTATTGAATCAACAAATACAGTATGTAGTGATGCACACACACAGCCGTGTTCCATTTGTCTGCAGATTTTACACTCGTGTTCAGTGGCACGAGGGAAGCATAATAGATTTCCTTTGCTGCTGTCACAGCAACATACCTGGAGTCCAGCTTATACAATTGAATGTGCTCTCTCAACCATTAAATGGTGCCCTGAAAGAAGGTTTATCTGGTTTGGGAAAATAAGGGACACATGACTATACTTTGTTACAGCATGAAGTTTGGAAGTAAGGACGTTTTTATAGACAGAAGCAATTTAGCTGCTCTTTTACCTCATGAACTGGAACTGTTGCCACTTTGTTCTGGTAATTGTTGCTTTGGTCCCTTGATTTTCAACAATGATAGCTTTTATCCTAGACTGCTTTTCTGATACCAGGAGACAGAATAGCTTTGTGTGGTTACAGTTCAGTCAGTTGGCATTTGCTTGATGGTACAAGGCAAAAAAACTACTTGTCAGCCCAATCACTTCATTGTTACTTTTTATATGTGATAGACAACACTTATTTCAGGGGGTCTGTGAAGCTAATATTTAAAAACTGTACTTTTACTGAAACGATGCATGGCAATTTATTTGGTTTTGAAGAATTTTCTTTTTAAAAGAAATCACAAAATGTATAAACAACCTTATTGCTGAAGTTTAGACGCTACAACAAATCTACAAAACTCAATAAAACTCAATGCAGAGGTCTGAATAGTTTGTTTGAGCTTTAGCAGTGAAATTACCGTTTTTCCTGTCCTGTTAGATTGAGAAGGATATCAATTAAATAAATGACGGATAAATAAGTTGAACATACATTAAACTTTAAAACTTGGAGTGAGACAATACATGAAAGACAGACAAGATACAAGGTTATAACCCGGAGATAGTCATTTCAGAGATCTGTTGTCACACAGAAGTCCAACACTGATTCTGATCAGTCACTTAGAGACACCTTCGTTTAAAGACTTTGGTTGCGTGCGTCATATAGTCTGAGGCAGATGGTTTACTAAGGTCAGAATTACATCAGTTTATGAGCATGATGGTCAGACCTTTCATCCAGATATGAATTAAGAGTAAGGTAATTAAGCTAAGATATGAAATGGCCAAAACAGCAGTTTACAGTAATTTTTAGGAACAGATAAGTGGTGCATAATTCGATTTAAATTTGCTGTTTAAGAAAATCTTCTGTATAGAAACAGATTTATTAGTATATTTAAATATTACAGTATACATCCAGATTGTCAAAGTGTTTTTGAAAGAGCAAGCAAAAGATTTCAGTTTGCTTCCCTAGAATTAATATGGTTTATATTGCAATAAAAAATTATTGTGATGATGTTAGTTTATAACGACAGATTAAATTCAGTTTGGTAAAAATCTTAAGCTTTTCAGATTCAGCTGCTTGTAGGAGTATAGTAGACAATATTTATTTTATCATAGATTGTTCATATTCTGGGTTTTTGTTAGAGTCAGATTTTTTTCATTGCTTCTATAGGAAGCAATAAATTCAATTAAATAGCATAAAATTCTGGTATCACAGTCCCACTACAAAAACACCCAATAAAACCTAATAAAAAGTAACTTTTTCAAAGGGACAATAATACAAAACACCTCAAAATCCACACTGGTTTGCTGAAAAAAGGTGTAAAGTTTATTTACAGGTGTTATTTACAGGTGTATTTTGCTCTGCCTCCTAAATTTTTCTGTGTTTCCTTGATTTGATACACACTGGAGGTCTTTAGATAAAACAATGAAACCTGTGCCTACATCATAGCTTGGAAATTTCAAGCTAAAACTGCACAGAATCTCTACTAAATTTATACCTAAGCCAAAAACCCAAAACTTGCTGTGCCAAATTAAAGTCATATTTACAAAATTTTGCTTAAATACCAAACCAAAGGTTTCTTCAGGTGAATTTGACTCACATGTTCAATGCAAATTAGCTCATATTCTCATATTTTCTGTGGCATTTTACGCTGAAATATGACAAATTAGAGGACGTGTAAACGTAACTTTAAGATCTGTGCCAGAAAATTAAGAAAAGTGGTTGAATCTCAGGGTTTAGGCATGGAAACCAATGACTTGCTCCACAACCAAGCGTGAATGAGTGTGGACTACATTGAAGCGCACCTCCTCTGCACTCTGGCCAAATGGCATGAAGAGCCAGCAGCTCAGGGGATAGACACTAGCCACTGCTTCTTGCAAGCTATGTCAGCAAAATTACAGATCACAATTTAAGAGAAGTCCCACGGTGTGTTTTAGCCTACAAAGGAGCCAGCCATTATGCACTTGTGTCACTGCAATATTTATATATTTACTTAGTAATTACATGCCCAAACAGAGTGGTTGGTTTTACACCAACTGCCACATCTACCTCAACTGCTGCTTCCACAGCTGCTGCCGTAGCCTTAACCACTGCCGCAACCGCCACAGATCCTTCGTGTTAATGCGATAACTTGAACAATATTCATGTTTTGCATATGAATACATATCATAGAGGATGAACTGATTTGATTTTGAGTGGTTTATTATTTTAAGGTTGGCCACCAGGGGGCCCTCAAACCCGAAACTGTTTTTGCTATATTTCTGAAACTATTCATCCCATTGACCTCAAATCAAGTGCAAATGAAAGGTCATGACCTGAAGATGTGTCACATTATGACCTTATACCGCAATGTTTTTATGTTTGTATATATAGGATTGGGGGGTGTTAGGGGATATACCCTAAGCTGTCATCTGTGACAGTGTCATTTCTAGCTACTAATTGCCACACACCCTTACACAATCAATGTACCAATAAGTTCCATAGCAACATTTAATTAGCATAAACATAATGTACAATGACACTTTAATATTCATTTATGGAATAAATAACTCACTTTGGGAGCATGATAATCCAGGTTTCTGTGCTTATGATTATGATGATACAAAGTCTAATAAAATTAACACACTTGGTTTGAATGTGGGTTGAATTCAATATCTCATCAGTTGCCCGGGCTCCACAATATTACAATTACTATGCAAGGTTCAAAGTTGGTGCACCGGCATGCACTTTATTCTATCAGGGTTTTTGTTATGAATACCAAAATTTGGACAGAAAAGTACTTTTCAGGATTTGTGTTTTGTGACTGAGCACGTTTTTTAATTGAGGCTCCTAGTTTTGTGTAGAATCTGTATAACAGATAAAATACTCAAATTACTTTATTTTCACAATGTATTGTTAGAATACTACATAAACCAGGTGAACTCATTCTAAATCATCATTTTATTACTTTTAGAGCGTTTGTTCCTCTTGAGGCACCACCTGGACAGAATTCCACTCAATGGGAAAAAGTGCAGTATCTCTTTGAGGAGCTTGGCAGTAGTCGTAAGTACAGCTTTTTCGTTAGTCACCTTATTTCTAAAATAAATGTTTTGGTTTGTTTTTGTACCATGACTTGATTTTTTTTGTTTGTTTTTTAATCCAACTGCTTCATATTTAGCTGATATGCAGAATTTATTTATTTAGGAGAAATTATCCTTGTTATAATATAGTTTTTGTTGGTTGTATTTGTCACCTGAACAGCTTTCTCCTGTTAACAAATCACTTAGGACTAGCAATGTAAGTTGTTGAATTATAGAACACCTTTCACGGATAAAAATCACAAAGTTTTTATTCAATTATACAAACACATTTAAACTATTGAACAATAACAATAATACATGACTGTAAATACTAAATCCTGCCTATGTGCTTGCCCAATTATATAATGTATTTTGGTAAAAACATCACTATTGACCGACATTAATCAATTGAAAGTTTTGAATTTGTTCATGCAGAGTTTATAGAAAGTTTAAATAAAGTGAGTTGTCTTGAAGGTTGGAATGTGATTCATACTATCAGTACAGTGAGAAAATACTTAAAGATATGGCTAATTTGTGATTTGTAGACTATCAGGTTTGTTTATTGTTTTATATGTTAGTTTAATTAATTTTATTGGACACAAACAGTTGAAGTCCTGATCACAGTTATGTGAAAAATAGGTACATGTATAAAGAGAAGAAGAACAAGAACAAATTAAATCTTTATGTTAATGTGAGTAATGTACTTAGTAGTCTAAGATAAAAGCCAAGAAAGGATTTTGGATAAAGGTACATGTTAAGAGGAGATTAATACATATCTGATATTTGAATATCGGCTGATACCAATAATTTCCTATATCAAATCTGTTTGCGTACACATTATTTTGATTGTTGTCCTTCTTGCAATTATTATTTTGTCAAGTTTCATTAGGTTGTTGTAAGCCACACATAACTAACCTATTAAGAGAGCAACTGATGAGCAACTTTAGTCTATTGTTTTAATGGTTTCCAAAATTATTTATAAAGAAATAATATGAAGTAAATTAAAGAGAATGTTTGCAGTGGTTTAATGATCTTATTACAAACAAGGGTACTTGTAATTTTGCCAGTGTTTTTTATCAATATATGTAAATGTCCAAGAGACCGAATTGAGAAAAAAGCTGAATGTATTTATAATCTGGTTTATAACCATAAACAGTCTGGAAGCATTCCAGACATATTGTAGTCAATATTATCAGCTCAGAAGACTTATTTCTACTAAGTCTGACTAGGACATCTTCATGGAGCCAATCTGCAAACACTTTTAGTTGGATGATTGTACAAACAATACAGTCTGTGAATATGGTTTACGTGCATCAGTGAAAGCATTGCTAATGCCGTCATGCTCAACCAGCTCCAGCTTCAAGTAGAACAACTCAAACTTGATATTTTCCATGTCCTTCACCTTCTTCATGTGAGTCACATTGTCATGCAGGATTACAGCATTATAGCTGATGTTTCCTGAATTATCCTTTTTAGATAGACTGGCTGGCTAGAATGATGAATTTGAGCAACTTTTCTCTGGGTTAATTCCTCAAGTTTATACCTTGTCTGACAGAACTTTCCTCCTCTGAAACACTTTGATGAGTGTTTTCTCTTTCCTTCTTAGCTGAACACCGTTTTACCCCAGACAGCTTGACTGTACAGCTATTTCAAGTTGTCTTCTTGCTTTTCAAAATTTTCAGACTAAAATATCCACATTAGTGACAAGCTAAACAAGTAAAGGAAGCCCATTCCCCGTCAGTCTTGTCAGTGCAAGTGTTGGAACTGCTGTGTAAAAACTAAACATATATGTTTGAGTTTGAATTGAAATATTTAATGAACTAATCCTGCATCAACATTTTTAGTTTAGCAAAAACCTCCATAATTACTATTATTTTTAAACACATGCTCACGGAAGCTCCCTCCATACTTTGGGGAATTTAAACCAATACCCGATCCATGAATTACATTGCTACTGGGCAATGATACGGATATTGGAACAGAGTGGTCTCAACTCTACATTCCTCCACAATCCAATACCAACAAAACAATCCACTACATTTGTACGTAAAATGTATTTAATTGTAATAAAACAATGTTTTACAAAACAAAGTGCATAGGAACACTTGTAGCCTACCAGCCACAGAAACAGTTAAAGTGTGAAATTCTATATGCGCAGATGGAATATTTAAAAAAACAAACAAACAAAAAATAAAACAACAAAAAACGGTGAACCTGAAGTGATAAAGAAAACCCAGACAATATGACAAAGTAAGAGCTAGGCCATGCTATATGAAGGATGAAGGTAAGAATATTTACTATGAGAAGAAATAAACTACTCAGAATTCCCAGTGAGTGTGGATCCTGTCTCTGCTCCTTCTGCACCTGCACACGGCTTTGGAGCACTTTCTGCTGGTGTCTTAAGTTTTGTTTTGTTTTTCTTTTTGGGGTGGAGGGGGTGTGTTTCGGTTTTAGTAAACTTAATGAACATGATATAGATATTTGTTTTCATACCATCCGATATGATGTAAAATATAGCATTGATCCATCTCTGCAGCCCACACTTTACTGAATACTTATCTGATCCAAATTGTCTAGAAATTGAAAATAGAAAAGTGCAAAACCCTATGCAATGAAAATGACTACAAGTGTAGTTTTAGGAAAAGTCAAATAAAAGCAAGACTTTCTTATTTTGACTAAATCAATAGGTCGATGCAAATTTCATAACTGTCAAAATGTCCACATTTGGCCGCTATAGAGATTGAAAAAAAAAAAAAACTTTTAAAATTGCTTACAAATGCACAATGATTTAATCTCTTTGTATAATACAAAATACACTAATTACAGATTAAATTATTTAAGGTATACAGCAGTGTTCACCAACTCTGGTCCACAAGATGTGTTTCAGTGTTTCCCTGCTGCAACACACCTGACTCAAATCAATGCCTTATTAACAGGCCTGGATAGTGAACAAGTTGTTAAAAAACAAAAAACATTTCACTTGAATCATGTCTGTTACATTTGGAAAACACTGCAACCTGCTGGATGATAGATCTCAAGGACCAGAGTTTGCAAACACTGCTATATAGTATCCCTATCATAGTAGGTTATTAAGTAAATGTTTCAATTTTGTTTTAATAGGCTGCTATGTATTTAAATATATTTCATTAATGAAAAACAATTTGTAACATCTGTAAGAAAGGCAATCTATGTTCCCTTGCTATGTGTCTGTTGTTGTATGTTTGCCTCTCTACTGTCACTTTCTGACTCAAATCTAACTCCGTTGGCACAAAGTCCACATAGTATGGTTTGATCATCCTTCGTATTCCTCAGTGTCACATTACCACCCTATCCTGAACTGGAACTGACTGAAGGCTCCACCACACAAACCAATCAAGATGGTTTAAAACCATTATCAATGTTTTCAGGTAGTGTCTCCATACTGAAGATTTCCCTGCCCCAAATTTTTTCCCTTCTGAGGTCACAATCTGACATGGGTTTTTCCAGCCACGTAAACAGCGCTATTTTAAACATTAAATATTTGCATTAAAACAAGCCTGCTTGACTTATAACTGACCACCCAACACCAATCTTGTTGCGTTGCTTTCAAAGTTACAGTCAAAGTCATATCATAAACATTTTAATCGGTGGATAAAAATAGATTTATGAAGACATGACAAGATAACATATAAAAATAAAATATAATAAATATAATTATATATATATTATTTCATTATATAAAATATAATATGAACTTTGTTCAATGTTGTATGCAGTTTACCAATTGCATCCAATGTCAGATTACTGTTTTTTTCCCACACAAATAATAATACAATATAAGGAAAGGGTATTTTGAAAAAAAAAGAACAAAACAACAAAAAAACAATTTGCTGTTATTTTTGTTTGCAGTGTTCCTTGTGGATGCATAGATTTCATCCACTTTGCCTGCCTGATGTTCATTATTTCCTGATAAGAGAGATCAGCTGAAATTCTGTGCTAATTGACCTACATTAATATATTGACCCATATTTGAAGTGAGTAACCATGGTGGCAGATATTCAACCATATCAATTCCACTTGTTGATGTCTGAGTTACAAACATAACATTAAATAACCTATAAGCATCTGTGGTTTTAGTAGTTCAAATGGGATTTTTTTGAGAAAGCCATTACTACAACATGACTACAATATATTCTCTCAGCCTCATGTAAATTAAGCGAATAATAGTAGTTATTTTATTTATTTATTTATTTATTTTTTGCCAGGTTATTTCTGAAGTTAGTTTTATATACTTTGCTGAAAATGATTTCATTATCATCAGAAAGTTTTTGATAGCTTAAAACTGCAAGACATAAAAACAGAAGTCATTGAGTTCATTGGTTAAATAGAACAAGATCACTAACTTCATTGCTCTTTATTTTGTTCACTTCATTAATCACAAAAAATTAGTAACATATGCATTATGAAACATGCTTTCCAGTGACAGTGTTATTAAATTGCTCGACACCACTGTAAAGACACCCTCTCTAGGCATCATAGTGCACGTGACTATACTGATATTTATGCTAATGCAAGAACAATGCCAAAGGTGGACTCCTAGTGCTCCTTTGGCCTTTTGCCATCTGGGGATCGGGGAGGAAGTTGAACCATCTGCTTCTCTGTACAATGGTGGACCCCTATTTGCTCTCTCTAACTTTCCTTCTTTGACACAGGGGAAAATTGCTTGGCTACTGAGAAAATGCAAAGATCCCTGTTTCTAATTCCAAACCTCTTCAATTATTTTTTCTGAATGACTATTGTTATGTAAATAATTAGATAACATCTAAATCATTGTAATACATTCAAACAATATTTTTGTTTGTCAGTGTAAAACACAATGCTGTCAAGCAACCCAATCAATCATATGGTTTTTAATATCTTTATTTTTCATAAATAACATTAAATATAAATTTGTCTAAAGTAAATGTTCAACTTATGAACCTTGAGCTGCTATAGGACTTTTTCTTTTTATCATAGATGATCATTAGAATAGGGAGTGTAGTAAATTCTCATGTGCATTTCTTTATTCCAGTGAGAAAACTGTACGGCAACACAAAAATCCAGAGAAACCCCTTCATGCAAATACTAAGAAGCCAGCTCATTCTGGTGTTATGTTTTATAAATGAGATTCTCACCACAAATACTGCATTCTGGGTGAATTCTATTCATTGAATAATTCAAAGTTAAATTAACAACATATGGCTTTTATTATTATTTTTAGAAGGACAAATTATCTGCTCTTTAGGTGCTTTTCAGACATGTTTTGTTTATTACATTAAATATTGCAAGAAAAATCCAGGTTACTTGGTTGGAGTTTAAAGGCCCCTGTCTTTTATTTGATTTGAGTCACACATTTTAGCCTTACAAGTGATTTTCTTTTTTCAAATCAATGATACTTATGTTTTGAATTTCAATGACTATGGGTTGTCCGAACGCTCAGGTTGGGAACCACTATTGTAAAGGAAATGTGTTATCTGTCAGGCATGCATTTTCCTGTTTGTTCCTCAGTTTACATTCAGACTTCTATTGTTGTTCTCACATATGATTTTACTATTAACAATAGTTAAAAGTGTAAAATCAAAAAAGAAAATAATAAATGTTTGTCTTTTTTAAGTTATGTAAGTAACATAAAGGCAGATCTACAGTAGGCCAAAAAAGTATTTAGTCAGCCACCAATTGTGCAAGTTCTCCCACTTAAAAAAGATGAGAGAGGCCTGTAATTTTCATCATAGGTATACCTCAACTATGAGAGACAAAATGAGAAAAAACTCCAGAAAATCACATTTTTGATTTTTAAAGAATTTATTTGCAAATTATGGTGAAAAATACATATTTGGTCACCTACAAACAAGCAAGATTTCTGGCTCTCACAGACCTGTAACTTTTATTGTAAGAGTCTCCTCTGTCCTCCACTTGTTACCTGTATTAATGGCACCTTTCCACAACCTCAAACAGTCTAACTCCACACCCCACTATGGCCAAGACCAAAGAGCTGTCAAAGGACACCAGAAACAAAATTGTAGACCTGCACCAGCCTGGGAAGACTAAATCTGCAATAGGTAAGCAGCTTGGTGTGAAGAAATCAACTGTGGGAGCAATTATTAGAAAATGGAAGACATACAAGGCCACTGATAATCTCCCTCGATCTGGGGCTCCCCACAAGATCTCACCCCGTGGGGTCAAAATGATCACAAGAACGGTGAGCAAAAATCCCAGAACCACAGGGGGGGACCTAATGAATGACCTGTAGAGAGCTGGGACCAAAGTAACAAAGGCTACCATCAGTAACAAACTACGCCACCAGGGACTCAAATCCTGCAGTGCCAGACGTGTCCCCCTGCTAAAGCAAGTACATGTGCAGGCCCGTCTGAAGTTTGCTAGAGAGCATTTGGGTGATCCAGAAGAGGATTGGGAGAATGTCATATGGTCAGATGAAACCAAAATAGAACTTTTTGGTAACAACTCTACTTGTCGTGTTTGGAGGAGAAAGAATGCTGAGTTGGATCCAAAGAACACCATACCTACTGTAAAGCATGGGGGTGGAAACATCATGCTTTGGGGCTGTTTTTCAGCAAAGGGACCAGGACGACTGATCCGTGTAAAGGAAAGAATGAATGGGGTCATGTATCAGATTTTGAGTGAAAACCTCTTTCCATCAGCAAGGGCATTGAAGATGAAACGTGGCTGGGTCTTTCAGCATGACAATGATCCCAAACACACTGCCTGGGTAATGAAGGAGTGGCTTCGTAAGAAGCATTTCAAGGTCCTGGAGTGGCCTAGCCAGTCTCCAGATCTCAACCCCATAGAAAATCTTTGGAGGAAGTTGAAAGTCTGTGTTGCCCAGCGACAGCCCCACAACATCACTGATCTAGATGAGATCTGCATGGAGGAATGGGCCAAAATACCAGCAACAGTTTGTGAAAACCTTGTGAAGACTTACAGAAAACGTTTGACCTCCGTCATTGCCAACAAAGGGTATATAACAAAGTATTGAGATGAACTTTTATTATTGACCAAATGCTTATTTTCCACCATAGTTTGCAAATAAATTCTTTAAAAATCAGACAATGTGATTTTCTGGATTTTTTTTCTTGTTTTGTCTCTCATAGTTGAGGTATACATATGATGAAAATTATAGGCCTCTCTCATCTTTTTAAGTGGGAGAACTTGCACAATTGGTGGCTGACTTTTTTGCCCTACTGTATTGTCACATACAGTAATTACAACCATAATGGAAAAATAAATTTTGATAAAAATCAATTTTCCATTATTTTGCCACTATTTTAATTAAATGTATTTTAAAAAAAAGAGTGTACCATACTAAATCTCATAAACTGATATTAACACTTTACAATGTTTCAAATGTTGAAATTGAAACATTTACTAATTCTTGAAAATTATCTTGTATTTGATGGCAGCAAAATGTCTTCCAAAAAATATGAGTGGGACTATAAATATCTGGAAAAGCAAGATATAAATAGCACCTTTTGATCCCATTCATATCATATTTTGCTTAAAACAGTGTTGTATACAGTGTCATAATATGTGCCTCTGACCTTAGATGGACACTTATTGCCACTCAATCATTCTGACATGTCACATAAGCATCACTCTCTCCCTCTGTCTGACTGACTGACTGACTGACTAACTAACTAAAGAACTAACGATCAATTAGTATCATGTCAGCAAGATATCAGGTTGTAAAAAAACAACACATTAAGCAGACAGTCTTTAAAAAAAGGGTAAAGGGATTCAGTAATCTGAAAAATTGAGTCTTCCTCAATGCACATGTACTTAGGGGATACAACTGAACTTCAATATTGAATGCTTATAAACTTCATGCATTTATGTTTCACTACATGGAAAACTGGCAGAATTCTTTCACTGAAATAACTACATGGGCTCAGAAAATCTTTGAGAGATCTATAGCCACACATCAAAAATAAAGGTTGAGGTGGCAGACAAGACAGAACTATATAAATGTAAATGCAAAGGTCACAATTTTTGCGGTTAATAGTAATTTTCTGTCCTTTTGTTTAGGTTGCAAACTATAGGTTATATTTAGGTTATATATGTTAGCTCTTTAATGTTTATCTGTTCAATTCTGCATTCGTTGCATTTTAAAATTGAGTAATTCCCTCCTTCCACTTGTAATAACCTTTCAAGAGCATCGCAAACCTTATGTTTTATGATGGTATGTGTAGTATTTTTTTAACATTAAGATGCTTTCTAGTTGCTTTCTATGATTCTGTCGTTCCACAGAAGTAGGGTGCCAGAGCTTAAGGAGCTTCTTAATGAACACCTTTCTGCACAAGACTCATGCATGAACACAAGCCTGGAGTGCTATATGCAGAGTGAGATAAGAGCTTCTTCATTCCATTGGTGTTTGAACTGACGCTGTAGAGATGCGGAAGCACCATTCCCATGTTTAATCCCTGGAAAATCTCCTCAAAAAGGAAGAAGACTGGCACGAAACATCTCTCCTTTGCTTTGTCTGGAGCTCATGAACAGAATGTTCTCAATGCAGAACACAAGGCTATTGTCTATTTCACAGGGCTCACCATTAAACAAAGGTAATAAAATCACAATGAAACACACAGGCATTAGGTATTCAAATGTTAATGTTCACCCCAGCTGTCACAACTTTTTTCTTGCATACAATAGGTAGAACATATATAGTTTATCCCAAGTATTCCATCCTTTTGTGCAGTTTTATGTGAACTTTTTCAAAAAGAAATTGATAAATGACATAAACAGCACAGATTATAAATGCCCTGAATACCAACTTAATATTCCAAATTAAATTGTGCGTCAAGGAGAAAGAGAATAAAAAAGTCACCTATGGCCATGATGACAGGTGGTATGAGCATTATAAAATTGCTGTTGAGAGGGTTGTGTGGATATCTATAAAAGGACAAATGTGTAGATTTTTTTTTACTTGGAACCCCATGACAGGTGTGATCCTGACAGGGGAGTGAGGCAATCAGTCTCCTCATCAATCCCTGTCTTCTAACTTTGTCTCTGGCAGCTGGTTTGACTCCTACTGTTGCCCTTGTCTGATGGGTGGTCCTCTTTCTGCCTCAGAGGTGACACGCATCAACTCAAGCTGCGTACACTGACCCAGCTTTGTAAATGCCTATCATGTTCAATGTAGAAAATTACTTTTCTATCAGAAAGTTTTAACAAATGTGTCTAAGGATCAGCATTAGGTGTTAGTAATTAATTTATAATTAACCTTGAGGCACCACCTTTTGTTTTCTAGTTTACTTTGGAAACACTATAGGTATAGAAGGAAACCTTAATAGATGATGAGTTGATAACTCAGAGTAAAATAATTAATCAGTCTCAAATGTTGTAGTCGTAAGTTCTACTTTGAAATGACCTGAATCATGACCACAGGAAATCAAGATAGACAACGACCTGATAGTAAAAGGGGTATTTATTATCTAATCTACAGGTTTTACATGGCTAAATATGAGAAATAATAAAACATATAACAAACAAGACAAACTAGACAAACATAACATAAACCAGTGTGGCTGTGAGTTTGATGATCGAGCTGAATTCTATGGAAAAGAAACTAGGTGTGTTGGATTAAACATGTATTAAGTAAAATGTGATGCTCCTTAATCATGTCTAAGAGGTTAAACCATTCTAAGGCCTAAATGAGATAGTTTCCTAACTCGCCAACCATCATTAAAGAACAACAGTTCCTCGCTGAGGAAATGGGGTTCGTTCAGAACCGCAGCTTACGACCAGTGGACTGGGCTCGGGTAAGTATCCGTTCTGGGGCGCTGAGACGATGTTGGTCCGTATTGGCGCCGTTGGTATCCAGGAGAAGCCTGTCATTGGGGTTCGCTGCTTTCAGTGGTTCCTTCCGGGGTCGATGGCTGGAGATTCAATGTAAGGTTCAATAATGTCCAAAAGTGAGAGGGAGTTGTGGAAAATCTAACTTCCGTTCAGGAGGCACAAACTTGGTTGCAGAGTGAAAGCTTAATTCCTCATCATAAGTCCTGAGTGAGTGGCCATGTTTTTGACCATGTGGCCCTCCTTTGTTTTCCAGCAAGCAAGACAAAAGCTTTTCACGCACACATAATTAGCTGAGATAGCTCAGAGAGAGGAAATCTATCCAGGTAAAGAGAGGAGGTGTGTAAAGGGGGGTTTTCCATTATCACTAGTCTGCCGTACTCCACCGGCCGGGGAGTGCTTGAATGCTTTTCCATTGCAAATCAAGTCTAAGTCCAGACGCTGAATTGTGGGAGGGGTTAGGAGAGTGTGTGAGTAACTTCCCATCTCAGCATGATGGATCGTCATCGGCCAAAGGAGTGTGGAAAGACGCCTTAAGAGGAAGAGAAGTAAGAGCCAAGAGGAAGGACCCAGTCACATCTGTTCACATTGCACTGAGAACACGATTGACAGCTATTTTCACGCCTTGTGGTCTTGTCCACCTGTTCACAGA
>JBAMHX010000018.1:10500785-10512134 GCA_037177515.1 Pseudomugil tenellus | reverse complement strand
ATATATATATATATATATATATCTATATATATATATATATATATATATATATATACCTTAAACTTAAATACTTTTCATAAAAAAATATATCATACATTGTTATTGAAAGCTAACCTTTATATGACTATTTTCAGTTAAGGTCAGAGTAAAGTCTTTTATTTTATTTAGTGGTTGCAAACCTTGTTTTGTCATCTAGAACCATGTCATGTTGTATTGCTTAAAGTGGTTTTTGCTTTTTGTTTAACATTAACATGACATTCATATCTTTCAATCAGAGTCCAATGCCTTTAACAAGTCCTGCATCTGGAAATACTACCGTTGGCATTACAAGAATATGTGATGCAGATGCGCCTGAGGGTAAGTTTGTCATCGATGCGTCTGCAGTTTGGCAGCAGTGGTCCAGCAAAAAGATGTTAGATTAACTTGTAATGCATAATTAAAGATTTATTCCCCATAGGTTCAATCTATAAGAAATAAAGTGTATTCTACAGTTCACATATTTAATGTACAACACTGTTTGGTTATACTTATCCTTATTCATTAGTCATTTGCACAAATTTTACAAATCTTTGCTCATGCAGAATGTCGCCAATTCTTGTGTGCATGTCAGTGCTTATTATAGTGCAGCAAGCATGAAAACATAAATTTGTGAACGTACATCATACCAGTTTACTTTTAATGTGGTAATTTATTCATCTGACAAATGCTCAAGTCTCGGTTCTATTGGTTGTGGAGTGGATGTTATTGGGGAAACCCGCACACAAATTTAGACTACATATATTTACACTGTTATACATTATCTTTAATGTTTTTAGGATAGTTTTTATCTTTGAGCACTAGTAGCTTAAATATAAAATAAAAAAAAACTAAAAATAAATTCTTCATTACCTCCACCGAGGAGGTTATGTTTTTGGGAGAGTTTGTCTGTTTTGTATTGTCTGAACAACATAACTTGAAAAGTTATGTCTGGATTCTCATGGAATGTTCAGGATGTATCCAGAATGGTAAGATGAAGAAGTGATTACAATTTGGAGGCGATTCAGATCATATTTTGGGATGTATGTCCCAATACGCAGGGGGGACTCTGGGGCTTGGCCAAGGTCTGTGCGCTCCGAGTGCCTTTTCTAGTTCCAATTGCGATAGAATAGTACTGTGACCATAACATGATCTACAAGTTTCAGGCCGAATCTTAAACAACAAAAACTGCCCAGTCCAGAACTTTACTATCTATTAAACTATAGGCTGGGATCCTGACCCACGAACAGCAAGGGATGAGTTTAACCCTGGTCGAGAGTCCCAGTTACAACAATCATAGTGTGTTGCTATACAATTAGAATTTTTTTTAATGTTTCCTTTACTTGTGAAAAGAAATGTGTCATATGTAGCAATACTTTAATAACTTTTCTGTTTGAAACTACTTGTTTTAGTTAGTTAGTTAGTTAGTTAGTTAGTTAGTTAGTTAGTTAGTTAGTTAGTTAGTTAGTTAGTTAGTTAGTTAGTGAATAAATATCTGTTTAAAGATTATTGCCAACTCCCTTTTCGTATGTGTAGCTTTCATTCTTGCTTCTTGCAAATGGGACCATTGCAGTATTGTGTTTTTGCAATTGGACATTGTAATTGTAGGCAGGTTTTCTGGGTCCTTTTTGTACTGGTAATAAATTACCTTAGATTAGATAGTTCTAGCACATTTGGACATAACAAATACGGAAAAAATGCAGGGAATTAGGATAAAACAAGTTTTATTAACAGAAATGGATATATATGCTTGATAAAACTAAAATAAAGGTAGCAAGTTAAACAAAACATCAGGCTCTAGCGGAAAAATGGAGATGGGACATGCCAACATAACAAGACCAAAAAGTTATTAACAGAACATTTCAATATAAAAAAAAACAAACCATGTTTTTCATTTCTCTTGGCAGTAGCTTACTGTGTCGGCTGATTGGTGCTCCTTCCTGTTAAACTCTTTGTATCTTTTTCATAGAGTGAAGTTATATGTCTACTTTTTATTTGTATGTGTCTATGTTTTTTATTACTAATTTTTTTTTTACATTTTTTGTTACATTTATAACTGATTGATTATTATGGCTGTGAGTAATTAGCTAATTAAATAGGACATAAAAACTCTCCCAAATGACAGAAGCAGAATATTATTAGAGTTTCTAATGAAAGCTTATGAGTTTAAATGTCAAGTATGTAATAAAACTTAGAATGAAGTATTTGTTTGGGGTGTATGTCACAATATGCAATACTTGTCTCAAACAAGTGTTTGAGACAGCCCAATCTCTAAAATTTCTGATGCATTGACTTAACCTAGTAAGGCAATGCATGTTTATTTGTATAACACCTTTCATCTACACAACTATTCAAAGTGCTTTACATAAAAACATCAAAAGCATGACAGATGTTGGGAAAAAAGAAAAAAAAACAGCAAAAATCTTAGTAAATTTATTGAAAAGAACATAATTAAAAAGTTATCATGCAGGTTTTATTCATAGCTGTATGAGAAAAGAGATGTTTTTAACCTTGATTTAAAAGTTTCTACATTTGGTGAAAGTTTAATCAAATCAAATTTTATTTTATTTATATAGCACTTTTCATACGGCAAGTAACGCATACTGGTTTACATATCAAAAACAACAAGAAATAAAATACAGAAAAGAATACAAATAATTACACACTCAGTCACACACACACCCATGAACCCATACTACAGCACAACTGTAGGCACGCATCCTCTGTCTCTGTGAAGTACTTAATTGTAAAAATAAACAAAGCTCTGTTTTGGCACACTGAGAGGAAACAATATTTAGGTGACCCTCTCACACTAGAGGCCAGCCCACCTTCATCCAATTCAGGGTTGCAGGTAGTTGGAGCCTATCCCAGCAGTCATTGGGCAATGTCTGTTGTGTACACCCTGCACAGTTCTCCAGTCCATCACAGGGTAACAGAGAGAGATAAAGATTTAGAAAAATAACCAGGCACACTCACACTTACCCCTAAGGACAATGGAGTAGAATAACCAATCAACCTAGCAGGCATGTTTTTGGATGGTGGGAAAAAGCCGGAGAAGATGCAAACTCCGCACAGAAAGGCCACTGCCCGAGTCAAGGTTCAGACCAGCAACCTTCTCGCTGTGAGACAGCGGCATTAACCCTCCGTGCCACACATATATATCTATAAAAAACAAGCCAAACTAGAACAGCATGGTCATGCAGAGACCTTATTTTACTGTACATTATATGATTTGTGGGGAAAATATTGTAAAATTATTATTTGAAAATGAACACTACTCCTTTTCCGAACAAGATATTACCGTATTTGGAGCAAGTTTTTGTAATTTGAGAGAAGATCTTAATGTTGAAAAAAAAAAAAAAAAAAAAAAAAGACAGACTACAATATGCTTTTTCGGCACTGTGTGAATATGTAACTACCAGTATTTTATATTAGGAATAGGATCTGTTTTTTTTTTTTTTTTTTTTTTTTAAGTTTAGGAAAAGCTGACATTATATAAGAGTGTTCACTGACCAGATCGCCAGATTAATTGCAGGGCCAAACATAAAAAGACACAACAATACACATTAAGTCTTAACTACAATTAATTCACAAGTACTGAATAATGCAAGCAATATGCCATTTAGAGTTGAAGGAAACCTTCACACAGACAAGGTTTAAAGCAAGCGGTTTCTTGCAAAAAAAAAAAAAAAAAAAAAAAAAAATCTGCTCAAAAACTCTTTTCTCTACGACCTTGTAGAAGAAGATTTAGATATAATTTATACATATCTAAAAAAAAATGTTTATAGAAAGTTATTTTATCCTGTGTATTTTCAGAATTAATTTGCACAGTTTTCAGAGAGTACATCATCTAACGAGGCCCATGTTAAATTTCACAACGTAAATGAAAGTCGTCCTGATCCACAATGTAATTTAATGAGCTCTTCGCTGTGCTCATCACTTATTGAGGCTCTACTTCATTTAACACTTGCTAAGCTTTAATTACCCAGGATTATGCTTCAATACTGTATATCAGTTCACCCAAAATAGATAAACAGTGAGGAGTAGATATTAATCATGTCTGATAAAACACAACATGATATATTAAGGGAAAGCAGTACATATTTCTTGTACAGCTAGACCCAGAGATATGAAGTTTTAAGTTAAGTAGTGGAGTAACATCATTTTCAATATGTACTACAAATAATTTATATTAATACATTTTAAAGGGACACATAAAAACCCTTTAAAATCCTTGAACATGTTTCTTTAATTTCGTAATTCCCCAAGACATCATAAGATGACACACTTGTCGTAAAGAAAGACCCAATTAAACAAATTACATAAATTGTTATTTGCTTGTTTAAGAAAATTATATATCACACATGTGAGTGTCAAGAGTAAATAAGTCTTCATGGTCAGTATCTGTTGGGGCCATTTTTTTTTTGTTTAGGAAACTAAATGTAACTGTTTAATACTGGGACATGCTTTGGCTTGCCAATCTATAAAAAATAGCATTTCTGGGATGTTAGTGGGTTTTCCAAAATAACATGCGTCTTTACTAGAGCAGTTGTTAGACATCACATTCTACTTGGCCAAAGGCTCTGTATTGTTCTGATCATATTTCTTATCATAAAGACCTGATATGTCTATTATATGGGCAAGTCTGTGTTTCATCATTTTGCCTTTTCCAACCCTACTGCTGTGACTTCCAAGCAACTGCTTCTGAAAATGAAACACCAACTGATAAAGGTTAAAGGCAAAAAAACATTATGAAAGAAAATTATTTCCACAAACATGAATGCACTTTTGGAGGCATAAATAAATGTTGTGCAAGTTATTGTGGTGTGGGGTTTGGGAGAAGTGACTGGGTTAGTAGATGGGAGAGTTTTATTTGATTTACCTTGCATGAGTATGCGAGAGAAAATTATTGGATGTGTGTTTATTACTTAATACTGGGTGTTATATGTTTTGTATTGAAAGACTTGTTTTCAACATAGTTTTGTTTCCACTGCTCTTTGTGTGGCAGGTGCTATATATGTATTTTTTTAATGATTCTACATTTTATTTTTTTAAAAAGGAAAAAGGAAAAAGCTCTGCATACATTAAATATAAGTTTATTTATGTGTAAAATATTTATGTATGCTACCTTTTATTACATTAGTGGCATGAAATGTTTCAAATTTAAGTCTGATCATTTTAATAGTGGTTTAATATGGTTTATGTTAATAACAACTGATATTTAACATGATTTTAATTTGAAACATCTTGTGATTGTAATGATTTTTTATTGTTATTTGACATGCTTTGGAAGAATAACTTCTGTCATCGTCTTTCTAGATGACTGATTTTCTTCTGAGATTGGTGTATATTTGTCTCAAATGGGCCTCTTCCTCTTGCATTTTTTTTTTTTTTATTTTCGGAGAGCAGTGCTTTACAGTCCTCCACATTAGCATTAAGATTAAACAAAACCAAAAAAAACCATTTAGTTCAAGGTTTAAAGTCAGTCCTTGGGGGCTGCTGTCCTGTAGTTCTTAGACTTTTCCTGCTGCTAAACACATTAATCTGACTGGTAAGTCCACTTGATTGGGCAAAACTTGACAATGAGTCGTTTAGGAAAGACTTGTAATTTGTATCAGGTGTGTTTGTTCAGAGAGAACTCTAAAACCTGCAGGATTGTAGATGGAGTTGTTAAAATGTTTTACTTTGTTTCTTTGTTACCTTCCCAGCATGCTTTTCTCTGCAAGAAAGCTTTATGAACTACTAACGGCCCTCAATTCTTATGACCAGATTTTTTAAATATTGTGTACATGAGAATGCATGGAACTTCACTGGTTTCAGAACTTAGAAAGACACCTTTGAAATTCAGGGGAGAAGATAACATTATTAATTTGCTATCAAGTAATGTTTCAAACTGCTGCGAATTAATCCTCATCATCGGTAAGATAACTTCTAATCTGGTGCTTCATTTCAAGAGATTTTGATAGTTGATTTAGTATGTGCTTGATTAGTTTAATTAACTGATATTACAGTGAAATATCACAATTGCTTTGGTCACTTGAAATAGAGACAGGATAAACATTCACAGGCCATCTCTGACCAGCATGACTTTTAAAAATAATAATATTAATGTAAGAGGTTCACAAGAAAACAACACTCAGAGGAAAGGGAGTTATGTTGGTTCTGTTCCCCAGCTGCAGGAAGATCTCATCTTTGTGGCATGACATTTTCTTTTTCTGTTTTTTTTTTTTTAAAGTTTGAATTCAGACAATTTGAATAAAAGATCCCAAATGTATTTGGTAAATACATTTACACTTATTTGGTAACTACATTTACCAAACTCTTTTCTTTCTGCAGCCTTTATATCTATTTTGGAAGTTTAACTTATTTATGCCACATATAGTTTCAGAGGATTGTTTATACATTTATCTGCTGAATTTTAATGAATGAACTAAGTAGAGATTGTAGGTGGGCTTCAAACTCAGCTGCTTAGCAGAGGCGTTTATGAATGCAAATGACTGCCAAAAGGGTGAGTAGGGAGTTTAGAACATGTGGGATTTATCGATATGTTTTATGAATCCTGAATTTTTGTACCTACAACCATTTTTGCATCTGCGTATAATTAATATTCCCCTGTTTAAACATCAAAATAGTACCAATAGCACAAACAGAGTAATTACATAAAGTGACAATCCCCCTATGTAATAGTTATGTTTACAGGACGGTTTAGACAGCATTGTGGAAATTAATTAACTCTTCTTTGTTTGCTTGTCTGCTTTATTCTTCTCACTGTCCCACTAATCTTACAATTAACCCAAACAGACTCTGCCTTCATTTTGTACTACTTTGTTGTTTTGTTTGACAGAGCTTAGGAACTCTAGTGAACTGTGTCCACGTAGAGGAGTCATGTTGTAGACTGAAAGTTGATGTAACAGTCACATGTGTTCATGGCGCCACAGGACTCTCAGTTTGCAATCCTTCAAAATCAGTTTGTGGGTATTAATTTCCACTAACATTTTGGATCCCTTTAGAGGTGTCGCTCTATACAAAAGATGCTGTGGTGCCAGAGTCACTTAACCAGCAGGATTTCTCTTTTTTTTTCTCCCGAGCAGCTTACGGAAATGGGTATTTTTTGGCCATCTTTGAAACAGCTCCTGCTTTCACAACAGCCGTTGTACCACCTACTACGTGTAGGAGGAAGTGTCAAGCTGAGACAACACATGCGACTATGAGGGAATACAATCACTAATCAACTGATACTGTGTGTATGTAACAGGTGCACAATTTCATTTGGATGCTGAAAGAAAATAACCTCCACTCTATCTAATTAATGTGAAGCTTCATATTTTCTTAGAATAGAAGTCTTTAACCTGGTGAGATGTGCTGTGCAGGATGATAAGAGGTACTCCACTTCCAAATTGTGTAATCGTCACATGACAGTTATTTATCATGCTGTATAGTGAGCCCTCCATTGCATTATCTTTCTCCTATACTTTATTATATGTATATATTTTAGATTTTGCCCTATTTATTCACAGGCATTGCCACTATGTTGATCTGTCATGTGAAGTTGTGTATTTGTGTGTGTGGATAGGGGCGTACCAGTTTGGACAGCTGCCAAGTAACTAAGGAGATGGAGCTGTGGAAACTAGTTTTAAAATAAAAAAAAAATAAATAAATATATAAAAATAAAGCTGCTGCTTTCAAGTTTCCTGAACCACATTCAGTGGTTATTGCTTTGTCATGGAAAGCTGTGAATAAATCGCAGGGATTCATAAAAAGAGCAGGGCAAGCCCAAATAAGCAACTAGACATAGGAAACAAGCCCAAATTCTCACAACCCTCGAAAGATGATATTTGCAAGTAGCTTCACAGAAAAACAAGCCCAAAGTTACTACAATAAGTGGACTTGGCAACACTGGCCTAAACTTGTCAAATATTTGTGACGAAAAACGTAACCTGTAGTGAATTTTACAATGACTGTAGCACATTTAGACCATTACTTAGATGTAAGGCATCACCAAACTACAATGGTTACATCTATTGTCACTTCATGTCAAGGAGATGGGGTTTCTTTCTGAGACACGTTTCTTTCTAAAATGTTATACTTTAATTTCAAGTGCAGTCATTATAGTAAAAGGTCCAAATTAGTTTAGAGATGCATAAATAAGACAAGTAAAATGTATAAGAAAGATGAATAAACAGTCTGAGATATTCTGGATGTGAGGCAGATTTGAGGTTTGTCATGCTGCAGGAAGACAAAGCTCCAGGAGAGGAGACTGTCTGTCAGCTTTCACTCTGTAATTGAGTCTTCTTTGAGAGCCTCTCTTTCTCTTCATCTGATGAGAACAAGAGTTGGCAGCAGAGGCAGAGAACAAAAGCTCTGGTCAAGATATTTTCCTAAAATACCCTTGTGCTCTTGTGCTCTTATAAGTATGATCGGGATTTAATGAATAAATTCTGAAAAGTTTCCATCAAGTTTTCTAAATATTATCATAATTCATTTTTAAATCTCACCAATCTGCACTTGGTTTGTGCAGGTTTTTCCATTTACTTATTGTATAAAATATGAAAAATGAAGCTAAAGTATGTTGGTAAAGTTTGACATATGTCTCAGTACTTTTTAATGATTGCAGCCTCAAGCTTTGTATATAATCCCTTAAAATAACAGTCTGAGTAAATTTTCAAGATTTTCTATGAACAGAAAAAAAAAACTCAACCAGATATTTACATGAAATAAAACATTAATTTATTATGCCATTATTTTAAAAAGGTGACAATATATGAATCTTACAAGGTTTGTACATCAAGCCTTTGAAAGTTTCTTTTGGTCTTTTTAGAAGACACATTCAAGGTCAGTTGGGTCTTTGAGGCCATTTAGGACTTAGGCCATATAAATAACAGTTTACCTACTCCTATTCTTATGGGCTCAGAGTTCAGATGGCTAGTTTTGCTGAAATAGGAATTTTCTCCCCAGCACCACTCTGCAAAAGTTATTTTTTCAAGAGTTTTGTTTTGCTTCTTCATCTTT
Source organism: Pseudomugil tenellus (assembly GCA_037177515.1). Taxonomy (NCBI): domain Eukaryota; kingdom Metazoa; phylum Chordata; class Actinopteri; order Atheriniformes; family Pseudomugilidae; genus Pseudomugil; species Pseudomugil tenellus. The sequence continues at coordinate 10,503,110 of JBAMHX010000018.1, read as the reverse complement.
TTTTGTGATGTGATTCGTTAGTTGGTGATTTGATCACAGGTATTTCCTGAGCATATGTCGGTGTCTTGCAAGACACAGAATGTGCCCTCCGTGTGTTTACCCATGTGCAATTATGTGACAGAAAAAGCATCCAATAGGCTTAAATCAGGGAAGAGTTGGAAGCTCTGTAGTACTGCTTGAAGTCCTTCTAGACTCTGTTTCTCTTTTAGGAGCATCATCCTGGTAAGGCTTCACTAAGAACTAGGTATTCTCAATCCAGTGTTGCATTTGTTTTTCATAGTAGTGGAATAATCCTAAATGCTCTTGGCACAGGAACATCACTGTCTTACTTACCAGATTTTCATCCAAAATCCCTTCATCTACAAACACCCTCAAGTAATCCGATAACTTTACCTGCAAAACTTTCATAATTTGTACACAGATTTTGCTTGTAATGCAACAACCAGTGTTTCTTACTGTTGTTGAGGCTTAAATATTTATTTTACTTCTTGTATGTCGTGCTGGATAAAAGCATCTCAATAACTAAATTATATAATGGCTGTGCCTTGTAGTTCAAAATTACTTTTACAACATCACCTGTAAGATGTTAAAAAATGTCTGTATGGCTTTTTTTGATGTTATTAAAGTAGATAAGCAGCAGTGAAACAGTTGGATTCTTAATAACTAGTAAAAGCATCTCAAGGACTTTTGATAGAAGAAGAATACATAATCATCATCCTCAAACACATATGTAAACAATTCAATCCCATCTTATTTGACTCTTTTTAAAATAACATAGTGCTAAAATATTCCGTCCATCCATTTTCTACCGCTTATTCCTGAACAGGGTCGCCGGGGGGCTGGAGCCAATCCCAGCCGACACAGGGCGAGAGGCGGGGTACACCCTGGACAGGTCTCCAATCTATCACAGGGGCTGAAATATTCTGTTTTGATTTTGCCATGATGGTAAATGTGTGCTGTACAATCAATATCTCAATAATTTAATTAGTCATATATTGAAGAAAGTATAAATGCAGTTTTTTTTATACATTCTCACGTTATTGAGCCAACATCTAAGCCAGTAAGCTTTTGGATCAGCGAAGCTATAAAATGAGTGTCGACACAGAGGAGAGTTATTGCTGGTTTGGACATTCATAAAGCGTGAAGCTCACTTCAAAGGCTGTTATGATGTTCTTTTTTTGTGTGTGCATTTCATTTTGTGGCATAGAGCTGTTCTTTAATTTCAAGAACCTGTCAGAAGGCAATATCTTGTCACAGTCATCCTTTCTTTCTTTTTGGTTTGGTGTTTGTTTAGCATTTATCCAGATGAAATATGATAAGAAATACCAGCAAACATTTCTTCATCTCTAAATTTTAGGTTCCTCTTTGATCATACGAACCAAAAGATTGTCAGTAATATGTTAAGGAATTATGCCAGCTGCCACACAGACATTTCTTCTAATATACACTGTTATGACACTGAGGTAAAAGAGGGTAGAAGTCAAACCGGTGACTGATTGGCCAGCTGGACACAGTGGGGTGATGACACCAACATCTTGCCGAGCAGGTGCTCTGTGCCAAAATCTCCATTATCAACTCTAAGGTCATTACCTGGTCTATTAAATATTTATTCAGCACTGAAAATTATTCTTCAGGAATTAGCTGATACATGGCCCTAACATATAGACATAAAAACATAAGATAACCCGATTTAAAACTCGGGTTATGTTATATTAGGATAGAAGAATGTCATCGTATTTCCTAGAGGGAAAAAAAAGAAAAACATTCAATTTTCTTCTCTCTTTTTTTATGTATTAGTCCATGTTTTGTTCTGGATTAATGTTCCTTTCATCTTAGTCCATTTAAATTTGAGTATTTTCATGAGTATCTCACAAGGAACTCTTGCAAAAATGAACTTTTGAACTTTTTCCCCATCATGGCGTCACAAATGCTGAGAGAAACACAAAGGAATTGCTGCATCAAAGGAGAATGTTTTGATTTGCTCTCACTGTTGCAGTGTTTATGCTACTTCTCTTAATTGGAAAATAAAATTTTATAGACTGTACTAATACAGGGGTCAAAAATGATTTAGCCCCTAAGGATCTTTTTCCCGTAATGGCCCTGGTTGGGAGTTAATACTGTTGCCCTGAACCTTATGGGTGGGGTATGCAGTACTCTTTTTCTTTAAATGACTGTGTTGCCCACTTTTTTTATTTATTTATTTATTCTTTTTTTTTTTGGGGGGGGGGGGGGGGGGGCTTCCCAGACAATCCCCTTTTTTTTTCCCCGTTTTAACCCCCCCCCCCCCGCCCCCAACCAAAAAAAAGGACTTCGGTTGGTTTGAAA
>JBAMHX010000018.1:10484794-10500775 GCA_037177515.1 Pseudomugil tenellus | reverse complement strand
CCCCCCCCCCCCCCCCCCCCCCCCCCCCCCCCCCCCCCCCCCCCTCCCTCCCCCCCCCCACCCCCTCCCTCCACAGGCAGTACTATTTGTTTGTCGCGGTGTGAACACCACACACACTGATACAAACCAAAGAAGAGGATTCTGGTCGGTTTGAAAGCTAGGGGTACACTTGCAAATGGACTGTATATTGACCTAAAAGAAAGTGAAGTATGGGAAACACAATAAAGCATCTGGAAGCAGAATGAACAGATACAGAATAGTTTTTGGGTAGGAGGAAAAACAGCAACAGCATTTGTTCAGAAAACCTATCTTCTACACACCAGGTCCAAAGTCCTGCATGGGTTGAATTTCACTGACCCAAACCTGCTCAAATGCTTTAAGATAACCAAACCTGACCCGTTTTTGTGTCCTGTTAAAATCTGGACCCAAATCAACCTTTTATTTATGACCTGCAAGTGGGCCTGCACATTTACACATTAAGTTTGGAAATGCACTCCCGTCAATCCTTTATTACAGTACATTCTTTTTCTTTGTTTGTTCATTTTTTATAATTCATGAAGTTTTGTCATCATTTTCATTTACTTTGTAAAAAGACAAGACAATATTAAGGTTTATTTTAATCAGAACATTGTTTTAAGATTTTTATTTTTCTAACTTGCATAATATCACTCTGAACCACCACACCACTTCCTTACATATTGTTTTGCTAATTAGAAACTGTTTATTTTATTGGTAGAATGTTGCATAAATCAGATATCATTCACAATTCTAGTACCAGCTGTGTTCTCCATTACTGTATCACAGAACCAGTAGTTGGAAAATCTGAGTGACTGGGCTCAACATTGGGATGATGAAAACTATACATGCAATAAGCGCAATGTTTAGAAATTCTCTTGCAAGGCTTCACAACAAAGGTGACCTTCGCAATCTTACACACTAAAATAGCTTCTTTCTGTCAAACAGTTACACTTGGATAAAGACATTTTTCTTCTCTTCACAATAATATACAGTAGCTTTAATATTGCACCCAGAACTGATACCAATAAATGTTATCAGCTACCTAAAGGCTCTAGAATCCTGTCCTTTGGTAAGGGATGTGCTACACAAAGTAGACCCTCCTAAAAACAGTACATAACTTGTAGCAGCTTCAGGAACTGTCCTCTTGAAGTAAGCATTGTGTTCAGGAGGGAACTTTTTTCCTAAATCCCTTTTTTTCTGATAATAGGTATAATGCTATCATAAATCTGTTAGAGAATTATAAATAGTTGTCCTGACTTTGATTCTATTTAATTTTGACTCTCCTCACCCCAGATTTATGTGTCCCTGTTATGCTAATTCTCATAACCAAGTCATTAACTGTGACTAACTCTTGTTTATTGCTGTCTTGTTAGTACCTTCAACATCAGTTCAGCAACTCTGTTATTGGTCAAGTTCGATTATTTGACAGTTTAACCAGTAATGTATACGTTTCTGTGCCGCACCTCTACCTTCATCCCAAAAGCAAAAGCTTAAAATGTTACATTTGTAATAAATTCTGAGAAGCTGCATCCGTGCATAAACTTGTCCATAGCTCAAAATTAACTTTTTGAAAGAGGGAGCATATTCTTTACCTTTTATTGCAAGTCTAACCACTGATATAATTTTTTAGTTCAATTTACCAATAACAATTGAATGGCTCTTTTCTCACATTATCACCTGGTCCATTTTTTGTTTTTTTTTTAGCTAAAATTTTCAAACTATCAAAGATTTTTTTGTGCAGTATACGATCAATTTCAACCCCCATCGGATGCTCATGAGTAACTTTGCAAGAAATGTGACGATATTATATTTATTATATTTCAGCAATGAAATATTCTAATCCACAGGAGAGTTTTCACACAGTAGCTTGCTGCCTGTTTCCTAGCAACTTGCTGGTTTGCAGTGTATTGTTTTTAAAGAGCTTAAGGGGGAAGATGGTCACAATTTTATGTGTTGCCTGTGAGATGTCAGGTACCCAAGCAATTTTCAACAGGCAATTCCCTCAACCCCAACACAAATTAATAGTAATTTTCCTTGCAGCAAAGGGATCATTATCAATTTGCATTACAATGAAAAATGCCAGTCAAAAGGTAATCTCCTGAAAAAAAGAGCCCATCTTGTTATCCACAGACACCCTGTACCAGGTATTTACTCTCCGACAATATCTGTTTTGCTGTTCTTTTTTTGTTGTTGTTTTTTTTCTGTTGGTTTCTTTTTATGCTTAATGGGTACAACTAAAATTATACAATCAAATGGATATACTACTCTTTCCATAATCCACTCATTTATTCCTTTTTATATTAAACCACTTAACTTCTTGCCTTTAGCAAAAATAAGTTTCTCGTAGAAGTTAGTGAAGAATATTAACTTATATTCTAATATGAAAAAACATTGAATAAACAGTCAAGAAAGTTTAAACCTAACTTTAAATAACCTGAACAATTTTAAAAATAATTACATCTATTACAGATTGTAATAATAATGACTTTAACATTGTTTTAACAGAGACAAATTATTAGTTGCAATCATGTGACTTTTGACACCGATTTCTAATTTAGTGTCAGACATGCTTAGTGAAAAGTATTAAGATCCAAAACTTCCACAACAATTGTTTCTTTCCTTTTTCTATTCATACCAAGTGAACTGAAACTTATACATAGCACAGAAAGTTGGTGGCGATCCCTTCTGGACTGAACTGGACTATAATGTTTAAACACTTCCCAGTGAAAAGTAACAGCCAGTCATAATTCTCTTAAAAAAATGGTTCCATAACTCTCTGACTTTGCAATCAGTTTAGTTTTTTTGTATTTTTATTGGGACTAATAATACAAACTTTTTATTTTATTTGGAATTTTTATTTTTACTTTTTTTTTCCCTTGCCAGAAATATGTTTAGCTTGCCTTACACAATGTCAGAAATGATTTTAAAGCAATATATTCCCTCAGTGAATGAAGTCATACCTTTCTATAACCAGCCATAATGGAAAACAAGACCTACATGTGAGATAAGTGTAGTTTTCTCTCTTGGGTTCTTGTTGGTATGAGCAGAGGTTTAGGTAAGATCAAGTCATAATAGGTTCCCACTCTGTGTCGTCTTTTGTGTCTGCATGTAGAGGTTAGAAATATTGCTCAAATGGATTTTCCACTGCAAAAAGATGCTTTTGGTGAACTTATATGACCAAAACTAATATGAGGAGCAAGAGACTTTGAAAATAATTCTGCTGAAGGAACATCAGCTTCCTCAAAGGACTCTTGAATAAAAGTGCTCTACTGCATTTTACATTGAGAGAAAGCAAAAACACACTGTTGGGACAAGGGCCCTTGCTGGCTGAGAGGCTTTCAGAAGAAAACTGTGTGCTCGTGCATGTGCACATGGTTTCATGCATGCGTTTGACTGTGAGGATAAAAGATATACATAATGCATCATGCTAGACAGAGTAGCACTCACATGGGTATCATGAGTCAAGGTGAAATTACCTGCACTCACACTGCCCCATGCTCTTATCAAGGAACAGTAATACTTCCAAGGTGAAGCTGGTCTGTGTTGTAGACGATAATATATTTAGGCAGACCACTGTTGTGAACCATCTGTAGGTCTCACTCAGGGCCTGGTGGTTCAGGAAAGCAGCTGGAGAGCTACAGATGGCTGAGGTAGAGGAGGGAAAGAGTGGAGTCAGGGGAATGAAGAAAGGCTTACTCATTATTATCTGTTGATCCTGGTAAAATGAAAGCTGACTGTTTTTGCACCTTTGGATCTCCCACAAGTTTCCTGCTCCTAATCATTGTTACAGGTGAAAGCAAGCAGAGCTGGATCCGTCTCCTTTCTTAAACTCATTTCTCCAGCGGGCTACGTTTCTAAAGTTTTGGTTTTAGTGATCAAATTCTAAACCTCGCAGAGTTATTGCTCTGGACCTTGATGTCATGTAGCTTCATATAAGTCTGACTGCACTGTTCACACTGTTCAAGTCAGTGTGAAGAGCTGTGTTTGAAACAGTGTGATTGGGGCAGCTCAGCAGGTTAGCATTAATGCTCCAGATGGCTCTTTTGCATAGCCAGAGTGCAATTGTTGACTTTTCCTCCTGCCTTGTTCTGGTAAAATGATGCTTAATTACAAGTGTATATACATATTTTTTTCTCTTTTTTGTACTGTTTTATGGCAAGACTGATTAGAAGGTTGATCTGAAAGAGAAGTGTTTCTTCATTCCTTGCCTTTCCTCCCGTTTTCACACCAAAACAATTAGATTGCTGAGATGTCCAGACGCTGTGCTCATATGATTAGCACTTTCAGCTTTTTGACGTCATCAGCATTTTCTGTGCCTGCCAAGATTAATCCAGGCACATAAAGGGAATGACTCAGCTAAAGCTCTTGTCTTATTCCTGCGCCAATCTGATCGATATCTGTATCAGATCTTTCAAAAGCAGCAAAGGTGAAGCTCAGAGGTGATGTTACCAGCAAAGAGCTGCTACTCAGGAAGAGAAAGATTTTATAGGTGATTAATTACTTGCTTCATGACTTGATTTTCATGTGTTTTTATGTTCCTGATCTGTCAGTGATGATTGTGCTGGTATTAATCACAATAACATTAGGCATCAGCGAAGAATTAAGTTTTGCTTTTTTTTCACCAGGTATCCTAGAAAAGATGTTTCCTGATAATGTTGCTGATAGTATCAAGCTTAAATGTTTTTTGATGGACGCATGTTGTGTACTTTTCAACTTTTTACTGTTTTTTTTTTTTTTTACTGTATTTTATTTTTTGTTATACATCGAAATTCAATCATGCTTGAAATTCAAATGACTGCATTTTAATAATAATAATAATACATTTTATTTAAAGGCGCCTTTCAGGACACTCAAGGTCACCGTACAACAATCAATTAAATACAAAGAATAAAACAATACAATAAAAAAATATGTAAAACAATAAGAAGGGAGACTGATGTTTAAGTGGAGTAAGCTAATTTGAACAGGTGGATTTTGAGTTGAGATTTGAAAATTGAAAGTGATTCACAATTACGGAGGTCAGCAGGGAGTGAGTTCTACAGATGGGGGGCAGAGCAACTGAAGGTCCTGCTCCCTTATGGTGCTGAGGCGAGCTGAAAGGACTGTGAAGTGAATGGAGGAGGAGGACCTGAGTGAGCGGGAGTGTGTGGGGACATTGAGAAGATCTCTGAGATAGGCAGGAGCGAGGTTATGGATGGACTTGAAAGTGAGGAGTCGGATTTTAACTCAATACGATAATGAACCGGGAGCCAGTGAAGCTCCTGCAGGACTGGGGTGATGTGGTGAGTAGAAGGGGTTTCCTGTTTCCTGTTAATTTGATCATTTGAGTACTTGTAAATTATTTCGTCTTCTTCTATTGTTTCAAATGATAAAGCCTGTTTGCTTTGTTGTACCACCTATAATTCCATTTGGTTTATTTAATCATCACAAAACTTGGTTAAACATGCAATGATCAAAGCTTAAGTTGATGTTAGTATTTTATGTGAAAGCTCTTCCTAAAAATAAAATTGAACATGTTACCGCTTTGTTTTTTTCTGTGCTAGTTTTACACAAGAAATCTCTTATGTCACTGTTGTATCCAGAAGGTAAACTGCTGGGGTTCATTATTTATTCACTTTGGAGCCAGCTATCCAAACACTAGCAAAGATCTTCTCAGCTGTGCTGCTTGCCAGCTTAATAATGTTTTCATTTCCAGCCACATGCATTTTCTGCTTTATGTTCTGTTTTAAATTCATTTTTTTATGTTTTTTTTTTTTTTGTGAAGAAAACCACATCTATTTGTATTATCCTCGACTCAGACAGCTTTATATGATATGGAAGTGGATGTTTATGTGTTAACAGCTGCGCTTATTCTCCACATAGTTGTAATAGAGGCAGGTCGTTATGAACGTCATAGAAGACCTCCCACTGTGGGTTTAGGGACTGTCTTTGTGTTTTCACAGAAGGACTTTGTGAAATGGGGGTATCTGTTGCCAGGCGTGTTTACCGTTCCTGTCTCTACAAATAATTATTTATTTACAGCTGTGCGTTCAGGGACCACACAGACGTATGATGGATAAGAATTCAAACATAAAACATGTTATGCTTACTGTACAGTCGTGGGATGTTCTTAGATAATAACTGAAGTTATGAAGGACAGCGATCATATTGGTCTTGTGGGTGATGTGTCTGCATATGGTTAATTTTATATGGAAATCATTCGGAATGTTCTTCCCTATAGTACTGTAGCTGCTCCCATAAACCACAACCTGCAGTTGACTCTTTTCACAGTTTGTTGATGTCTTCTGTGTGCCACAGCTTTACCTTTTGGCTATTCCCTTTGCAAAATTTGATATGTTTGATGCAAGGCTCCACTAAGCGTTACATCATTCCAGTTACATTCGTCAGTTCAGACATATTCACATTGACAGTGACACGATTTTCCTCTCCTCAGTCTACCAGTTGTCTTTTTGTGTTAGAATAACAAAATAACCCAAGGCACTGCTCTATGTTGTAATGGCAGCCTGTTTTAAGCTCTTAAGTGAGTTTAGACACCTTTATAACACAGACATATCATATACAACATGTAGCAGTGGATTTGTCACATTTTATTTGGTTCCTGGTGTATTTTTGTCTCCCTGAGAGATAGTCCAGAGAACAGGAAAACTATCAGCATCCTGCAGAGAAGAAGCTTTAGAAGAAGCTTAAATACACTAACAGGGTAGGACTTGGAAGGAAAAAAAAGATACTGCCAGCATTTTAAAGCTTGGAATTTCATGCTGTAAACATATAAGTGTGTTTTGTTGACTTGTGTGTCCGAGTAATACGATTTAAAAAGCAGTTGTTTTCCATCTCTTTCAGACCAATGCACTGTGACAAGGACTTACCTTTTCCTCCACAAGTTCTGGTTCTTCAGCACCATCTACTATTTTGGTAACTGGGCCTTTATTGTGGTAAGTTCAACTATTTTAAAGGCTTGCCTTTATCCTAATGTTAAGTATGATGATTAGAACTTCGTCAGGCAGCCATGCAAAACATGTAATTGAAAAGCATTTCAAAAAGATTCTTTCAAGGATGAGCAGGATAGAAGAAATATGTGATTAAATATCTATCCAGAAAAGGCTAATGGAAAATAATCAACTGAGACAGCACATACAGCTTATCGCCTCAGAAAAAAAAAGAAAAAAAAGTTTATTAGCCTCTTTCCTATGAGCCTTTGTTGAACTCTATCGATCAAATGCTTCTCATGAAATATCTCCTAATGTGTGCTTTGCTTATTATTACTTTTACTGTAGGCTTTCCTCATTGGTCTGGTGGTGTCCTGCTGCAGAGGGAAGAAGTCAGTGATTGAAGGAGAGGTGGAGGCTGATGATTCAGACATAAGTGATGATGAATATGTGCACTGAAAAAAGAAAACTCTCCACTTGTACATACTGCAGTCATGATTTAAAGGGAATAGAAAAAAGAAGTAAAATTTTGTATTAAATAAATTAATGTCAGAGATCTGTCCCAATTAAATTTTATAGGCTTAAAGGAGTTTTTGCAGCAGAGTCTCCTGGATTGCAGCCTCATTTTGAGTTGGTGCGTCCCTCCCCTTTAATAAGACAGCTCAGACTGATCGTTATGCCTTCCTCGGTCAATGTTATTGATGACTTTGGGGTTCTGGGAGTGTCCTCCAACTCAATCCTACCTTGAGAATTCAACAATCTGACATAAATTGGTCATTTTTCAGCAGACAGACTTATTGCAGCAGCAGAGACTGAAACAAGTGCTACACCAAAATGTATGGTTTAGCCTTTTTTTGATAGAGTTCATATGTACACTTGTTTCACTCTCTAAGCAAGTTTCTAGACCCTTTAAGTTAGTGATTCAATAATTACAACATTTACAGTTTGCTATTGTATATCTTTAACAAATGTACATGAGTTTCCTTAAAGCTGCTTGTTACTCTATAAAAGCCTAACAGTAAATGATTTCGTTTTTGGTTTAAGATTACACGTAATTTGAGTGGATTTGCTGCATTTTTTCCCCTCCACATTCAGTTATTTGCAGTTTAAGGTCATTTTATAATAAAGCTTTCCTGCACTTGCACATTTACATTGTGTTCAGTCTAAAGGACCAATTGCATCAACAGTGTTTTCAGTGTTTCAGCTATGCATGTCTTTTAATTATATGGCTTTAACAGCTGTTTGCACTCTGCGTAGCGAGAAAAATGTAAAATGCTGAAAAGAAATAATCAAAGATATTGATGTGATTTTCATTTAATTAAGAGGTACTTAACTGTTTGCTTGTGCTGTGGAGTTTGTAAGCTGCAGGCCTGTAATGTAAAAGGTATTTATGGCTTCTTTTAGCAGCACAGAGATTTGTTTCCAGTATATTTCTGTTAAATGAATAAAATCTGATGATTTTAGGTAGAAATCAAATGTTTGTGCCTCATGAATGGCAACTACTATGATGGGCATTCACCTTTGATTTTCAGCCTAAATCACATGTTTTTGTTTGTTCATCGTTTTTGCTTTGAGGTGTTTGCCTGGTTAACTTCACTGAAAAGAGTGGAGGGAAACAGCCGGTAGGTGATGACTTTGCCACTACTGGTAGAAAGGTAATTTGTTGTGGAAGTTGTATCAATACTGTATTCTGTGTGCATTTAAAGGAATAAAATTATTTCAAAACACTTGCTGTGTTTTCTGTTCTTCTTTTCTAAGTGAGGTTTCACAGTTGAGTTGAAGTGTGAATGGTTTAATATGGTGCATCGCAATCAATGCTGGGGGAAGTTATCCACCACTTTCTGAGCAAAACACCAGAGGCTGCCATGACACCTTTTCTCCCCTGATCCGGTTAATCACTTCCGGTCTTCGCTAAATGAATAGAAAAACGCATATTTTAGAAGGTCGATTTAATTCGATATATTCATGGAAATGTCTTCTGGGATGACCTGTGTTGTTGTTGGATACATACAAAACTCGAGGAAACTTCCAGATTTTATGAATGGAGCATGTTATGACCATAAAGTCACTCACAAGATTATGCAGTGAGATGAGGTGATTTCACAACAATGAGTCGCAGCACTGAAGTTAAATCAGCCACTAAGAGGACCTTCTTCTGCTCTTATTATTTCGTTGATCATAAACCGACAGAACAGCATCCAGATTGAGAAATATATCTGAGCTACGAACGATAAGCAGCAAATTAGAAGCGAAGGCTAACTAGATAGCATGATGCAGCTGATCAGAAACCTGCTTCCACCTGCAGCACAAAGCCTGTAAGTACTCTGATTATTAGTGCAGGTTAATTCATGAAGTATCTTTTATTTTGTACCATATTTTGATGACCATAGGGCGGATTTAAAAGTGTAATGTGTTGTCGTGTGACTTTGAGAAAGCGGCTGTGGAAAAAGCATAAGAACCGTGTGGAGAGAAGCATGGTGCAGTGAAGTGAAGTAAATGAACATGGACCAACAGCTTGATAAAAAGGAAGAAATTGACTATAAAACCATAAATACTCTGCAGTAGAATCCTATTTACATTGGATCCCTGCCAGAATCACATACTTTTTGGCCATTCCGTTAAAGTAGACGATGGGACACTAATCTCTCCGTTCTGTCGTATTTTGATTAAAATGCAACCCATGTATCCATCTTTGAGATTTGGCCATTGTTTGAGTAATGAAAATGTTATTTTTAAGTTTTTTTTATGAAGCAGTATTACCTTTTAAAACAGTACCAGTTTATCATTATTTTTATTTATTTATTTTTATATTTTGTTTATCATTATTGTTAATGTATCCGGAAAAGCGAAACAATTTTTTACGTAATGGATTATAGGAACGGGGTCCAGGGAAACTGGGATATATTTTTTTTTCTATTTAGAAAGATAAGTCAGAATCGTCAATACAGTTTGATTATTTGTTAACAAAATCAGAATAAATTGAACAAATGATAAAATTTGAATGTTTAACAAACTTGAAAAAATCTAAGCTAAAGCCATTCAGTCTGGCATGATGGGATTACCGCATTTAGACAGTCCAGTTGTTTCCACTTTCTCTTTCAACTATGCATCTTTTTTTTATGTAGATGTTTCAAGATATTGAAAATTGTTCCAGTTTATTATTTTTTTTAAATCTCAAGACAAATCTTTAGGTTGTTATGGATTGTGAAAAGAGGAGACTCTCCCCTACATGCTAAGTCAGCCTGGTCGGTACAATGTGAAGTGGTATTTTCTGCTTGTACAGTATATCCCTCCCATTTTCCACTTTTATAATAACATGTCCTCCTCCATTTTCAACTGAAGAAAGAGGAGCCCCTCTCATTAAAGTTTCCCTTCATAAACATTACACCCATTTCTTGCATCTTAAAGAAAAACAGAGCTCATTAGACGTAGAAAAGAGTTTGTACTATCACTGACCATGTCTTTACAATGAGTTAAAAACTTTGCTCCTACCAAGTGTATTCAGTAAATTGAATCCCAATTTTTGTGGATTTGTCATACATTTTCCTTGACTACACCCAGGATCTCTGACTCCAATGTCTTCAGGTCAGAAACATCCCGTTGCTTCCTCTGCACTTCTTCTTGGAGAGTGTATCATCCACCTGGACTTTACTCACACTTTCTGACAAACTTCTTAAACCTCATATCAGACTTAGTGCTAAACACTGAAAAAGTCATTATACTGAGTGACTTTAACATTCATGTCGATGATTTAAAAAATGACAGTTTAAATATTGCTTTTAATGTTATATTAAATTCAATTGGCTTTTCACAAAGTGTCCATAGACCTACTCAGTGTCATCATCATACTCTTGAGCTTGTTCTGATGTTTGGCATTTATAGTGAAGAACAGTTTTTTTTTTCTCATAACCCTATTCTGACTGATCACTTATTAATAGACTCTCTCTTCTTATCATGTCAGTGCTGCATTTGACACCATAGATCACAACATTCTGCTACAGTGGCTGAAACAGGTTATTAAAGGGGCCGCATTTAGCTGGTTTAAGTTATATTTATCTGATAGATTTCTCTTTGTTAATGTAAATGACAATTCTTCCTCACACACCAGAGTATGTTATGGTGTTCCTCAGGGTTCTGTACTTGGACCAATCCTTTTTACATAATACATGTTTCCTTTAGGTTATATCATCAGACAATAAGATATAAACGTACATTGTTATGTGGATGATACTCTGATTTAATGATCAGTCCATTAGATTACAAAGATGTCTTAAAGACATAAGGACCTGGATGACTCTAAATTTTCTCTTTTGAAACTCAGACAAGACGGAGGTCATTGTCTTTGGGCCTCAAAAACTTTGGACAAAATTGTCTAGCTTTGTAATTAATCTGGACGGCATTAACTTAGCTCCCAGTAACACAGTGAGGAACCTTGAAGTCATTGTTTACCAGGATTTGTCCTTCGGTTTGCATTTAAAACAAGTTTCTAGAATCGCTTTCTTCCACCTACGTAGCAAAAATTAAGGACATCCTGTCTTAGAGTAATGCAGAAAAAATAGCTCATGTCTTTGTTACTTCTAGACTGGACTATTGCAATCCCTTATTCATAGGCTGTTTCAAATATACCCTGAAAAATCTCCAGCTTATCCAAAATGCTGCAGTGAGGATTCTGACGAGAACTAGCAGAAGAGATCACATTTCTGTCATTTTAGCATCTCTTTATTGGCGTCCTGTTAAATTTAAGATTGATTTTTAAAATCCTTCTCCTGACATATAAATCTCTCCTTGACCATGCTCCATTGTATATCTGAGATCTCATAGTTCCATAAATTCCAAACAGAGCACTTCGCTCTCAGACTGCAGGTCTACTTGTGGTTCCCAGAGTCTCTAAGAGCACAACTTCAGCTATCAGGTCCTTCTCTTATGGAACCAGTTCCCAGTGTGGGTATGAGAGGCAAACACTCTCTCTACCTTTAAAATCAAACTTAAAACCTCCCTTTTTAATAAATCTTATACTTAGGAATAGTCTATCTGTCCCTTAGTTATGTAGCCATGGGGACGTCCCATGATGCACTGAGAACGACCTGTTACTTTCTCGGCTCCTTTTCTTCCATTTAAAAATATAACATTATTGACATCATTAGCACATTTCTCCTTTTTCTGTAGGTCTTCCTGGATAAAAGTTGCAGTGTATAATAATTTGTCTTTCCTGTCCTCTCCATCCCAACCAGTCGAGGGAGTTTGCTGCCTTCTCTGAGCCGGGTTCTACCGGAAGTTTTGCCTTCCTGTCAAAAAGGAGATTTCCTTCCCACCGTCACCTCATGCAGCTCAGGATGAGAGATTAGATGAAATAGATTCCATGCAATCTGTTGGTTTCCTTTAGCCAAGCCATTTAGCATGAATTGGCTCTGTAAAGTGCCCTGAGATGATATTGTTGTGAAGTGGCATTATACAACTAAAGCTGAATAGAATTGAATAAAGTTGCTGCAACACACAATAGTCCAATACATTAGATTAACAACTGGCAGCTACACTACCCAGTTAAGATAACAGATGAGTTATTCAAAACATGACAGAATAAACTGTATATAAAAAACCCTGGTACTGGAGGCATGAATGTACCAAAAGATGTGTTGAAAAGAAAATATTAGAAGTTCTTATCAGAATAAATTGAGCCAGGGTTGGAAATCTGGGCTTTAAAGGGAAAGTGAAAGATAGTTTAAACAGAATGGCTTATTTAAACTGACCAAGAATGAGCCATGACCTAAAGCAAAGAAGAGAACAGAAAAATGAAGTCATGCAAAATTATAATACACACACACACGGGGAGAGCAAATTAAAAGAAATGGCTGCAGAAACTGTTAGAAAATGTTGTGAGCTCTCGGGAAGTTTCAAGTTTGAATCTGTTGTTGCCAAAAGTTGGCAGTCAAATAATAGATAGGCGAGATTTTTTTGTGTGTATGTGTGTGTTATAACTTGTAACTTATTCAGTATTGAACCCTTTTGTTGAACCTGTTCAATAACGTTCATTAAAAAGAATAATGATTTTAAGAAAAATCTATAATAAACTGTTTCCTTTGTATCTGTTTCTTAGGATTGTTCTCACTTTCATCAGGCTAGTCAGTAACTCAGAACAGTTCAAGGCTGTGATGCCTGCATTAAAACAGATTCAGAGAGAAGTATTGCTGATATAATGTCTATATTGCTGCACCACTTGTGCATGTTATATAAAATCCTTTGGAATATTAGGTTTTAGTTCTTATTTCACTTCAAATCCACATGATTCAGGTAGATTTGGAAAAGAAATTTTGTGTGCGTGTATGTCTCCTTTGATAAAAATGCATTTTTAAACAAGTCTTTTATGTAAATTATTGTAGAGTTTTACAATCTACATGTAAGTGGGAAAGTGCATTATGCTATCCACAGCTCAGGATTAGACAAATTAATGTAAAAACATTAAACATTTTCAGCAATATTTGCACATATCAAATGACTGACAGTCAGAATCTTGGATTAACTTGCAAACTAACTGTTCACTTGATACTTAAGATGGATTTGCATGAAATTTCATGTGGATCACCAATTAAGAGTTTTAGGTAAGTCAACTTGTAATTTGAATTGAGTGACTATTCCAGCCATAACCAAATGAGCTAAAAGCATGATCCCGGGAGTCTAGCAGAGAGGATTGTGTGATCAATGTGTCAGATCAGAGGATTTTTGGTCTTCAGACAGCTACTTTTCTTTTCAGCCCACATGCTTTAAATCCTGTCTTGTGTCATGTTGTCTTTCCCCTTTGCATTGAGTTTTTGACCACTCAAGGGAAAAGTGAGGATGTTTTAATGAATGAATGTCCTCATGAATCCATCAAGGGGATAAAACTATTCTACAGGAAGCTGTGGTGCAATCCTTGGATCAGAGGATCATTCACAACACATAAGCTGAATTTGTTTTAAAGCTAATTTGTACCATGTCATGTATGACATGATGTGTGTTGAACATATTTTTAGGAGCCCCTCCTAATTTAAAAGCCTGTAGACACCTGACAATATTTCTTTACAGCTCAAAGATTCCTCCTGTCTTGTTAACTCAATCAATCTCATCAAATCAAATGAAAATGATTGTGTTCATCAGTACCCAGTTGTACTGTTATACAAACATCATTCTAGAGTCTATATATATATATATATATATATATATATATATATACATATATATATACATAAAATGAACTAAATGCATTAGTGGAATTACTCAAACTTTCCTTAGTGATAAATGGGAAAACAAAATGGAACATCTATACGTTATTTTTTTAAATATTCAGATTATGTAATTATTAAATATATATTATTTCATATAAATATTTAATGAAATACACTGAAATAAGTTAAATAAAAACAAAGTCATTTACCAAAAATAAACAAAAACTTTATCATTGCATGTGTCTCTAGAGGTAAATGATGTATCCAAAAAATAAATGGCACGGCTATTTATTAATGCATCCATGAAAGGGATAATATCTTTGTGCATGACAACATTTGCAATCACATTGTCCACAAAGTGGTAAAATAATATTTAAAATCAGGATGCCCTGGACCTTTACAACACTTTGTAGAGTTTTGAGATATCTCCATGAAAAAAAAAAAACCTCTGAACTCTGACTGGAAATCTACACCAACATAAAGTCTACTTTGACTTTGTTTTTCTTTTGCTCTAACACTCAATTTATGATACTATCCAAAGAATAGTAGACTTTTAAGTGTGTTTCGTCTGTGGTTTTATAAGTGTGGAAAGTTTCACCTGCTGGTGCCACCTTGGCTCCAGCAAACCCCTTTGATTTGTCTATTTATTCTTCTGTCTCCGGTAAGCTTTTTTTTTTTTCCCCGGTTTTTGCCTTGCCTGTCTCTTGTGTTCTCATGTGTCTATTAGCAAACTACAGGAAGCTTTTTAACATCTCTTTCAGAGCAAAAAAAAAATGTAATTAAAAAATGTGTAGACAGTGCTGCTGCAGCTATTGTGACTGAGATAAGCAGTAGATTGGTGGGATTGTACGTAGTTTGGAGCTACTAGGAAAAGAATAGCTTTTCCAGTACAAAGCCCAGTGTTGCTGCATGTCTGGAATTTCTAGTGGTGGTGTGTGCTTCAATCTGAATCCAATCCACAGTAAGGATCGTGCACCAACCCATCCAGAATTGGTGCACTGTCACTTTTTGGAACTTCAGATGAAAGGTACAGTATATTCAGCAGGATCTGTCCTGCGGCTGTGTGTCATGGCCTAAAATGTTGAGGCAGAACATGAAGGACACTTTGCGGTGTTTGCACTGATGGATGGTGCAACAGGGCCATAATCAATCAGTCGTGTCCAGGATTTTCTTTAGTTACTGCAGGGGGTGTGCTGCATCCACCTTATGTTGTAGAGTCACTTGCAGCAGAGCTTTCTGTATCTCCTCATGTGTCGGGTCTAAAAACTGAGGCCCATTAAACCTTAGCATATGATGTTGGATGGTTCCATAAGCCTGTCATCGCCTCCCTTTCAGGTAAATGCTGATTCAGGTAGTTAATCTCTTCCTCATGGCAGAGTAGAGGAAGAACTCCTTTATGTCTCTCTGTCACATATTATAGGTGTTGTATGGTTCAGTCAAGTAACTACCACTTAAATATTATTACTAATTAATAAACAACTAATCCAAAGAAAACATTTGTTTCTGAGCGAGGTTTTATATAACGTAGATGTGATTGTTGTGTAGAGTGCTATAAATATGAAGAGGAGTAACAGATCACTGCTGCCTATGTCAGGGGGCCTCTGTACGCATCATTTATCTTACTGCTCTAAAGAATAACAGACTGTAATGCATTTTGCTGTGCATGCCAGGTACCCGCTGTACTGCTGTGGACCATTTCCAAAGTTTTATTTTTACTAAGCTTCAAAAACTTTTTTTTCACTCCCAACTCAATAATTCCCACAAGAATGGTCAAAACATAACATATATAAAACATATATATATATATATATATATATATATGCTTTCCATTGCCAGTG
>JBAMHX010000018.1:10448563-10472437 GCA_037177515.1 Pseudomugil tenellus | reverse complement strand
TCTATCTATCTATCTATCTATCTATCTATCTATCTATCTATCTATCTATCTATCTATCTATCTATCTATCTATATCCAAAATCAAATCACATTGTATGTATATTTTTGCATGGTGATAACATTATAATATATGTAAAAGAGAAGAAGAAAAAACAGGTACTAACAAGGATGTGCTGTCATACCCTGCTCGATGCTTCAGCTTCTTGTCCAGTATTCCATCTCTGGACACTAGTTTATTAAACACCAAGATACCAATCACCATGTTGACCTGTGAACAGACAGGGAATGTGAGGTGAGTTTACTCAAGGCTCTGTAGCCAGCTAGTGATTGATATCATTATTCAGGAGCAACATCTTCCATCGGCAATGAGCTTTGACCTCTAGTTTCTGTTTGTTCTGCTCTGTGACATTTCAGCCAATGGATGAGACATGCAAATACACTCATCCTTATACAACAGCCTTAAGAAGTATCTGCCTGTCAAGAAGTACTTGTTCTCTCAAAGGCACCTTCTCCTATTATTAGCAGGAAGCTCAGTGAGCTTCACTTAATCTGATTATTATCATTATTCCAACACATTTGGATTTGGATACTATTTATTTTAAATCCCTGTAGCTTAGGTAAAGAACTCAAGTATTTATGCAAACACCGTAGGGTGAGAATGTATTTGTCACTCACTGAGATGTCTGATAAAAATATTAAAGCATCAGTTCAGATGGCAGCAGTTTAGTGTGCTGCTTGTTCTCAATGTAGATGGTTGTTTCTTCCATTTTGCAGACATTAGCTTGTGCTCCTTTGAGGCCATCACAAGAGAAAATGACAGCACAGCAAGATTTCCAGTAATTCTATTTTGTCAGTGATGCTCTAACTAAATCATTTAGTCACTTTCTAATCCCTTCACCTGGTGGGAACTTGACTGTGAAAAATCGTCTTGCGCATCTTGAGTTTTGGTGTTTTAGTGATTTAGTATAATGACAGTATTTTTGTAATTTTCTCACAGCAACAATGTAAATACAATATGATTAAGATAACATGCCATACAAATTTAAAGCATAAATGTTTAATAATCACACAGCTACATGAAAGACCATTATGCCAAATGAAAGAGAATTACTTGAGCTTAGTGCCTGATGGGACTCTCATTACTTTGACTGTGAAACCACAGCTTGTTTCTCCTATTAATCATTTCCACAAAGCACAGCTAAACCACGCTTATACCCTGTCATGAATAAAAGAAATACTCTTTTTGTTGCATCAGCAAAATATTAGGGTTTTCATTCTTTAACTATTATTCAGACATTCAAATATATCTGCATTTTTTAATGCTTTTGAATCTATTCTCTCTTCTTTATTTAAATTCCTCTAATATGCTAAGCATACACAAGCAAAAAGCGAGCCCCAAAATGGCGCCATTAACCAAGACGTACCAGGACAACAGCTGCAGCAGGTCCAACAAAGGCATACAGCAGCCCACCTTCCAATGAGAGCCAACAGCTGCAGGAAAAACAAGCAAAACAATTAACTTGTAGTAAGGCATTAACATCCACCTTAATGGCACACACCAGCATACCATCCTATTTTCTCCAACTGTCAAGGGAAGGCTGCCATATGCTGGAAGTCCATACCCAAAGTTTCACAGGGTAATAAAATGCTAAAGAGATTTTAAGCAGTGTTTATGCATTTGGTATCCAGCAGGGAAACAACTCACTTGAAATTGGGGTCTTGCTGTGCTATTTTGAAAATTGATTGGGTTCATGGGACTTTGTTTATGGCTCTATTTAGGATAAGTGAGCCACTGCAGAAGCACTTACTCATTACTCTTAAGTGTTATGAACAGACTGTATGCGTTCTGAATAATAAATGGAGAAAAAGAGAAAAGATGTATAAAAAAAACTTACTATAAGGGTGTTCCATAGCCCTTTGTTTTGGTGAATCCCATTGAAACAGCAACTACTAAAGCTGGTAATCCTTTAAAAAAAGAGAGAGAACTGTTATTAGAGCTGTTTCTTTAAAAGAAAAAAAATGTGCTTTAGTGAAGAGAAAAACAGCTACTGTTCTTTTCTTTCATTAAAGAAAGTAAAGCTTGACTTCTTCCATTAGAGGCTACAGTACGAAAATATGCAGACATCTGAGCGCATGTGATCCACTGTATACATTTCAATCAATATGTTGTAAGGAATTCCATTAAGACGCAGAGGAGAACAGATTGCAGGATGTTAAAACAAAATGGCAGCAGTGCATCAAATACAGAATGCCACATACTGAGATTTCATCACAGCCTTGTGAGAAATTTCCCCACACTCCACACCTTTGAGAGGTAGTGTTTTGCTGTGTGGCTCCTCATTATAGATCGGTGTAATTGATTCAGTCCTTACTATTGTGTGCATGGAATATTAAACCTTTTCCTCTCCAAGCAGCACAGGCAGGTGCTATTGATGTAATCAGTTTCCTGGAGGCACGAGCCAAAGACCCGGTGGCCATCCAGTGCCTCTCTGCAGTGCTGAAGAGGTAAAGTGTGCCGAGTATACACAGGCATGCCATAAATCACAGTGCAGGCAACAGCCTGGTGGAGTCACTGCACTTCAAACGGCTGAATTAAGAGATGAATGAGACCGTGTGCTATGTGTCGCTTCACAGATCAGTCTTGAGACGTTTTTTGTTTGTCTGTGCGGATACAGGTTGTAGTTTTACGAGGATTAGAAGACATCATTTTCATCACGTGTGAATCAAAATTGCTAACTCATGCGGACTGTGCTGTAATGTATCCTCAATCTTTTCATCGTCAAAATATACATTTCCAGAAGTCTATGTGGTAGTAGCATATTCTTTGTCCATTTTTGTGCAGCAAGCAGTGGCACTGCAATGACTAAGAGAGCCTTGTTTGTTGCTAGGTAACAAGAAGAATGAGAGAGCGCTCTTTCATAATCAAATTGATTTTTTTAAAGGAGAGATTTCTACAAGTCTGAAAGAAAGAGCTGCTTGGACATGGATTCAGATAGCCATTTATCAAATGAATAAAAAAACTGTATACTTTGAGATGGATGCTTATTGACAGATGTGCTCATAAATTTGCCAAACTGATTTCATGATTAAAATCTTGCGTTCATATAATACTGCACTGTGTGAGGTGTTAGCTGCACTACCTTTGTGGTATATATGAGTTTATGTGTTAATGTTGCACATTGTGGAATATTAGTATTGCCAAGCATTTCTAAATATGAATGATTGAAGTCATCCATATGAGATCCATCTTCTGCACTGCGATCCAATCAAACAGAGATGTTTAAACATGACACATCTTAAGTCTGTGAGTGAGAGCTTAGATAAAATGGATTCTACTGCAGTGTACTGTAAATGCCAAGCTCTCACACTCTATCAGACATAAGGTCATTGCAACCTGCTATTGGAGAGCTGCACCAGTCTGCCCCCCCAACCACCCCACCCCCCCACCCCCCAAAAGCCCAACCCCCATCCTGCAGACACACTTTTCAAGGCTGGTATATTTACCCAGCCCTCAGAGAGGTTGACTGGAGCACAAAAGTATGACAACAAAGAGCCTGACAGGATGAAGATCCAGCTGCCCCACAGAGACAATGAGAACAGCGACCGGAAAAGACGTCAAGTTTGTTGGAAAAGAAACCTTGTCCAGAGGCACTGGGAGAAAATGGCAGCTTCAAGGTCTGATGGCAGGCAATGGACAACATTTGAAGAGAAATGCATTGCTTACTCACCCCACCCCAGACACAGAAAGCGCTTGCGGATTAGCCGGGTCCGAACCTTTCCTGTCACCGCCATGTAGGACTGCCAGGCCTCTGTAAGGACCCAGCAGAACGATGCGAGGAAGAAGAAGTGCAGAAAGGCTGTTGTCATGGTGCAGACTCCCTATCGGTGGAAGAAAAAGTCATTAACTGTCGATTCAAACTCGGAAATCTGGTTCACTGAGCTTAAGCTTTAAAACGTCTAAAAACATAAATGAAAGTCAGCTCAGTCACAGTAGCAGCCCATAGAGTAAACAGCAACAAAAGGACAAAACCAATGCAGGCTCTATCCGATTCCTTTAAAGGAAGAGACTCCCTGCAGACATACATCAATTATATTGACATTTCTTCATTTCCTGGATCTATTCTTGAAGATGCAATGGCATTGCTATTCCTCTGAAGTACTATACTGTGCAATGAATCAAACATAACATCAATCTGAAATGCATCACCTGTGGAGGTGATGGTAGTTCAGATCCGATCACAGCCAGACTGGCTGACACAGAAAGCCATGGCGTAACAGAAAGCGATGGCATAGCATTCCTCTGCACTAACTCTCATTAGTATGCTGGGGATCCCACCTGGAGGCATTTGAGCCAAGGTCAAGTGTTTTACACAGACAGGAGAGGGGGGAGCAACAACACTGTCTAAGTGAAAAAGAATGCATGTTTTAAATACGACAGATTAATTTTATGATTGACAACATAGCAGAACTTCTTAACTTCATTAGCTCTTCTGTCTTTTGTCCACAGAGAGGCCTCGCCAAATGGGATTGTTTAGGAAAGGATTACAAATGAAGAAGTATCCTTAAGAATCTTTTCATCGCAAGCTGACGTTTGTGAATAAGAAGAGATTAAGCTTTTTTTTCTCTCTTCCTACTGTTTGCAGTGCAAATCTGTAGTAAACTGACAAGAAGTGCACAAAGAAGGAAATATTGAACTGTAGCATCTCAACCCAGGGTGTCCACAACATACTGTGAGATCTCCCATTCGCTTTATATTCCCACTGAGAAAGCCACACTAAATCCATCTATCCCCTGCAGTGCTCACAGAGTTCACATGAAAAAAAATAATCCAACATTAGTTTATCCCTGAGAAGAAGCAAATTCTGTTTTATGATACCCGCAAAGGACATTAAACACATACTCGTTACTGATTCAGTTATAAAGTACACTTTACACAAGTATCATTATTCATGTAAGATGGATTTAGTTGCAGTGTTTGTTTTATATTCTTCATTTATTTTATGCTCAAATGAAACATTAAGTTACATTTTATTTCAAAATTACACAAAATAGGCAAAAAATAAAAGCCTAAAAAATATAACTGAAAAGGAGTTTTACAATTAACTTTTAATACATCAGCTTTTTTTCACTGTGTATTTGTGAATGTTTGTTCATCCTATATGTCCAGCTGTTGAAAACATGGCTGTAAAAGGACTTGCCGGAAAAATAAAGTCACATTATCGTGGGCTGTAATGATTAAGTAAAAGCTGATTTGTCATCATGGGTTTGTGTTGTGACTTTCAGCTTTTGATGTTTTCTCATCAGATCTTGCAATGAAATATAAAAAAACAATAAAACTATAAAACTAAGTGCTTGTTTGTTATTTAAACCTTAATAATTGTATCTGTACTATTATTTAAGCACTCAGAAACTAACTAGAAAAGAGGAAATCCAGCCTACAATGAGAAAATGTGTTTCTGACATCTGCGAGCTATACTGTCTGCAGACATGCACCCAAAGCTGATTCTAATTCTGCAGTTGCTCATGCGCTGTCCAAGGTGCTGAAAATAGAGCCTCCCGTGTTTCCAGGAAACGGGTCACATGCAACCGTTGGGTTTCATGGTTCACTTGGATGGCTACACCAGCCAGCCTCATTAGTCCTCCATAATAAAAACTGTGCATTTGCAAAGAGAGAGAAAGAAACACAACGGCCATATCATGACGGCCTTGATTGGGCACAGGCAGTTTTACAAAACGAGGTTGAAACCCAGAGTTCAGATTGCCCTTTAGAAAGGCAAATGCTGGGAGATGTTGAGAGTAGTGTGTCAGTATCCATGGAAACAGAGGAACTGAGGAAAGGGCCACGTTTAAACACTGCAGAGCTGAGCATGGAGGTGGAGGTAGGTGGAGATGGGGTGCATTTCAGGACAGGTCAGCGATAGCATTTTAAAACTGGGACAGAAATGTGAGGATTTTCTGACTCTAGCCTGTAAAGGTTGGATCAAAACCTTTTAGTTTCTAAGTCCTCTTAAAAAGATTTAGAACAAAAAAAAAATTGATAACCACCAATGAAAAAAAAAAGATAGAAGAAAAAGTGAAATCTTACAGAAGCATAATAAGGAGCTTTCTATTTACTGATACAAGTCATTTCAAGACATGAATTAAAATGATGACTGCATGACTGAATATTCTTCCTCAGGGCGCCAGATATTATTTCTTACTTATTGATCATTATTCCTTATTTAAAATATTTATATGTAATTAGCCAAAAGTAAACTTCCAGTCCATTAACAGCAGTATTTTAAAACATACTACACATACTGCATTAAGCACTTAAAGTGATTAGCTTGGGAGGGAAAAGGACATAAATTGAACTTTCCACGGTCCTGCAGAGACATGAATCATTATTTGAAATGTTATGGAGGATACTCAACCAGCTTATACCAACTGTTTCACAGGCTGAAGGCCAAAGCCCCCTCTGATTTAAGCAACAAGTGCTCTAATGCTTTATGAAGAAGCTGTTTGAGTGGAAGAAACAAGAAAGCTGTAGCGGTGAATGCAAACATCTTCTCACTAGTATAGTACATAAAGATAGCTACTTCTACTTCGTTTACTCCATGTTAACTTATTTTTATCTGAATGTATAGGACTCTCATTCTAACAACTAGAGGCTGCCTCTATCATAAGACTGCTACTAAATGCAGACGGGGGAGATTAATCTGTTCAATAAAATTTAGCTACAGAGATTAACCCTCATATGTAAAAAAAAAAAAAGACAAAAAAACCCCAAAAACAAACTAATAATTTTTTTGGTTCCTCATTATGAAGAAGCTTGGTGTACAAAACCTAAATTAATCTGGAAAAAAGTGCATTTTAAAGACCTTGATCGAGTTTGTTTTAATTTTGATGTTGAGTAACTTCAATACAAATTTTTCTTTTCTTTACATGTTTGTTTCTGTTTTTTACACAAACCAAAAGAAGAAGAAACCTACATTAATAATCTTTAAGTGAAACATTCAAGGTCTTAATATTTATGACAATATATTAATTTCCACTAGCTTTGACTCTTTGATAGACCATCTGTACTGACAAATAACACACACCAATGAAGGAAAACGTGAGAACTTCTAGTCTGCTTGCATATGTGCAGATTTATGCAGATAACTTGTATAAAGCTGCTCCTGCTAGGTTCCCTGGACTTCAGATATTTTAATCCTCCCCCCCAATGCTTTTTTGCTCATTACATGCAAACATGTCACAGGAACATCATAATTCTGTCTTTTTCTGCAATACCATCAGCATTTGCCTCTCTCCATTTGTCTTCCTTCTCTAAACCGAGATAAACAGAGGACAAAAGAAAAGCAGAGAGATTCAAAGGTGACTCACTGACTTCCGGCTCCCTGAGGACACCTCCACAGCAAAGAGATGATTTCTATTAGATGATGTGCAACCCTGGATCCACAAACACTGGAGCCAATTACATGCACTTCTTACAGGAGATGGAGAAAAATCAAGTGAGGCCGAGTCAGGCAGCGTGGCAATTAAACCCACACAGGGACAATGTTTTCTCCTCCGGCTGGCCTACAACTTAAGCTCTGAGCTTCACTGTATGTCTGATCAAACTGGTGAAACAGCATTCACATATGCCAATACGGAGCACGCAGACAAATCCAAATTGTCTTGGAAGTTGTCCTGATCTGGTTAAAATCTCTTTAAGGAGATATTTTGGATTCTTTAGAGAAATTAATGGGAAATTAATAGGTTTGGATGAATAACACATAATACCAGTACTGACAGGAAAAATATGACGTGGAAATTAACCAGTTGAGCAACGTCAGCATTTACTTGAAGTTTTGTTTCCTATATGTCTTCTAGCTCTTTTCTCCACCATGTTCACTCATTTTCCTCCGTTTTTTTCTACAAACACCTCTCTACTACATAAAAACCTGAGAGACCTACAATTATATAGCTGTAGACAAAACAAAATGAGGTAAAAAAAATGTAAAACAATTAGATGGAAACTTGTTTTTCAATGATTCATCACTATTCCCTCTCACTTTCACCGTTCATAATAATTTTATTCATCATTGACAGTAAAAAAAGTTATTCCTGTAATTTAAATTTTGAGGATAAGTTAAATTTGCATAAGTCACCCTATGACTCAGCCAAGGTTCCTTACCTAGAATTACATCTTTGTTATGGCAGTGGATTTTCTGAAAAGCCCATCATCCTTTTTTTTTTTTACAGATTTCATAGACTGACATACTATTAGAACCACAATGAGTATTTCATGTTAAGTGGTGGTCCTTATAATCAAGACAAGAGATCACTGGAGCCATGATTAAGTCCGACAAGGCTTCAAATCATCTCAGCTTTAAAGAAATGCCCCAAGGCTTTATACTTTCATGGTCATGGTGACTATTCTTTGCCAGATTTGTAAGGACCATCAAGTGAAATGATAAGCACATGTATGGATGCTTGTTCTGATCTTTCATTATGTTAAATGATCAACAAAACATGAATTAAATAAGCAAACCATAACAATTTGTAAAATGTGACAATATTTAACTTCCAGGGTAACAAAAGAGCAGAACTATAATTATCAGGTGATCTCAGTTTTTTCCCTAGTTTTTATTTCTAAATTATTTTTTAACAAACAACTTAGGATGAAAAACCTGACTTTACATGAGGTCTAAGTGCTGATAGATCCATCTGTTACCAGAACACTGCAAACCACATCTGTATAAAATGATGTAAGTAACTGTCTAATGATGGAAAATCCTTTCAGACACATGTTACAATGAAACATTTTGGTTCGTGCCGAGTGTACGGTTTAACTCTAAACCCTGCAACTGCTGCAACTAACATCTGGATGTAAAATATACACAATCAAAAGTAAAACAAACAAATTAATGTGAAACAGGATATTAATAAGATAAACTCTCAAACATAAAAGTGGAAGGTAAAGAATGTGTTTGTTCCAAACATTAAAGGGATACTGAGTATCCTACTACTACTGAGTAGTTACGCAATGAGATGCCAGTAATCGGACAATGTGTCATTCTGCAGTGCTGCCAAATGACTGAGAAGGGCATCTGTGTGGGCAGTTTGTAAATCCCAGTAACTTTTTGTCAAATAATCTTGTACATTAACCCCATTTAAAAAAGCTGGACCGAGAAAGTTAGATATGTTGCTGGAAGCAAGCCCCATTCACTGCTTCTGAATCCTATGAAAGCTTGGTCTGAAATACATCACCATCTGAGCAAAAACTGCCCCATATTTCTCTGTGATAGTTTGCCAGCCTCACTTAGCTTGGCTGCACTGCTTCAGTGCTTTTGAACTTCTGTATTTCACCTCAGAGTGATCCAAGAGACCTTTATGACCATTTATGTTTGTTTTCTTTAAGGGCCCTCACTTCAAACAGCTCTTAAAGGGCATTGCATTTTCAGTGCGAACACAAAGAACAATTGATAGAATAAACTAAACCTTCTTAAATTCTACTTTTTCTTTAAATGAAACCTACAACATTCTATGGCAATTATGCATTATTTAAGATTCAAAGTATAGACCTAAAGATCTGAAAGAAATTCTCCGAAAGTGCAAAGATACAAAGAAAGATGCCTGAGCTGTTTGAAACCTGAACATAGTTACTGTAAGGTCTCAACTACATCTTCATAATGACCAATAGATGCAAGAACTGCTGGACCTTCACCCTTCCTCACCTTTGTCTAAATGCTTAAGTAACACTTACCACATTGTGGGTCTGTGTTTGTCCAACCAGGATCAATATGTTTGAGCAGATTATAGATAAGCAGAAGTTGAGCAGGATAATGGATCGTTCAGAGCGGATGTATCTACAGGGGAAATGAGTAAAGTAACAAATGTCAGATTATTTCTACACTTTGCCTGATTTTTGTATCGGTTTTGACCATTAGATACTGGACTACTTGACAAAGATGTGAGTCATCATGTAGTTGATAATATGCTTTGAAAGAGTTACAGTTACCTCCATAACACTGCGTAGATCGCTGCCAGTGTGATCAAGGCGAGGCAAGACAAGCCACAGCCAACTATCAATGTCACAGATGGGACCCCTGAGTACTCCATGGTCTGAGGAGAAGATGGAGTGAGACAAACCAGTCAGTGAAAGGCAGGATGTGGTTCACACAGGACAGTAAATCTTTATTACTGCCCAGAGAGAGAAGCAATCAGAACAGCCACCACCAATGTGAGTAGTCCACAGTGGGATCCTTAATTCAGAGGGAAGATTGAGGTGTGTGCACTGGTTTAGGGGTAGAAGCACTAAACTTTCTATCTGCAGAAGTTGAAGATTATGCTAAAACAAATAAACAAACAAAAATGGTTGAACATAAAGGGAGCAAAGAAGTGTGTTTGTTTGATGTTCAATAGATTTTCCAGTCATATTTGAAGTTAAGGTAGTTTGCCAATCAAAGGTGTACCTGGAGACATATTCTACGCTAATTTGGTTGAGTTTAACATCACACAAGCACATTGAGGGAAACAAGAAATAAAAACAAGAAAAAAGGAAACAAAAAGAGCACTTTTAGGACAGATTATTTGCCTATCTGCTGTTTAATGCTTCAGGCCTGCAGGAGAGGAATAAAACAGATTTCTTGTTTTGTTCCTGCTGTGCACTCACACCAAAGACAGAGAACACAGCAAATGATTTATGCTCTCACTCTTAACTACTTTATCTTCACAAGAAATTGCAGGCTCTGGCTTCCTTTACAGTAGTCTCATACAGCAGATGAACACAAATAGTCTGCTCATCCTAATCTTAGCAACATTTCATCAGGTTATTACAAAACTATCTTTACCTTCATCCATAACCAAATGTGCATTTGATTGATTTGGATGGAATAACACACAATCATTAGCATGCACACACCCTCCTGCCTGCATGCCCATACAGTATGCTATCAGAATCTATGCAGAAACTAGAGAAAACATCATCCACATGCTTCCTTTAGCACCGTATTGCTATTTAAGGGGATTAACACGGCAAAGATTCAATTTTCATTCTCACCAGCTCTCTCTCTCTCTTTCACACGCACGCACGCACAAAAAGACACCGATCCTCCTTTACATTAGCTTATCAAAGCCACACTGAATAGCAAAAATCAATATTCTACTTACTATTTCTCTTGGTTGCTGAGCCAAAATGGCGAAGGTAGATACACGATCACACAAGCATTTCGTATGGGATGCATCTGTAAGCACCGTTTTGCATCCTTTTGTGGACCAGGCTCCCCAAGAATCGTTCCTGCAAAGGAAATAGAGGGGGGGAGGCAGAGGCAATCAGAGGTTTAATTCCAGCTGTGGCACGACCACTTCACAGGACTTATCGACATCGCTTCGGCAATCTTATTTAATTACTCCTATGATCAGACAGTCGCTGAGATGGTTGAGATTAAAATAGAAAGCGGACGGACAAATCGACACGGCTCCTGCGAGGCTACAAGCAGCATTTCAGCTGGAGCTGATAGAGAGGCAGAGACGCGGAGGAGGGGGAGGACGCACGGAGCTGTCCAAGCAGACCGGTGCTGATTGATTCGCTGTACGCAGATAAATACAAC
Source organism: Pseudomugil tenellus (assembly GCA_037177515.1). Taxonomy (NCBI): domain Eukaryota; kingdom Metazoa; phylum Chordata; class Actinopteri; order Atheriniformes; family Pseudomugilidae; genus Pseudomugil; species Pseudomugil tenellus. The sequence continues at coordinate 10,460,861 of JBAMHX010000018.1, read as the reverse complement.
TAACCTCCTGCTATCAAAACACCGCGATTCCCTCATATTAGATGCAATAAATGCGGTTAGAATTACCTGCGGGTCTTTAAAGATTATTTTTATTAGATTTCCCCCCCCCCCACCCAAAACGCTTGTTTCCCCATTTCCCCCCCCTCTCAATGCTCCTCCTGTCTTCTCCCTTCGCTTACTCCCCCCTTTCCCCCCATTTGACTCAACTGTTTTAATTAGCAGCTTTTGAATGCTTCCTTGGGGGGATTTTCACCCTGGAAACGGTGGCCAGCATCAGATTGATGCTGGTGTGAGAGGGGGCGGTTGATATAATAATAATAAAAAAAAAAAAAATAAGCGCGCGCTGTTGTAGGATTTGCCTGTTCGGCTTCACGTCAAACCGTAAGGCAGGAATAAGACACGTTTTAGGGGTATTCCTGAAAATCATTCTACACTACTGTTGTTCCAGCTGGGAGAGAAGGGATCCACGAAAAAGAAAAGAAAAACAAGAAAAGAAAACACTGCAGAACTTGTACCACCCCACGGAGAGGGCGCAAATGGTCGAAGCCAGTCCAAGCTTCCAGTGGGGGAAATAAAAAAGTGGCTTCCTGCATTTGTTCCTTTGCAACCAGTTATGCTTTTAAAAAGAAACAAAAAGGGAAGAAGAGATCACCACTGGTTACGTGTTTGGGTTTTAAACTTTATTGAGACAAAAGCTGAGCGTGACTGCGCAGCTGTATGCTGACATCCAGAGACGTGTCACACTAAAAAAAAAAACAAAAAAAAAAAAAACACCTGTTGTCGTTTGAGTGAGACACCGAGGTGTCTTTTTCTTTTTTTTTTTTTTTACGGAGAAAAGGCTAAACAAGATGCCGCTGACTTAAGGCCAGCATGCTGCCTGTTGATTTGTGTGAGCAGTGCTGTGCGAGGCAATTCTGCTTTGTCATTTGATCAATATGGCAGCGAAATTTATTATTCCTTAAGGGGACCTTGGATCCAGTTGCAAATATTCAAGCAGGGGAAACCAGTGCTCTGGGCTGTCTCTGCCATAGCCATAAATGACCCCCCCCCCACACACTGTTTCAATTCTCAACTCACTTGTGACTCTTTGAGTGTGAATAGCTGATGCGTGCATAAGGAAAACTATGACTGGCTTTAGAAGTTATATAGTCAGCACAGGAAATGATTTTGTTAAATTAGACACCAGACAGAGTATGGACTGAATGAAATAAACAACAGCTGTTTCAAAATGTACTTGCCTCAATGGCTAAATACTAGTGGGTGAAATAAAGAAGCAGAGAAACAGCAGAAAATATAAAACCACTACATCTGTGTATGATGTCAATCAACATATCGGTAAAAGTAGCTTAAAAACCTTTACACACTTAAATTGTTGGATTTATTTTCATCACCAGATGTTTCATATAATCATCCTATTAAAATAATGTTCAAAATAATTTTTTCATGTTTTTTTAAACACAAAAACTCAACCAAATAGTTACACGATTTTTCTGTGAGTTTTTGTTTTTTAACTTGTAAAACTGACTCTTAAAGGTTAATGATATGTTAGCTCAGATTGTTGGTTTAAAGTTGCACTACTGAACTTTGACAGGGTAGAAAAAAGGTGTAAAATGTGATTCCATAGCCTTGGAATACTGCAGAGCAACAATATCGTAATGAATGCGCACAATGAATGTCAGCGTACCATCAAAATCCATCATAAACATATTCGGCAGATTCCACAGGATCCCTTTAAGGCACCACAGACAAATGCAGTCATTTCAACCAATTCCTCCAGTGAGAATTAAACCTCCAATGCGATTTGTTCCCAACTTTTGACTTACTTCTCCTTTGTGCCAGTGGGAGCAGCTGACAGGAGAACAATCACTAACCAGGGATTTCTGTAAGCCGCGTTTGATGTGTTGTTTGACCTTATCAGGATTTAGTGGCCCTAGAATGTAAAACGGCCTCAGGAGAAAGTGTCAGTGTTGATATTAAGCCAGTGAGGCTGATGACTTGAAATTCATCTTATACCCTTTGCTGACCACTTTCTGCCTCTGCAGTGATGTATTGACATCTTTCCATCAAAACTTACTGGACTTCAAATGTGTGACAGGACTCAATCATGCTCTGCATCCTACTATTATATATTCAAGCCATATAAAAAGTTAAAACATTCGTGGGTGCAAATAAACAGAAAATGAATCAGATTCTCATCCAAGTTTTTTGCGTGACTTTACCTTAGTTCCTACAGCCGTCTCTCTTCACCTAGACATTACATTTCATGCACGAGTCAGACAGCAAAGCTTATAACTTTCAAGCTATACAAGGTAGCACAGCTTTAAAGACTAAATGACCAAAGCAATCTGCAGTTCTTTAGCAGCGCTCACATTCCAGACGGCTTATATCGCATCGCAAACTATACCCTGCATATCTTTAGGCATTTTTAAACCTCTTTACATTCCTTGCATGCCCACATTAGATTATCCAGGCAGTGAGATGGGGGGCTTGAAGAGAGCCTAAGGCTATGTACTTGAGGCAATTTTAGAAAGACTGACACACAACGAAAGGCAGAGGAAGGTGGAGAGGCATTGCCGGGAAATTATTCCATCCATCTTGGATCTCTTGATGATGAGCAATTTATATCAGCCTGTGGGCCACACTGAGTACGCTAACTGAATAGGTGCAAAGAAACATGAATACATATTTCTATGTAGTTATTAATTCCAGAAAAGGTAAAACTCGCCAAATTGTAGCAGACAAGGAAGCGAATATTAAGCTATTAAGTCACATTCCTGTATTGTCATGTACTTTTTACTTGGAGGTACATGCCAGTAAAACTGATCAAGGTACAAAAATAAAAGAAAATAAAAATGAAATCATCAACCCATATTTACTGAAGCCTCACAGTGTCATGCTTATACTGCTTCATTATCATGTACCCCATCCATGTTCCATGCGCTGACACACAGAAACACAACAAAACATCACAGTGTAAACTAATGCTTAGTTTGTGCCCTTCTCACATATACATCATGAGCCTCCATCAGAGTGAAGCTGAGAATTATTGTAAACATCATCCATGTTGTTACTTATCGTGGTTACTGGAATTCTTTTGATATATGCAGTGATTACCGCAAAAAGCACATACAGACCAGGCATTAAGACACTTTAGCTGTTTTCAACAAATCATAGATACTTTACAACTCAAAATAACCCAAATAAAAAAACTGAAAGAGGAAAAGAAAACTTTCCACATGGGTCCCTGAAACTTTATCGGATCAAGAGTGCAAAGCAAAGATATCTCTGAGTGGGTCTATTTGCTAAAAATGCTTGACAAGTGTTGATGTGGGAATGTCAAAATACTTTGACATCAAAATGGGAACCATTAGATAGCACTCTGAGACTTCAGAAACTAAGACTTCAGAAAAATATATAACTTTAACTGAAAGCTAAAGCGGATGTATACATGTTACATCTCAGCTTTACCACAACTTGCTAAAGAAAATGTCCCCCAGCAACTTTAACTAGCAATCTTACTGATGATTGATTAATCTCTGCAGCTACAATGTGTCTTGATTCAGCACTGACTAAATGGCAATGCAGTCTTTCTATGTCGAACTGGAAAGTATTCTTTTCTTTTTTTTATTAAAAATATCAAGAAAAATGAACTAAAGAAAGATCTAAACTAAACACAAGCATATCGAACTGTGGCCGATGCATTTCGTGTCTCTGCTGTTGCAGTAGAGCAGAATAGAGTAGTGCAGCAGTAGGCAGGGTTTGTTGTGGCCTGTTTGGCTCAAATCCAGGCTCTCCAGATGTTTGCAGAACCTGAAGCTGTGACAGCTGCTTTCACACCTCCACATATAAATAATTAATAAGCTCTGATTCTGAAGAAGGAAACGATACTAAAGTAGCATTGATGGTTTGACCTGTTTAGCACATGATATAAATAATGATTGATGTCTTTTTTTTTAAAAAAAAAGCCAAAGAATTGGGTTGAAAGTGCATTTATTTATGTTTGTTGTTAAAAATTGGTAGATGTAATATTTATTCATTACCCTTAGGCAAGAAAGAAGATGGAGGACACTGATAAATGCCAGTACAATGTGCAAGCTTTCCTTTCCTGTTAAATACAGTCTGAGTCTCTTAACCCATGTCAGATTCTTTTTGAAAAGCTACGAGGAGAGGCACAAGGATCTGCTTGGATTCACCATGCATTGCTTATAAGCACTGAGATGATTTTTAAAGTATCTGATTACAATAAAAGGCCAAAACGTGTTTGTAATGCTCTGTAGCTTGTTTTCAGGTTCAAACTGTCTCTACAGTGAATAGGGACCATCACTTATAAATACTAACCAAACACAACACTTTTACCATTTGTGAGCAAACAGATACACAAAGAAGTATAACGATCAACTAATTATCTTTTTCAGGATTTATTTATGATTTTATATTGACAGAGCTATATTAGAAATATGTGCAATGAATATATAGCTAACATTAATGTACCACTTTAGAATATTTTACATTATTTTTGATGGAGGAACTTAAACTCCATACTAATAATGAAATCAGCCTTTTGTTGTTCTTACATGTGTGATTGTATAGACAATCACACATATAAAATCTGCAACATTAATAGATAACTGAGCACAACACTGAGTAAAAGTTATTCTTCCACCAGTGCAAATGATCAGTCTGAGCATGAAAATCTTTTTTATGGCTATGTGAAATGTCTAGTCTCAGCTAATGAAACTATGGCATTTTTCCACCTAGTACACACATGCTCTGTATCTGCACCTCAGTTCTCTACTTGTGACCACTTTCCTCTCTTAATTGTTACTGTGAGCACTCTCATTTAATTTCAACCAACATGTCTGACAGATGGTATATTGCCCCCTGAATGTGTTATGAGAGTGGCTGCTTTTGGGTAATAGACAGAGCCAAATCTTTGAAATAAAGATGATTATAATCCCATGGAGTCAATCAGCAGTGCTCTGATTAAAAATGACTTTGTATAGATAAGAAAAAATACTAGAATTAAACATATGTTTTGTGGAATAAGAGACAGAATAGAGCAGAGCTGTCCTAGTTGTATCTTTGCTGTTCAAAAATAGACTAGTTGCCCTCAAATAGTATGATAGAGGACAAACCAAACACAATTCACACGCAGTTTCAAAGAAAAAATAATGAGCTCATGAGCTATTGACTAAACTGGCTCATCCACAGTAGCTGTGTTTTGCATGAATAAAATAAAAGTCTCCATTAATGCTTAAAATACATTGTACTCTGAAAATGACTGGTTTCTAGTAGCAGCTGTAACATATAGCACAGCGACACTTTATTATTATTATAGCTTTACAAAAACAAATGCTGATTCCCACAGACTAACCTTTCTAACAGATTGATTTTATCCAGCATTGTGATTCCAGTCCTGGTAGCTGATGGCAACAGTGTGAAATTTACAGTAAAAGTAGTTCTCCAGTCGGAAGACAAACTCAGCCAGAATTAAACAAAAAATCTCCATGTTTACTACACATCCAAATAAAACACGGGCAGAATGACTTAGCCACATTCAATATATTTTCCCATACATTACATCTGGATAATACACACTTGGCTTCCTTTACGTTACAGATCTTGCTCATGTCCTTGCAGAGACACATCAGGCATTGTTTTGCTATTTTCTAGATTTCTGCCTCATTCCTCATGTATTCCAGCCCATAGTTGATCCCTGAATTATCTATCCTTTTTTAAAGACAATCCCAATGAGAGTGTTTGTAAAGCAATCCAAAGTTCAACAGTGGTTCACTGTTATGATCAGTGACTGATCTCATGCATATGTGATGGTAAGCTTGTCTTTGTAACTAATGTTTATCACTTTAATGTGCAGATATGGATGTTTTTGACTAAGCAAAGAGAAGCATGCCACATAGTGTTCATGTCTTAAGATGGACTACAGGAATGGACTATTACCCACATGGCTTTTGGTTGAGTTTTCGGTATGGCTTGCACTCTGCCCCAATATCCTGCTTGTCAAATACTCCCAGGGTGAAATCGCAAATCCATCTAATCTGAAGGTCTTCTGCAGAGGTTCTGTTACTGCTCACATCACCAAACATTTATAACATGCCTATATAAGCCTGGGACGTGTCAGTGACATTATAGACAGTTAACCTGTCTTCTTGTTGTTTTAGTCAGTACAGCGACACATGCCAATAAAACAAAACTAAGTAGCAAAGCAGAAACAAACAAAACAAATTCTCCAGACAGGCATGAATTAATTTATAAATGTATAAGTCCAACACAACTCAATTACTTGACTTATTTTGGGATGTTTTAATTAGCTTGAATGCTGCAAGATAACACAGCATATGAGTGATGCTCTAGTAATGTTCCAGGATATCGAAAGTGTCCAGCTATGCCTTCAAGTAAAAAACATAAATCTTCAGATATACTATAATTGTTTTTTAATAAGATAAACTATAAAGGAAAACTGAAACAGCATTGTTGGAGCATAGAATTTCATGCCTGTAGGATTGTGATTTCACAGGGGGAAATCTGTGAGTCATGTGTGACTCATGTTGAAGGAGAGACATTTGCCACACAGTAACACTGCAGCTATACAGCTTCACCAACACCGACCCACAGATATGAAAAAATTCCCACAGAACGGAAATTTACGGAAAACGCAAATCACAATGTGGATGAGTCTCAGCTAAGACTTCACATATTTACATTTGTGCCATTTATAACTGATCTTTTTAAGGAATCATAATGCATACTCCATATTTGGTCCACTCCTGTGGACCAGTTCACACAGAATCACTAAAAAGAAAAAAAAACCCTAAAAGGAAAATTAAGCTACAACAAAAAAAGAGCATGCCCACTTACATTATGGTGTTATCCCATAGCGCACAGTAGGGGTTTGTTGTTCCCTACAAAGCAGGAAAAGCACAAAAATGTGATGAATTATGATGAGAACTGATTGTTCTCATTACCATATCAACTTGATTACCATTAATTTGTCCTTCTGTGTGGATCTTTTGAAAACTTGTTTCATGGATCACATAGAAACTAAATTATAGCATGGACTGAGTTATCACAGGCACACTTGCTGACACGCTCAGATTTACATGCACTTTATCTCTAACATGAATAAAAAGGTCTGGATCATAAAAAAGGATTGTCCTTGTAATTATCTGAACGTAACTCCTGACACAGGGTGCTCGCAAATTAATTATCAAGCCAATTAACCACCATTGTATGTCTCCTAAATGGAGTTGACAGACACCGTGGTTTTTGTATAACAGGCAGTCAGCACACGCAAACTCTTTCTGATGGGTTCAAAGGTTCTTTTGGAGCTTTTTTCGGGGTTGTACAAGATGTAGTGCTTACATTAGAGAGGTGAGCAAGTTCAATCTCCAGGTGGGACTCAGTTGCCTTGGGTTCAGGTCTCACAGTCACAGCAATAACCTTGGAGTTCACAACTGTGTGGTTCCTGAAACAACCACAGGAACCAGAAAACAGGTCAACTTTCTCAGCTTCTTCCAGCAAAACATTGTTTAACATTTTGTTTAGTGTAGAAGTTTGAGTATATTAGCATTGTATATACCGTATCGCTCAATATGTTACACTCTCGGTGGTAAAAATGAAGGTCCAGATTCATCTTCACTCAATGAATATTACTACCTAAAGATTAGGGTAAGATCTAAAATGGTATTGAACCCAGATTTTTATTTTTCAGGGAGGATTTTTTGCACAAGATGTGAGCCTCCCAGCAAGAAGGTCTCTGGTTTCAAGCTTCAGCTTGTACAGTGGCCTTTCTGAGTGGAGTTTGAATGTTCTCCCTGTGTTAGCGTGGGTTCTCTCCAGGTTCTCCAACTTCCTCCCGCTGTGTAAAGACGTGCATATTAAGGTTAATTGTTCTATCAAAATTTTCCTTAATAGTGAATGTGTGTGTGACTGGTTCTTCTGTGTTAGCCCATCATGGTGTACCCTGCGCAATGATTACTGGGCTAGGCTCCAGCTACCAGCAACCATGAATTGGATGAAGCAGTTACAAAAATGAATTGATGGATGGTATCGAAAATGGATGGATGGATTTCTGTATATATTTTCAACTTATGATCTTGAATTCAAGATCCAAAAAAAAAAAAAAAACACATTTATTTTATTATTTTGTCACACATATTTCTGTGGGGTCTTTAGCTTTGAATAGTGACTTGAATATTAAACAGCAGATGATAAGGGGGCTTTAAAAGCGGCATATTTACACATCAGAGCACCTACATGCCATGTTTGCCAGTTATGGTCTTCAAACCAGCCAAGCAGACCAGAAAGGAGAATACAAAGCTGGCCTGAAATGAAGAAGATGTTTGTTTTTATCCTATGCTTCGAAGATATGCTGTAATATTTATGTTTCTGGATAGAACTAAAATTCCATGACCATTTTCCAGTAAGAAGAAAGCTGTCAACTACAGAAAGAAAAGTGGGCTGGGACTGCTGCGGCCCCCTTTGCTCTCAGCACCACATTAGTTGAAAATCTTCTTTGTTTGACGTTTTGCTGAAAGTCAGTTTTCTACACTCATTTCAAAATGAGAATGAATAGACCAAATGGCTCCACTCAGAATACATTTACAGACTTCTGACATTTACTGCTGGGAAAGTTTTATTTTAAAACCGTCAAAGGGGAAAATGATCAAGTCTACAGCCCCAACTTGATAAGCTTATCCTCATGTCAGTCTGGATAGAGAGCAAGCTTCAGAGCTGGTATTCACACTTTGCACAGAGAGCTGCTGCTCTACCTGTGACAGCTGGCCAGGCTTTGCCTCCAATGACCGTTTGCCCTTGAATGCCTGTGCCAGGGACTTGTAGACTTGGAGCTGACACCAGGTCACTCTTTGGCCATCCCGCTGCTTTTCTAGACACCAATGTCATTTTTAATTAATTCTATACTACATTTTTCTTTTATTGAAGTTAAAATCAATGAAAACCTTTCTTTAAGAAGGACACAACAAGATAAATTCAAATAACTTAAAACTTCTGTTTAAGTGTCTTAAATGGGACAACTCAGGGTCACCAGAGACTGTTGTTTTCAAACTTGATCCAGTACAATAGGTTAAATGAACACATCTACAGCTTCCAAAACAATTAAAAAAGCTTCACATTTCTCCTGCAAGCAAGCTAGAAAATAAAAACAAGAAGAAATGCTGCCCTTACTTTGGTGAAGGTAGCATAAGTCCAAGAGTCTTGTAGAGGACAGTTCCCAGAATGAAGACAGGGGATCCTTCCATATCTGAAGGAGGAAATGAAACACAGGTCAAAGCAGATGTTAATTTTTTCCAGTGTCAGACTTTTTTTTTAAAAAAAAGGAGCCATACTGGTGGAACAAGATACAAACTCTGTTCTTCAATCTAGTAAGGAAAGTAGTACTAACAATGCAAAATCTGCTCATTTGCAATGCTAATGCATGTTATACTGCTAATTTTAAGAACACATCTGAACATGTAATTCTTTTCTCAGACTTTAAAAGAAGTGAAAGTAAGACAAACAAAAAGTCTCCCAATGAATCAGCCTCCTACTGTTCAAACGGCATCTGCTAGGATTAAGCAAACTGCACACAATGTGAATCAAACCCTTGTCTGTTTTATCTTTGCAGTATGTCAGGAAACACTGATAACACCAATTAACAAAATGGTCTCCCTCTGGATTGAGATATGGAGTGGTAAATGCAGTGTTTAAAAGGATGCCATTAATGAATAGGTCACTGAAAAACCTCAGAGAAGCAAAAAGAAAAAGTTTTTTTTTAAAAGTTCACTCTTCTAAGCGTGCAGACAAATCAGTTCAAGAGAAGTCCTCTCACTTCTGCTTAGCCGTCAATATATTTTCCTTGCTTTAGTATTGAATCATTCTTTTGATACTTGCAATACATCAATCTTACATTTAAATTTTCAAGCAGAAGAACTGGAAATATTATTTTAAGTTTTAATTCTGAAGTTTAATACATATATTTTCAGTTTATACATTAAGGATACATTCACAGTTCTATTGAAGAAAGTTGCGCAGGACTTGAGTTCATGCAGCTGTGTTATATACTGGGTATGTTGAGTATCATACCTGCTGACTGGGAAACAAAGAGGCCCTTTGGGATGACCACTTTATCTTCTGAGTTCCTGGCCCAGTCAACCATACCTTTACGACCTTTCATGGGGAAGTTGATATCAGTCATCACCGAAACAGCAGGAAGTCTCTGGATGCTGGCCACTACACCATTTGAACAAACACAAACCAACAGAAAAATAAAGATTACTAGTGTGCTAGAGCACTATTTGTGAATGCTGTATGTTTTTTTTCACCTTTTATCCAAGAATAAGGCTCTTGGTAAAATCACTGTAATATAGTACAGTTCATTCAGCTTCAAAAAGGATTTTATTCTGATATATTTCTTTATTGTAATGCTAAAACTGAAGTTGAGATTGTTGTCACTCTGCTGTTAAAATGAAGCTGGCACAACGCTCTGACAACAAAAAAAATATGATAAATTAGTTATTTATTTGGGTTAGTTATATAAAAAGGTTTTGATACTGATACATCAAGCATTTCTGTGTGATCACTCTTTTCTCTTCTGTTTTCTACCTGCTATCGCACCCAGTCGCTCCCAGTTGCTCCCAGTCAGGTGGTACTTCAACAAGAGCAATGTGAGGCTAATCCTACCGCTGATGCAAAAGCTCCATTGTTCTTTGTGCTGTGCCAATAATACAATTTGAATCCTGGCACGACTCCATGATTGACTGAGATCTGTGACAGCAAAGGTGCAGCTGCGTGTTTGGGATGATCCTGCAGCAACCATGAAATCACATAGCACCCAGAGACCTGCCATTAGTGGAGACGCTTGTTCACAGCACCAGATGTTAGGAGCAGCAGTGGTAAGAGCATGTTTATTTGGGTTTGTGGTTTTAGTCACAGGGTGCACCATGGAAAAACAACAGGGTGCTAGAAAGGCTGTCTTTCAGAGTTCTGGATAATTCTGCAGGTAAATGGGGCTTTGCATCTGCCTGATGGGGCTTGGCAGGGCAAATAAAACCATCATGTAGGACGGTGATGCCTCTGAACACTGAGTCAGAGCATTTTATAAGCCTCATTTTCATAAGAAGGAATTATAGCACCGCTTATTATGTGGGAATGTGTTCATAAGAGGTTCAGCATTAAGTAAACTGGGAAGTCAGACAACATAAACATTTTGCATGGAAAAATAATAATAATGAGCATTTAAATCAATTGTACTAAATGTGTGTAATTGAAGTTAATCCCCATTAATGTCAGCATATTTTTTTTTCTACCATGAAGCACATCCTCTTAGGAAACAGCCAGAACAAAACATTACAAAAGTACATGATGCGCTCTGGTCTCAACGCTGCATTTTGTTTTCTAACATGTCCCAAGCTTAACTTTGTCCTTTGAGTGTGTCTTAGCAGAGCGAATAAGTTGCCAGAGAAGAAAGCCTTTTGCAATCAAGGTTATTTTACTAAAAGTAGGAGGACAGAGGACGATACAACAGTACCACTATTTATCTAGGTGTCAAGAGGCTGCCATAAATTAGTGACAAAATGATGCAGCAATATCTTACTCAGCCAGATGCTCTCCACTTGGCTCTTACAAATGAACCCACAAAACTTTCCATTCATTTAATCAAAAGGGCCACGTGACCACTAGGACATGGTGGTGTTAGCTGAAATGTCTATTCCTGGCAACCAAAGCATGTGCAGTGTCCAGGGATTAAATAATTATCCCCCAAACTCTGTGTTCTATGTATTAGTTGCTACTTAGACAAAAATTCCTAAATTGTTTCTCTTTCATATTTCTAATTTCATCTTAATTCTGTGAAGGCCAAGGTGGTAGACACATTCTAGACAAAAAAGAAAAATATGTAGTCAGTTCTTGTTCAAACAGAATCTCACAGAAATGTTCCAGTTTTACTTCCAGCAACCAGAGTAATTCTGTGATATGTTCAGAGAATATAAACCAACCAGAGCTCTTAGATCCAAAGACTTAAGTCGACTAGTCCAGGCCTGAGTCGATGTAAAACATTGAGAGGCAGCTTTGGGGTGTTATGTTGCAAACATCTGGAACAAACTGCCAGTAGAGATGAAACTTTTACCACATGTAAAAACATTTCAATCCAGATTAAAAACTTTTTCTCAAGCTCCTATGAATGAAACCTGCACACTAACTCTATCTTGATAGATAGATAGATAGATAGATAGATAGATAGATAGATAGATAGATAGATAGATAGATAGATAGATAGATAGAT
>JBAMHX010000018.1:10422637-10448370 GCA_037177515.1 Pseudomugil tenellus | reverse complement strand
TAGATAGATAGATAGATAGATAGATAGATAGATAGATAGATAGATAGATAGATAGATAGATAGATAGATAGATAAATGCCAATATAATCAATATATCAGATTCCTTAGAAAAGTCTTTCAAACATTAACTGAAAGGTAAAGGACATGAAAAAACAGAAAACCGTACAACTTTTTGTTTTTAACTGTGTGTGGGTCACATCAGTGGATGCCTTTTTAGACTGATACAGTGTTTAGTTGTATTACTGCCACAAAAGACCTCATGTCATGTCACACCTGGCGGAAGGACACAAGTGAGCCCATCTTCCCAGAGGTCTCAAAAGAAGCCAGAGTGTGACATCATATAATAGTTTTACACAACTCAAGTCTGAGTTTGATATCAAAGATTAGGTGAAGAAAAACATCCCCTGTTCAAAGAATTTGAATAGAAGAAATTCTTAGCCAATTAAGAATCACTTTAAAAGAATAGTTTTCTCATTGTGTGTAAAGAAGAGGTTGTGTGGTAATGCTTTTTGCCATTAAGTAGTAAAAAAAAAACATTTAATGTCTGCCATTAGGTTAAATTGAAAAAAAGTATTAAAAAATACAAAGGAGAAAGGCAAGGGAATATTCTCACATCTTCAAAAGGAAGTCTGTAATGCTCGGCATTATGAAATGCGCTCAAACCTTATTTCCAAGTCCAAAATCCATTAGTTAATTTGACTCGTTTGCCGTTTCATAATGGCATTTTGATGGGTGCATTCATTGAACCATGTTTGGTATGCTATTCCGGTGGGCTAGCTATTCATCATTATGGAAATCATATAGCAGAAAGAGCTGCACAATATGGGCATTTGTTGGAAGTCGGTCAAACGGCAGCTATTGTTCAGAATACAAGGACAAAACATTCAGGTATATAAAAAAATCCAGATCAGGGTTTGATTATTCCATTTTTGACAATGCCTGAGGAAATGCTAAGTCAAACAATCCAGGAGAGAGTATTGCAGAAGCTTAAAGAACCCACTGAAACAAATTACTCATGATCTGTACTCAGACTCAAAAAAGCAAAAAGTGGAGTTTTGATAAACCCTATTCCAACTGCAAAGAGGAACTTCACTAGTTTCACTGTAATTTGTTGAAATCTCGTCAGAAATTTCCAGTGTTTTTTCATAAATCTTGCAACCAACAGACAAACAACAACAAACAGTCTTGTTTGCTATGTAGCAGCAGTGCAAAACATGCTTCAGGCCAGGATGTGTGCTGCTAATCAAGCCTTTCTCAAAGAGAAGCAAAACAGTGCAGAGTCAAAGAGAATGATTTTCACCTTCAAATAGATAATTAAAGTTTAATTTGGTTACTGAAAAAAAGACTTTGAAACAATGAATAAAAAGAAATTCAATGCTTGAAATAGAACTGTGGTCAGAATGGAATCAAGTAAATAATGAGACGAAATGTTTCACATTTTCATTTTATTTTACAGTAACTTTCTGTTTCTGTCTTTTATAATTAACAACATTACTCTTATAGAGGTTCTTATGCAGCATATTTCTAATATTGAATTTAGTGTTAAGTGTTTTCAGGGGAATTTAGCTCATTAAGACCACAGGATCAGTTTCAATTACCATTATTGATTAGCGGTAATTTCAACCCCCTTTCCCTCCCCTACCCAACCTTACTGTGCACCATTTATCCTAAATTAATGATTGTAGTAAAATTGACACAGAGAGCCAGCAGAGCGAAGGGATTACAGCTCCACGTCCAGCAGAAATAAATTGGGGTATGGGCTCAGTGGCTATGGGTTGAATGGGAAAGACAAGTGGTTCTCACCCAAGTTTCCAGTCATCAGATAAGCATTATGGAAGTCTTTCATGCCCAGTCCAACAATGTGGATGAAATCCTCGATGACCTGCATGAGCTCCACTGCTCCAGGGTAGATCTGGGAAGGAAAGAACGGAGAGCCAACATGAATGATCGTCCCATTATTTCAACAATAAATTAGTGATGAGTAGTGTAGAAAAAATGCAAGAGGGAAAAATATAGATAAAATAAACATTAATGCTTGCAAATTAATTACTGAAGATTAATTACAGATTAACATAATAACTTACAATTATATTAGTTAAATTAATTCACAGGGTTTGCAAAAGAAGAAGAAACAGGATTTATAGACTGAAGCATATTTATATGAATGTCATTTTTTCTGTTTTTAAAGTCTAGAAATATTGTTTTACATATCCTCATATCAACACATCGTCATTAGTTTTAGCTGGTTGTTAATGATTTAATATTTTGCTTTACTGAACCTGACACAGATTGTATAAATGTGAGACTCAAATTTCAACATTATCTCACATTTCATTGCTCGTTTAGAATCAGGAAAGAAATGAACATAGAGAAATCCAGTTATTTCTTACAACCCTGATTGAACTGTCCGTGTGACATAAGCCTCAGAGCTGTAATCACCAGCTCTGCCAGCACAGTTGCTGGTTGGCTTCTCCTCTGAAAAGCCCTGCCAAGTTGAGGGCGATGGCTTCGGTACATGTGCCGCCTCATGGGCATCGGCACTCAGTGAGAGAATGTAAAGACAGGGATTCAGCACCACGGATAGCTACACAGCTTGACCAGTGGCACTGCTGCTAGTCAGGTCAGACCCCTCCCCGAAGTAAACAAACCAAAATACATTCTAATCTACTAAATGAATGACCCTGAAACGATTGGATCGCCGTCCTGGCTGAAATTTAGTTGGTCATGGGTGAGATCTAATGAGAAGCTGGGCTGCAGAACAGATGTGTCATGCATGACCACATTTTGGGCGGCGCAGAGCAGTTCCGTAATACCATTTCAAATCCATTACATGATTTATGCCCTGCTGTACAAATATCATTGCAGGACTACAAAACAAATGTGTTAGCACACAGTGATGATGCCATGCAATTAGAGAAAGCCTCTGAGTGGCATTAAGCAATTAACACTCCGGTTTGAGTTGATATTCAACAAACACCTGAGGCAGGTATTTCCCTCCCCAGTGTGTGTACACATGCCTCTGCATGTGTTGCTGCTGCTTAGCCTGCTGAGTGGATCCGAGATGCAGAAGTCGAGAGCCTCTGACACAGCAAAGTGAAAGCCATAGTGGGGGAGAAGAGCACATCATGTCGCCCCTTCCGGCATGTCTGACGCAGAGTGCAGTCATGCTCATTCTGCTGGTCTCCATGGCAACCATGAGATGTGAAGGCAGCGGAGGGAAATGGCTGCAGTGGAGGTTGTGTAGACAGAGCTCTTCCTTTCCTTGCCATGGTAACAGTGACAGGGGGTGAATATATAGTGATCTCTGCACAAAGCCAACTCTCCAGCCAGTAAAACCTCAGTGAGGTGTTTCATGTGAGCATTTTGAATATCCCCAGCATGCGAGTGGGTGCAGTGGAAACTGAGCTCATTAATGTAACTACACTCAGCAAGGGAGGAAAAACGTTTGACTGAATTCCAAGCGTCGACTGTTGAAATCAGACGACGACGCTCAACTTATGTCCAAATGTTGATGTGATGAAACTAGACGCACACAAATAAGCACAGAAATGATTCATTGTGTCAGGTTTCTTTTTCTGGGTGTTCAATTGCAGACATTTCCAGTGTCTCCACTTTTTTAAAAATCTCTCTGTCTTTGTCTCTGACGCATTCTCACTGACGAAATTGCTTGTTTGCGAGCTCTCCCCACAGACAACATACCATTGGGGGCTGCCAAACTAAAGCTCCCGTAAGTAAACATATAATTACTGCCCATATAGACAGCCAAGGCTGGCACTCTTAGGAATGCTTGAACTCCTTGTGTTCGTCTACCATCTTAGCAGAAGCCAGGTGTGGAGAAACTGAGCCAAATAAGGAAAAAGAGAAAAAAAAAATCACAGGAGCTCTGACTTATTTTAAGGCAATACTTCAGTCATATGTCAGTCCAGGTGACAACCAATTTAAGTCAATTTACCAGTGAAGGTGACAACTGAGCAGATGCCTCTTTTCAGACTTGCAGTCATCACAGATGGTATCTCTGTCAGAGTCTGGATTTGTGTGATTTCAAGGTTCAGGTTGTCTCAGACACCAGTGGCAGTTTTGAAAACGAGACTTGCCACCTCTCAAGCAAGGAGACAAATCCAACAGAGGACATAGCCAAAAGCCAGTCTTTATAGAACACACACTTAGTCCGGCTCAGCTTCTGTTACATTCAACTTTGCTGCAGTCTCACAGTGCATTATTGCCTATATTTAATGAAACAGATTTTGTTACAATACTTCTCTTCCTTTAGATGCAAACAAAGAACTGATTTTTTTCTCCTATGGCATGAGAAATTGCATTTCTAAACTGTTTTTTTATAGTTTAAAATCTAATTTAGCTGCATGTCTAATGAAACTGTTTGCATTAATCTGTATAGGCTGGACAAAACATGCATGTAGGAGGAATGAGCCCTGCAGACTTTTTCCTTGGCAGTATTGCTGCCACCATGTGGACATCCGTGGTACTAGTGTTCTAAATCAGGCCAGATGTCGCACCTGCTAAATGACCTCATGATCATACGAGGAAGTGTAATATTATCTTAAATCCAAGCTGACTTCTCTTTGTTTCTGCTATTCAGATGTAGTTACTGCAAACATGCAAAGGGTTGAATGTTGAGGCAAACAACAATCACGTAGAACTCTGAATTATTCATTGTAGCCTACTGCCACATGCTTACCTTTTGTGCATCTTCCCATTTCTCCTTATTTTCCTCTTCTAAGATGTTGCTGATGATTTGAAAAAAGTTCTGTGGAAACGATAAAAGAGAAAACACACATAACACACCCACACAAAGTATCACAGGCGCTGCAGCAAGCTGCTTTTAAAGTCTCGATAGCATGAGCTCTAAAAGAACTGTTATGTATAATACACTGACATTTGTGGATGCAGGAAAACATGGATTTCTATAAAGGGATAATGATGGTCCCTGCAGGGGATGATAGCACAGGGAAATTTTCAGTTGGAACCATGGTGGCAAGCGAAAGAAGAAAAAATGGAATATGTGGTTCAGCTCTGAAACAAAAAAATACACCTTAAAACCTCCCGCCGCTTGCAGCAAACACTTATTGCTACAGGAGACAAGCACAAGCTGCAATCAAAAAATAGGAGAAAAAGAGATGAAAGGGAATGTTTGAGCAGCTGTGTGGATTGTCTTCTTCAGTGGTGGAAAGCAAGGTCTGCTTGGGGTGCATGCCTACAGTAGTAATAGGACCCCTGTCTGATCTTTCGCCTTGTTATTTCGTCTGGTCTACAATGTGCCTGAGGGAGTGGCTCTCTCTCTTGACACAGGCTATCTTGTTTTCTACTTGAATGCTTATGCTCCCTCTGGTGGTAATGTGCCCACTTTAACACTGCATTAGTGCGCAGGCATACAGAGGGGTTGGGCTGGCTGAATGGTCTCCTGCCTATCCCCCCCATCCTCCTGCCCCTCCACACACACACACACATACACACTATAGAGTTTTCCTAATAACCAGGGACAGGATGCTCTCCTCATCTCATAGATTTTCTATGGAGGGGAAAATGGCTGAATGGGGCCAGGTTCTTCATCCATAGCCAGCACATTTGAGTTTCATTTCCACGGAATATTAGGACTATAAGCCTTATAGCCAGTGGAAACAGCTGATAAATGTGCATAAAAGCAGCAGGAACTAAGAAAAAACTATCCCTGACATTTTGTTGTCCAAATATCACAGAGCTTTGCAAGTGCATAATAAAGTAATTTAAATATGTGATTTCATTATCTACATCCTTACCTACATCATAAGGTGCATCCGACCATTTTACAGTTCAAGCTCAAATAATCTGGTGTACACGTCACTTTAACAGGAGAGTTTCATTGCTTTACCTGATTAAATGTATTTTATTCATGCTGATATTTCCTGCTGCTAAGATCTGCAAAACAGTCCCAACAATACAAATATATATAACATGGTGAAAAAGATAAGTAGCAGTTATTGCACTGTGTAATTTGGGACTTGCTAAAAACTTTTATATTATTATAAAGCAGGAAATGTTTACTCTAATAATGAAAATTGTTGCTGGACAAGAGTTATTTCTCTCATTTCCTTGTACAATTCCTTCCATCTCTATGGGGAGGAATGACATAATAACATGCTTGATAATGCAACAAAGCAAGACAAGAACCTCACAAAGGGATGGTAAACGGGTATTAGAATAATCACTTACACATACACACATGCCTACAATATTCAAATTTTGTTTTGCTTCTACCATCACAGAAAAGAATATCAATTATTTTTCTTTCCCTTTATAAAAATCTAAATCACAACAGATAAATTAAAATAGCTTAAGAAAAAACAACACGACACATCAGCTGTGTCAATCATTCAACTGGACACCTTAAAGACAATAAAGAGGCCTGAGAAGGGTATCTTTAGAAATGTCTCAGGCTTGAAAGCATAAATTGTCTCATTGGAGATGGAGGTGGGGCTTTGGCTATAATCTCCATCATCCTATTGACATAGAGAGGATCAGACTGCAGTTAACCCCAACAGGATGAGATGAAACAGCTTAGAGTGTATCAAGATCTCCTGATATGATAAAGCCACGAGATGGGTTTGTCAGTCTTTGTGTAATTTCAGACATGATCTAAAGCATCTAACACAGTTGGTTTCAAAATGCATTACTGTTGAAGATGCTGCTGACAAAACAATGCAAATGGACATTTGCACACTACTGCTGCAGGCAGGAAACCCAGTGTCCACTTACTTGCACATCATCTGATGATGGCTCATAGCTTGCCCTCTTGAAGGTTTCTGTCACATTGCGAAGGATCTCCACTGAACACAGCAAGTCACCTGCATAAAAGTTCCTCCTCTGGGTCAGATCAAGCAGGTTTTTTGTGACCTGGGACATCCCATCTCCTGCCAGCATCCTCTGGCCCTTTGCAAGGTGCCCATGAACCTCCAAGAACAGGAGAAGACAGAACATGAGGCATCAGCGTCCAATGACTCTTTTGAAGATACTTGCTAAGCTACACACTTAGATTAAATGAAGTGCAAAAAATCACGAAGAAAGACTCTGCTCTCCAAGGCCCTTAATTTGACACTTATATCTAAGCCAGGCTGAACTATATTCTGCCTTGCGGATGTTTTGAAATGAGCCAATATGAATAAAAGAGTTAACTGGAGCAGAAGACACACATTTAGGGAGGAATTGCACAGTGGAATGACATTTCACATCATTGCACAGGGTTCGTGTTCATAAATATTCTTTCACAGGTGCACTGTGAAATGTATGTGTGATTTCCGCCTCTTATAAATTATTTTATCTTTAATCCTCATGGAGAATTAGAAAGTGACCTATGACAATGGAATCACTGCTGTGTTTCCATGTATGTAAAATGCAAAAATGCCAAATCTAAATAGCATAATATTACATGAACCAGCTGTAACTAAAACCAACTTTTATGTAACTAAAATGTGTTATCACATAAGCAACGAAGCAGCAGTGAGACAGAGTTGCAAAACTAATTATTTTATTAAGTTTGTCTGAATTTTTGTCCTCCAGTCCCTTAATGCAGTTAATTCCCATTTCACAACAGAGAAAATGTTTTTTGTAATTTATTAGAGCAGATCATATTCAACAATAAAGGCAATTAGCTTGTTTGGGGGGGGAAACAGCCTAACAACAAAGACATAAATGAGAACTTGCCAACAACTATAAATCAAACATGTTTAAGGAAAAGGGAATACTCATCTATTAAAAGTGAGAAAATGACCAAATCTGTATTTTAATTTGCTCATCTGTTAAAAAGTTGTTAATCTTTGACTACTGTGATGAAAATGGGGTGTGTTGGGAAAACATTGGGGATGTAATTTATGATACATTGGAAACAGAGGCTGTGAAAGGAAGCTGACTTTGCACCTACTGATTGCTGCAAGTATCTGAATTCATTTGTTATGCATCGAGCATAGCTGGGCTGCTCCCAGAAGGCCATTCCACGGTGATCCAAAGAGCAGCGTCGACTAGTGGTGCCTGTGAGAGGGATGGAGACAGCAACATATTTGAAGAGGAGATTCAATGAGGAAGGGATGAGCAGGCAAAAAGAGGGGGTGGGGGGAAGGGGTGGGGTGAAGAGAGGGTGAATTAAGTCCAAGGGATACGCAAAAGAAAAGCAGATTTAGTGGAGTGGAGAGGAGTGAGACAAAAAGAAGAGAGAGAGAGAAAAAAAATGTTGTCATGAGAGAATTATTGTTTTTCCTTTGTCTCATTTTATCGCTCAGCATCAAAATCTGTAACTCTCATTAAGGTTTGCTGAATCTGAATAAACATTTTCATAGAAAGAGGCAGACAAAGACTTATGGTGTTCTTTTCAATCATATTTGAACAGAACTGGCTTATTACCACACTCCCAAGGCTTTCAGTATGCGCATTGCATGCCGCGATATTAAAGCGTACAGTTGTTTACTCAAACATGCCACAGCTCAGCCATGACGGCATTTAAACAGTGATCCTGAAAAAGAAGAGCCACCCAAAACCCACCCACATCCTTATGAACAGCCAACTTAAGGGTCCAACATCACACCTTCCCAGCTGTCAACCGGGTGGAGTGCACTTCACACATACCCCTACAGCTCCAGCACAGGTGCTTGACATCCTGAGGAAAACTCCCACAGTACAAAACATTTCCCCAGGCCAACGTGCATCACATAAACTCTTTGCTATCTCTTGCTCGCTCTCTTTCTCTTTCTCTCTTTCCATCTTTCACAGACTAACACACACCGACAGGAAGAGATCAAAGCCACACCTCCTACGCCCACCTTTTCCACAGCTACGGCTTGGAGATATGCACCGAAGCCAGCAGTACACACAAAACATCCCTATATGGTGGGGGCGCCCATGCAGCACCATGAGACAGCCCACGGGCCAGCAGCAGAGGCCTGCTGCTTTACACCGTGCTGAGCATCTGTCTTTTCAAAGCTAGAGCTTCACTTGCGTGATTAATGTTACAGTGTCATGAATCAAACGCAAACTTTCAGCCATTATTGCTGAAAGCTATGAAAAACAACATTATTTTAAAGGAAAATTAGGCATTCGTTGAGTGTTGTTGGCTCTGACATTGCGAAATGTCACTGTTTACTGAGAAAGCCAGCTTGTTTAAGTGGAAAAATGACTAAAGGACACAAAGCAATTAGCATTCAAGAAATATTTAAAATTCACAAGCACAACAGTTGCTAAAGAGCGTGAGAATAGTCCCTGTGTATTAATCCAAAAGATAGGTTTGAGTAAACAGCGAAAGAAATAGACTATTTACGAGATAAATGTTAGTATTTGACACAAGATAACCTGCTTTTGCAACAATTCTCAAATGTGCCCACTTGCAATTTTAATGTGAACACAGCGGTTTTTTTTTAATGAGAAATGGCCTGGACCAAGCTTCTTTTTTTTTTTCACAATAATTCTGCAGGAAAAAAAATGGACTGTTTTGGTTATGGGTGGGGGTTATTTACTTCAAAATATCTCAACTCCACACCTGTTATCACCAAATACTACTGCACTTGTTATAAACCTCAGTGTACGTATCACCCAGAATTCTTTTTCCCAGATATTTAGAACAGGATCTTACTTGGCTTTGATCTCTGTCGAGATCAAACAAGGTCAGAGAGAGAAACTTGAGGCCTTCACTGTGATTCCTCACCAATCTGTCATCTGTCCTTGCATCATCAATGAAGTATGTAGAGTAGGTTGAGTATGAAATATAGGTCACTGGAGATGCGCTTGATCAAATTCAAGGCTGCGCTCCACCAAGGCATTGACCTGCCACTGTTTACTTTTACTGCATCCTGAACTTGGGTCTCATTAAAGGAGAATTTTTATTCAAACATCCCTCCCCCAAGACGAAAAGTTAAATCAGTGTTTAATAACTGTGAAGGTCGAGTTAAGTCAAGCCAACAAACTCTGAGAAGATATTAAGTGGACCTCACCATCATCCAGGGATGTAAAAACAAGAAAAAACATAAAAATATTTGAAAAACATGTCAACATACCTCCCACATACATGAATAAACTGACGATACTAATATAGAATGAACACGTTTATTCTCATAGATGTTTTTTGTTTGCTTGCCAGCAACAGTAAGAACATTTCCCCAGCATTTCCTTGAGAAGGGTTTGTTAAACATTCTGTGGCTTTTATGCTTTAATTGCTCCTTCTTTTAGCCAGATGACTTGAACTCTAATTGATAATTGAGATTTAAGCCTCATTACATAGTGCATAAATAAACTTTATGAAGCAAAATCTCTTGTGCAAAATAATTAGTAACTTCAGGTGTCAATGGACAAAAAGCTGCATGAAACAATATATGATTAAAAACTAAGATAATGATTGCAACATGCTTTGCTGCTATTAATAAATAGATATATTCACATTAACTTCAGATATTTGCATAGTTTTACAAAAATGGTGGTACTTGGGGTGTTTTTGTCCAAATTAAATTCAGGAAAATTTCTTTATATTCATTTGAATTTTTCTTTTCTTCTTCTTGTGTTTTATCTTGCACAACATATATTTACAAATGTACCAATCTTTGTTTGACAAATACAAGTAGAACAAATAAATCTGCTGCAAGTGAGTATCCCCACATCTTTCCCTCCCATCTTGCCTCGGACGGCAGCTGTCCTCCATGATCACCAAGGCGGTGCTGATGGCCTTGCACTCTTCCTCTGATGACCTTGATAATGATGGTGACAATAGCTGAGTACGTGCTGAAGCCCCTTAACACATTTGGATGCTTCACACCACCTTCATTCACGTAGCCTGTTTTGTTCTCGCGCTTTTCCTGATCAATATTTCATCTTTGCTTAGCTGTGCTATCAGGAGCCAGTGTGTATCAGACTGACCTGGAAAAAGACCCTATCTGCACCTTAACAGCTACTCATTTATGGTTTGATCATGCTGCAAGTCAAAAGGTTGGGTAGTGTTTTTATTTATTTATGTGTTATTTGTTGTAGTATTGTGTGAAACTAAAAGTATAATTAAGGACTTTGCAATGAAATTAAGCCAGATCTGAATTTTTTTGGTATCATTATCAGCATCTTTTTTTTGTGGTAACCACTTTTGAAGAAGAACTCTGCTTAAACATGCAAAATATCCTTTTGCTATTGTGCTTTTTGTGAAACATGATTATTCATCATTTAAGGTTAACTGTATTTTGTGTGCTGATTAGGTGCATAAAAGCATTCCAAAGCACATGCACTTACAATCACATAGAACACAGCCCTGATTTTTCAGTTTGCAAATCTAATATAAAACATAATTAAAACAAAATAGAAAAGTGCTGTTATGAGTCAAGCATCACACTCTGCCTAGTCTTTCTCATTAAGACATTTTTTTATGTTAAATAGATTCTGAATCAGTAAAGGACTTATTTGTGCAACAATATAGAACAAAGACACACACACACACCTTTTCAATGCTAGATGAAATGTGTGACATAGTTATTGGCTATAAAACTAATGCCGAGCCAGAAAGCTAATGTCATGCTACTAAATCTTCCACTGCTTAACTTTGCCGCAGGTAAGCCATCTGTAAATAACAGTGAGCTTGCTACAAGTTTGCCAGTTAGCCGTTTTACGGTTGCGGAAGAAATGTCAAATAAGAACATCAGATGATTTCACTGCTGCTTACTGTGCCAATCCAACATGCAGCAGTTGCATCCATCAGCTCCTTATTGTCCTGTTTGTTTGTCAGCAAAATGACCTTCGGCTAGAACAAAAGTAATCTGGATAACAGCAGATTTATCAGATGCTGCACTCCTTTTGTCTATCCACAGTGCTTTTAATTTCAAGAGTTGGGCATTAGTGTCACCTTCTCACAGAACCTACATCCATTTCTCTCAGTCCACCTATTACCGCCTCTGATTTATGTCACAAAACAGACCTCAGAGTGTGTTTCTTTAAACATGAATCCAATATCACAGTTAAAAACTTTCCTCATCTAGTGCATAGACTCATTGATACAGCCTTAATATGGATCACTGCATGTGGAAATGGACCAAATGGATATTTCCCCTTTATTCAAAAAGAGAAACACATTTAATAACACCTACAGCTATGCTGTTAAGTCTTGCTGATATAACCCACCATGCAAAGATCGCTACTTAAAAAAAACAAAAGGGTCCCTGTATACTTTCTATATTTAGGATCTGCTCTCTGTGGGTGCAGAAATCTAGTATTATTCATCACACGGTGGTTAAATCAAAAGCAATTTTGAACAATGACAGAATAACAATAGAGTAGAATTGCAGGGTAATTCTCCCCACTGTGCAATGACGCTTGCAGTTGTTAGCAAATTAATGTGATTCAAACGGCCATTTAATGAAAGTAAGCTGAATTCAAGTCAATCTATTACATTTGCTTCTAGTAAAAGTCTTCTTCCTCATCAATATTAAAATACATTTTACTGTATAGTTGCACTTTTAAACTTACATGACAGAAAATGACCCCAAAAAACAGATAATAAACAGTAGTTTGTGTTGTTTTTGTCCTTACCTGTGGCATTTTGAGGGCATCTGTTGAAGGCCAGCTCCCCTGAAGGGGTCCGTCGCCACACCATTGACACTGCATAGTCCTCTGGACAAATCTCATACGGTGCTGGAGAGCAAAATGGTATAAGTGATGCGACAGAAAGCAAAGTGCTTTTATATGTATTTCTCAGATGATGCAAGAATTTCCTCATACTCCATACAAGGAGGTATGGAAATATTGGAGATCAAAGCTGTATAGTATCAGTGAATGTGAACATGGGAGTAGAACGATAACATTATTCTTCTTTTAAAACAAAGCTTGTGTTTTGATGTTTACATGGAAAAATACTATATTTGCTTTATAAAACAGAAACATGAAAAGACTTAAAAAATCATGTCAAGAGAGTTTATTTATTTTTATTGTTTTATATTTTTCATTACGAACCTTTTACCATTCATAAAAAATTGACTGATGTACTTGAACAAAATGTCTGATTTTTATCTCTCTCCACATAGCTTCTCTCCTAAGCTGTTAGAATCCCTCAAATGAAAGCGCCACTCAGTTGAAAATGTCGGAACCTGCTAAAACATCAGTAAAAAGATGCATGCAATAACTTGAGTTGTCACCAGTTCACGAACACATTGAGACCACAGCTGAAGTTTTACACAATGAGCTATGAAATATATTTTTATATGTATATTCATATGGGCATCCAACAGGCATCTGAGGAAACAATCTGAAGGGTTAACCTGCAAATGGAACTTATAAGAGAGAATACACACAACATAAGGTGCAGCTGCTCTCTACACGGTGAAACCAAGCAAGTGTGGGGGGAAAATTTTATGGACGAAATATCAATCAGTGGATTACCTGAAGGCTTTTTGGTTGATTTCTTTTCACATTCTGATTTCTTTTCCCCGAGGTGTTTGTCGCACCCCACTGTGGACACTAGTTCAACTGTATGTTTAATGTTGCACTTACTCGTACAGAGTAAGCGTGTATGATGAAAGAAGGCCTTTCTATCTTCTTTTTTGTAGACTTTACATTATTTAAACAATATGTCTCCTATTTTGGATGAATATTCCAGATTTTAATCTGTTTCACTGTAAGTCTGTTTATGCAGGGATTCACCTGGACAACGTTGGTCACTGCACTTTCGAACTTCTTCTCCATTTCCATCACACTGCTGCCCAGTCACTGCTGCCCCCTGGCACACCCGGGCTCGTCTCTGCCATCCACCATCGCAGGACTTAGAGCAGCCGCTCCACGGACCCCAAGGATTCCACTGGCCATTCGCTAAAACAGAATCATTCACTTTAAGAAACTCATACTAAGAGATAAAATATGTAAAGTAACCTCAAAAGCACAAGATAGGGAATGTGACAGTTTTGTTCTTGTAACCTTAAACTTTTAATAAGTGTCTAAAACATACAATGTGTAAGAGACACTTTGTTCGCAAAACTCTAAAAATCAACATTAATAAGTAATGGGAATCACGATTGGTCACATCACTTGACCAATTTTAAACCACATTTATGCTAGTCCAAAGTAATTGAGTGCTCTATGCCCTTGTAATGAACACTGTTAAACTGTGTATTACACACACACACACACACACACACACACACACACACACACACACAAAGAGAGGTCCCCTTCAGCAATGAAGTAAATCCCATGTCCTTGTCTGAATGGCACAACACCTTTTAAGCAGGAAAAATACTCAACTCCTTTTTTTAACCTCCACTTGTCCCTTCGTCCACATATGTGACCATATTTCATGTCCTACAACTAACCTCTGTTAGGATTGCATCCGGAGGAAAGGGAAAAACAGA
The DNA here is from genome assembly GCA_037177515.1 of Pseudomugil tenellus. Lineage (NCBI taxonomy): Eukaryota > Metazoa > Chordata > Actinopteri > Atheriniformes > Pseudomugilidae > Pseudomugil > Pseudomugil tenellus. The sequence continues at coordinate 10,434,025 of JBAMHX010000018.1, read as the reverse complement.
AACCATTGTGACCTGTTGGCGGAAACGATCTGCAAGACATTGATCAAATCCCAGCAGACACTGACATCTCTGCCCACACCAGAGCAGCTGATTCCTCAAGCAGATGCATGCTCATGTGCTTCAAAGAGCTCATTGTGCCAACAATCCACCAGAAATACATTCGATTTCAGAACCATGTTTTGCTGAAATGAAATGCTGCTTGGGTGCTTTTTTGTTGTTATTTGCAGTCATTTGACTCCGTTTTTTACATTAATCTATTTTGTGAATATTTTATCAAATAATTCCCTTTTAGGAAATGTAATCATTTAAACCCATTTTGGTTTGTTTTTCAAAGAGGTAATGATTTTTAGCTTGAACTGTGTGGAGGCAGTTGATCTGAGCCATCACGGACAGTGAGCTGAGTTGTTAAATGATGTGTCGTCTGACTAGTGTTTGATGTTCCCCTCTTGGAAACACATGAGAATTGCTAAATAGGTAGGCTTCATTAAATGAATAAATTGTATAATGTATCATCTCACTGTGAGGCAAACAACACCGTCTCCTTCTTCATCATTATAAGCACAAATCAAAATTATGCCTTTACATGTTTTTATTGCTCATTTAGGGGTTACCGAAGAGCACAAGGCTGGCTCTCAAAATTGAGAGTGACTTTCCACACACACACACACACACACACACACACACACACACACACACACACACACACACACACACACACACACACACACACATACACACACCAGTGAAATACAGCGGGATGAAAAAAAACAGAAAAAAAGAAAACCTTGGTGTTTTACTCAGCTGCAGAAAAAATTCCATCAAGAGATTATGAGAGTGCTCAGACCCTTTACATGATCAGACAATTCAAAGCCTGACCGAGACCATTAAGCTGACGTCTTTGAGCGTCTAATACATCTGTGATGTTGACAGACAGTTTGGGCAGCAAACCCAGATTTATGTGAAAAGCATATAGAATATCTAACTGGATTTTTTTTAAATCCAATTGATAGAGCATGGTCTTAAACATAATTCTTGATTCTTACAACAGAGCTTTGATTCCTGCTATGAGGGGTTTTAGTAAGACAGAAAAAGTGTGCAAGCTCAGTGAAATCTGGCTCAATATTCAATCAGAACACAACAGCAGTGATTGTGGCATTTCTTGACGTGAACAACCATAATTATGAGAATATAAGATGGGTTGTTGCTTTTTTTCTCTCTCTCTCTTTCTGGTTTAAATCATGATTTCTACTTTAGAGATGAAAGCTTGCATAGAATTAAGAGGCTCAGGATTTTACCTGTGCAGTCAGGATTATGGCACTCTCTGCTTTCTGCCCAGTGACCGCGACATTCAGATCCCCCATGGGCGGCTGCTGAGCACTGCCTGGTCCTCTGCTGAGTGCCATTGGCACAGGTCACCGAGCAATCGCTCCAAGAGCTCCACTCCTGCCACTGTCCGTCCACTGAGGCACCAACCACAACCCAACAAGCACGTCCCAAGTGAAGGGAAAAAAAGAGGGCAAACAGAAACGGGAGGAGATATTCAGATTTCTATTGTCTCTAGGATTGAAAGCCAATAAAACAGATATTAATTGAAGGGCAAGATATTACATGGGTATTTATTCATCTTAAAGAAATGGACTACACCTGGGTATTTTTTATTTATTTAGCCAGAATTTCTTAAAAACAGCCAAAGGCAAAAGGATAATGAGATATAAAAAATGGGTTTGGTGAGGTATCTTCATATTATAATTTATGTTATAAAAATGTCAGGCATTCACGGTCTAGAAAAACTATTAGTTAGTTGCCTCTTTTACTTGGCATGATGAGAACCTCTGGATTAAATGTTTTTTGCTGAGTGTGCTACCAGAGCGCTGCTAACATGTAATGTGTAGAAAAATTCATCATCCCTAATCTGCTTACCATTCACAGGCAATCACAGATAAGTGATTCTGATGTCAGTATAACAGCATATGCTCTCAACAGGCTTTTACTAACCTGCATTAGTGTGCAAGGTAAGTTATTTTAAATTGACTACAAAATCCTGCATTTGTTGACATGTTTACTTACCTTTGCTTTACTGCATTGATTATTGATAGTGTGGCTCGTTGTAAGATCACCTTGAAAAATTCTAAGGAACTGATCTTTTAAAATAAGTTAATCGCCACAATTTTACCTTTAAGGCCCTCCTGTCTTCATACCTTGAGAGATAATTGTTAATATTGCTAGCATGAATAGATTGATATAGCAGACAGATGATACCTGGGCATAGGGCTATGTTGCAAAGCTTAGTCTGGGTCTCAGGTCCATCACAGGCCCTGCCTCCATGCTGGGGAGGAGCACACATCCTAGTCCTAGTGCGGTGACCCCGGCCACACGTGAATGAGCACAGGCTCCACGGTGACCACTCTTCCCATACACCGTGTACTGCGGGCACAGAAAATGCGTCAGCCCTAATCAAAGGCTTTGTCACCGTTACAGCACAAATAAACCCCACAAAAACCGCATTGAGCCATAAATGAAACAACATCAATCAAAGTATTTAGCAACATGTTAGAGGAAGACTGAACACACAGAGAGTGTGGGGTTTCATTAAGTCTCAGCCACAAGATTCAATGTCCTCTGTCATAAGCTCAATAACTAGAAATGACTGTACGACCAATACAGCACACCAGAAAAGATAGAATAGATTTCTATTACAACTTTCTAATACATTACTTAAGTGATGAGCAGCAAATCTGCATAATGTTAAGAGTTATGTAGACTTGGTTGGTGGCAGGAGGTCAGATAGCTGTAGATTTTCAGATTATTCTGGGCTGGAAGCGATTCTTGAAATTCAATTCGATTCAATTCAACTTTATTTGTATAGTGCCATTTCAAAACAATGTTGTCTCAAGGCAAATCTTCATACTCTGAAGTTTTTTTTTGTTTTTTTTTATCATATAGGAAACTGCCCTAAATTTATTGTGAGTTATTTTAAATTCAAACAAGTGGCTTTTTTTTTTTACTTATTTTGTCCAAGTGATCAAAGATAAAATGCCCATTCTAACTAAATATCAGGCTTTACAAACAAAAGAGAGCATTTCTTCAACATTAACTATTTTTCATTTGGCATTTTCTTATCAGGTATATTCATGCATGTCAGACAAATCAATATAAGAATGTTTCAAATGGGAGTGATTATCTCCTAAGTAATTACAGTGCTTATTCTAAAATCTGCTAAATTTTATTATTTTAGATCTTGTAGGATACATTTTGCTGCCACTACAGTTGCTTTATAAGAACATCATTATCTAAAAAGGAACAATGAGTTTACAATAGCAGCACTATGATGTTCCATTATCAGTCTTTTTCTTTTAAACAGAAATACAGAAATATTTCATCTTAAGAATAATGCTCTCATGCTTTCTCTTCCCGTTTCATACTGTTTTTCACTGTAGATGTTTTTCCAGCACTTTCTATCACTAGAATATTATTAATATATGCTTCACCTAAAGTTGTCTTTTAAATAAAAATACATGAATCTTGCTTCTTGATATCCCAGCCACTTTTTTTCTTTTAAATACATACTTAAGAGTTAATTATAAGATATGTCAAATGTTCTCTAACTGCAGCATTGTAAGTGTTCTGGAAAATGTTCTTTATTAAATTGTTTATACAGAGTATCTGATGAAAGGCATGATTCTAGTTGCCTCTTGGTTTATGTAAAGGTTCAACTAGTTTCTGGCTGACAGATGGAAAGTTTTCACAGAGCTGCAGAGAAAATTTGCCAAAGTTTTACATTGGATCGGAAAATATGGAAACCTGAGAAGCAGGCAGAAGTGAAATAGATACTGTTTTACCTGGCACGCGAGGAGATTAAACACACTCCTTTCAAAATGTAAAAAGATTAAGCACATTTAAATGTCATAACAGCAGTCGAATTCTTAATTAAATCAACAAGGAGCATTTAGTGACAGAGTTGAGCACTAGGATTAATTTTAGGAGAATTATAATTGTATGAATTTTAAAAAACGATGTGCTTGTACAAGGTGTATGCTTTTGCAGAAGAGAGGCAATGCAGGAAATGTCTGGAACATCAGAAATAAAGCAGTTGCCAAATTCTGTTTATTTTTAGGTAGACTGAGGTCTACCATCTTTTAATTGCAAACAGGGCTCAAGACCTAAGAAATCTGTCTGCCTATTTTTCCCACAGGGAATTGGTAATTCCTCCTCAAAAGGGTCCCATTCCACAGCAAGCACCCAGAGTTAAACTTCATGAAGTACAGTATTTGGGTGTAGTTGTATCCTGGGATCAAGTCTGTGGTCCACCATAAGGCAACACGGGGTATGCTCCAGCCCCTGCCTCCAGGCACTGCTTTGATGCTCTTAACTAAGTGTCCCCTGGTGGTTTGAGGATTTACTTTGATAATTTAGGGTTCAAAGCACGCTGCTAGCTGATGGAAAAGGATTGTGTTTTTTTATGTGTCTCTGAACTACAGCCATAATTATGGACATGAGCTATCATGTTTAGCACAAGATCACTGGCAGTATTTGACATGCTTTTGGTGTTTTGGTAAAAAAAGAATTGGACTTGCTTTTCAAGCCTTACATTGAAGTTGAACCCATTTAACTTGTTAGCTTTACTCAGCTGAACCCCACATAAAACATCATTGTGATGCAGAAAGAAATTTCAGCCATTGATTTTGCTATGCAGCTCATATTTCTTGTGCTGTAGATTAAGAGCACTTTCAAAAAGAGACGGAATCACTTTTTAGGTAGGTTATTGTCTTAATTTTTGATGAGTAAATTATTAAACATATTAGAAAGAATTGTCAATCATACTAAATCTCCCTACGTTTTCCACTACTTGTTTTCCATGTTGGACTTTTCTAATTATCAAAGATTATATCACCCTTTCTGATGTCAAGATAAACATACCACATCATGCACACCATTCTTAATACTTGGCTGTGAAAACACAATTTTTGCACTACGACCACCTCGATTACATATACTATTTTATGCATATGAGTTTCAAAATAGCCAATACAGGACTAACATTTTTAGTCTTTTCATTATCCAAAGCCTGGGGTAGCTACATAATTTTGTTCATGGAACTAAAAATGTTTAAAACATATCAACAAAGGGCAAATCTTTTTCTTTTGTATGCAGAAACTCTCCAGTACAGAGAGAAATTAGTTTTTGTTGGGAAAAAAATGTTTCTGAGCTGTGCACCTTCATTCTTGGCTAATATTAGTTATAATTTACTAAGCCAGCTGTCTAAACTCTAATACTCCAGCTCAGGTGAGTCTTTTATTTCTTTTGTATTTATATGGCAACATACACCACACAATCTCACTCAGTGAAATGGTATTGGATTATATTTTGAAATAAATTATTTATAATTAGTTAGGTGACCACTTTTAACAGCTAACGTCTGTTTATTAGGACAAAAATAAGGTGAATAAAAAGCATATTGATAAACAAATTGGCTAAATCTATATTACCTTTGGTTTTACTTGATATTTGAGTGAAATAATAAGCAAAAATGTGAATGCTAAACTGATGAATTGAAGAATTATTTTAATAGAAGGAACGGGATGCTACAATGTAACCCCAACTTGCCTTAATCTGTGCTCTAAAAATTTAACCCTGCATTTACACTGCCTGTGAGCACTGTGTGAAAATCCTGCATGGTGCAAATGTCAGATATAATCAAAGTTCCTGGTCTGTTTTCTCTCTGAATAAAATTCAGAGGAAGAAAATAGCTCAAGCTTTGTTGAGGCGGGAGTAGACGAAACTAGTGATTTAAAGGAACTTTATAAAACATATTGACCGATGTGTTAAGATGAGGATCTTGAGGATGCAATTCCAATTCAGTTAGATTCATGTTAAGCATCCATCTACAGATCTAATGATATGTGAAGTAAAATTGCTAACTCTTAAAATAAGAATTGTGGAGAGGGGTCATGGTCTTGATCTGCTTCTTTTTTGCTTAGTTTTATTTTCTTGAGAAACCTAGGGTTTTTTTGTTTTGTTTTTTCCTCTGAGTTAAATGGCCAAAATGGAATGAGACACAAAAGCACTGTGATTTAGGCTCTTTTGAAATGACTCATCCACTTCCTCCCCACCAGAGTATTCAGCAAGAGAATCACCCTTTTGAAAACTACCAACATCCCTTTTACACATGGTGCATCCAAAAGTTGAGTACATCACCCCAGAAATCAAAATGGGAGAGGCTCGCAGTGCATTTTTTAAAACCTGATTACTTGCGAATTTATGATGCCTTCAGGCAAAAGCTACATTTATCAGCACTATCAAAAAAATCTTGATTTAGCATGAGAGCAGAATAATATTACTAAATATTTTTAGTTTTTTGTCAGTGTATACTTTCCAAAAATAAAGAATAGTAGCAGGGGAGCTTTCTTGTCAGATGCATACTAACAAACATTAGCGCGCCACAGTCACCTGTCAGAAAAGCTTCTGATGCTGATACCTGACTAGTGACTCATCTGCCATGCCATCATGGGTTTACGACGGAAATGCCTTCCAGCATGTTTGAAGAAATGCTGCCAAGCTATTTTAAAATGCACAGTTGACCTTCAAGGAAACGATGCTGACGATATCAGTATCTACGACTCCACAAGCTCCATGCATATCCACATGTCATGAAACCATTTTGGTGCTGATGAACTGCTTTGCAGTTATATGAAATGGAAAACACAAAGGTGGCAATGAAAAAAAAAAACAAACAAAAAAAAAACAACAAACAAACATCAATCTCTAAGTAACCTCAAAAAGGACATGTTCATTAAAATACCTGCAAAAATAATGACAATGCATTCTTCAATAGACACATTCAGAAACTTGTTAAAGCAGAACATCACATTTTCTCCGTATTAAACAGCAAAGTAGCAAAACATTAATATTCAAGAATCTGCGGCTAACACTACCTGGACAAGGGGCAGTGTTATTGCAAACCCTTGATTCTCTTAAAGGGCCGCTGCAGTGTGTTCCGTATGGTGAGACACATGTTCTTGTTCGCACCTGCGACCCTTGACCGCATGTTACGGAGCATGAGCTCCACTGGGACCACTCCTCTGCACCTGATTCACCTGTGTGGGAGAAGGGTGACACTAGTTATATGCAGCAATATGGTCCTGCGGGGAGGACTGGGTGGGGCAATGTGGGCAGGGTTGACTCAGGTGGGTGGGGGCCAACATGATTTGCCTTGGCTTGAGGTGGGGTCCTTAGGATTTACAAGAGCACTATTATACAGTCTATGCTACCTTTGTGTGATCTTTGATGAATACTCTATTGGCGACTTAATTAGTTTAACAAGTGATTTCATTTGTATGCAGCACAAGAGTGTTTTTGTGACTGCACTCAACAAGAGTAGTTTAATGAATGATGTTTATAGTGAGGAGAGGTGTGTAATATAATCAGCCTTTTCACAAGAAGTTTCATCACGTATTTATGCAAAGATCACAGAGAAGGCAAAACAGGCATCAGGTTTACATCTAGCTGTTTCACCTTAGTTAGGTTAAAATGCATGCATCTAAATGAAACCAAGAAGTGAGAAACTCACCACTAAAAAAAGGAAAACAATTGTACAGCATGGGAACATGCAGAAAACACATTTGCAAAATTAAAATGGAATTTAATGGGTGTTAGTTCAGAAAGAGGTCGCAGATGTGAATTCCCCTGCACTGTAGTGACAACAATAGAGCAAATACTTTGCTTGCCTCCAATTTTGAATTTATCCTAGCCTTTATCCGTATTTTTAATTTTTCTAAGTTTGTGAATGTGGCTGAAGGCAGACTATTTTCAGGACATTCACATTTCAGTTGAGTGCCCTCATAACAAGGGCATAATAAGCAATTCCTAAAGCTGCTAAATAAGGATAAATTCTGTTTCCTTGGATCAAGCATTTAAGTCTATAAAATATTTTGGTAGCAGATTTTGCTGTTATTTAACTTTGCATGCAGACTTAAAATCATTTACTAATTGAGTAGATAATTTTGTACAGGTTTGCGTGATAATGGACCATGGTTGTCAATTTTATGATTTTTTTTTAATAAAAAGACAAATGATAAGTAAAACTGAACGTTTCATGCTTCATGGTCCAAAAGATACAAAAAAAAAGAGAAAACACACACATAAAAGCCATGAAAAGTCAAATATTTTGATGAGGCAGTGGGGTGACTTCCAAAGCCATGATAGCCTGCATGCAAAAGAATAAATTATTTAGTGACAAGTGAGTGGACGATCAAAATTCTACATGAGAGTAGTCACCGAGTAATTGGTGTTTGCTTATGTCAAACCCTGAGGTGAAGTATTATTTTTTTCAGGCTTTGTGTGTTACAAAAATAATGTAATACAGAGATATTTATATTTTTGATTGCAGCTCTGAATACATTTATGTCATTGTAAGTCATCAAATTATATAAAAATTTTAAACACAATATGTAATAGTTTCACAGGACACAGATTCAGTCAAATAGGGATCTTAACCTTGCATTTAATTTTGGAGATCATAGACTGAAAAGTGGATCAATTTGTTAAATGAGGCAGTACAGGGAGAGTAAATTGTGTGAGAATGAGAAACAGAAAAGCAGAGCAATGAGACTCGACGGGGAAACAACATACCTTCGGCAAATGGAGAGGAGATGTGTTAATGGGTATATATTAGTACCAGGGTGCATGTAAATATAGTGTGTCACAAATTAAAATGGCAATGAGAGGAAAGGAGTTTTTAAACAAGGACAGCATTATAAATGGAACAACACATGAAAAAAAGAAAAGAAGAAAAGAAATATTTCCCAAAATTCAAAACAATGACTAAAACCAACAAACAAAAAATTAATAGCAGCAACATATAAACCCACCCACAGAAAGAAAAAGTGCTAATTTCATGAAAGCATACAAAACTAAAAACAAAATAAAATCAACCAAATAATCATTTTACTAGAACTTACTCAGACTTGTTTGGTCAAATTTTTACCGAAATACAAAAACAGCAGGCTGTGAAAGCCATTATAAATTTAGATAATTTCATTTTTTTCAATAATTTATTGGATGCTATACTTGATAAAACCCCAAAGCTTAATTTTATCAGCATTTATCAGTTCAACTTTTTCAAAGTATGTGTTTTATATTTGTCTGTAGGGGTGGACTTTTTTTTACTCTTTAATCGAATGACATTTAATTTATCACGCCTTGGAGGAAATGATTAACTACATCAGTCCCTTAGTTTTGAACTGCTGTTTAATTAATGCTCCATGAATATACTGTGTAAGTAATCCACTTCCCAGCTCACTATGTGACAATAAAACAAACAAACCCACAAAACCCAATTAGACTCTAAGTTCAAAGTAAATACTCATAAGAAAATGGGAAATTTATCTTTCTTTTTCATGTGAGAATGGATAGGAAAAATAATAATGCAAAACATTTCCACTTAAAAGTGCAAGTACAAGAGAGAGCATGCATGATGAAATTAAGTTTAGTTAACAAAATATAAAGTAAGAAACATAACTATTGTATTACCAGTTTGTGCCATAAATTTAGCAGATTCAGCTTGCTCCTGCAGGGCCTTTGTGTCATGAACTGATCTTGGCCGCTGACTTTTTACTGTATGCTCTCCGATCATTCCATATTCTATGGGACAAAATAGAGGTTCATATGAAAGCTAGGCTTATACATGATCTTCTTAGAACAAAACTTATTACATTCTGTTTTCAGGATATTTGAAGCAACTGCAATACATGGCTAGAAACAAAGACCACACAAGATTTTCTTTTTTAAAATATTTCCTTCTCTGGCATAGAACAATGCAACAATTTTTTAAGGATGAGTTGGAAGTATTAATTGAGCTTGAAAGCACAGCGTAGACACATAGCAAACATGCAGATAGTTTCACATTTTTTTCTGTTTTAGTTAAGACTAAAACCTTATTGGACCAGCTCCCTCCCTCCCCTCCTGTTCACCCATGAAATAAAAACAGAAATAAATTAAATTAAAAATGTGTAAGCCATCAGAAAGCCACAGAGGAGGGGGGTCATGGACAGAACATGCTATTGATCCACGGTTTTCTCAATACATTCTCATTTTTATGTAATTTCTTTTAGTTGACCGAGCTCAAAATATTGTCAGCCTTGTAAAAATGTATTCTGAGCTGTACATGTTACAATGCATGTCTTCTTTGTTTCCCCACACAGGAACAAAGATGCAATGGTTACAGTGCTCCAACACTGAGAAAAGTGAGGCTTGAAGTTTGCATAAGCTATTTGAAGTAAATTTAACACAACAGATCAATATTTTTTCTTAAATATCTTACACAAATTATTTTACAGTACACTTATTATTTAAAACCAGCAGAACTTTTGTCAGTGTGGGCCTAATGAGGTGATTTTTAGCATTTGCAAATTGGCAAAGCAGGTGATGCATCAACAACAGATCGACACTTAACTTATGTTAGTACATTAGACAGTACAATGAATCGGCCAATTTATTCTGTTGCCTGACTTTCTCATGTTCTTATTAAAAAGCTGAAACTGACCAGCCTCTATTCGATTCTACTGATCCCATCAGATGTACAAAAATTTAAACATTTTGCAACTAATTATCTCCTCACATCCACAAAAAGCCACTTATGTGATTCACTTATCAGTGGAAAAGTGGTATTAGCCAAATTGCCTCAAGAAATATGCTGCGTTATTAAATTAGGAAATCTAAACAAATCCGCACAAGATGCAACTGAGTGCAAGGCTATATTTAAACATTATTTCTCAGTGTAGCTTAAGAAAACCATGTTTGTGTTTGCGTGCAATACCGGTTGAATATTGTAAGAGAGCATCATGAAAACAGGAGAGCCGCCAGGTAGAACCAGACATCACAGCCTTTTTTACACTGATTGGGATCTTTACGACTGTGACTGCACAACGTAACAAGTTTCAAAAGCATGTTGAAAGGTCTTTCAATCTGATTTGATTTCACCCATAGCTGTTTTGCTGAAATTAAGCTGAAAGCAATGTGTGAACTTTTATGCTGGACAAAAATATGCAGGTATGATTGGATGGTTGGACAAACAGCAGGAAGTTAATCTAATGCTCAGTTCTGACAGGCTGACTGCTAAAAATAATGTCACGTATTATTCCCCCTGTGGTTTCATGAACCCATTGTTCTTTTTTGCAAAATTCTTGGATTTTGTCTTCCTGAATATTTCAACTGTTGCAGGAACTCACACACTCATCCTAATACATATGGAGAGAAATTTGTTTCTTTATTATCCAATCAAATAGAATAGATTTGCAACCAAAATTTTATTTTTAGAGCAAAAGAAGAGAAGTGAGAATCAAAATCTTTTTGTAGAGATAGAAACAAAATAGGTTGCAATTAAAAATTATA
>JBAMHX010000018.1:10287798-10305693 GCA_037177515.1 Pseudomugil tenellus | reverse complement strand
ATTTTTAAGAGATTTGATAAGGGACAAATCCTTCAGCATGGTCACAATCTTCCCAAAAGGATGGTGTGTGTGTGTGTGTGTGTGTGTGTATATATGTATATTAATTTCTAATGTATCTCAGAATCCAGATATTTTTTCTTTTGAACTTTTATTTTGATGTTATCACTTTGAACATTATTTTCTCAAGATGAATGCATAGCTTTTATATCTGGGCTTGATTGTACTCAGGGATATGTCTCCAGCTGAAAAAAATATATGAAAATTTTGACCTGTCCTCCTCTTGTTCCTCTGCAAATAAAGATGGAAGACGTCTGTCGAAATTACTTTGTAAGAGCACTTGTGCATTTTCTGGCCGACTGACATGCTATAAATGCCCTGGAGCAAGGCATTTAACCCCTTACTTATGCTGTTTTCCAGCACTAACACAAGAGCGATGATACTGCTGCTCCTTTCTGTGATTGTGCCTGTACAGTGAACAAGCTGTAGATAATTGCAAGATATGTTGTAAACAACCTGTCAAAATATTCCCTGAGCAAATGAACATTAAACATAATACAAATAGAACAACAGATGTGCTGCTTGTTGCCTGTGTGTGTGCAATGTGTTTAGGCAGGAGGATATAAAAGGTGTGCTGTAAAATGGTACCGCACAAGATGATGTGTGAGCTCCACTGGTTGTCTGGGAAATCTAACTATGATGACAAGCTCAGGAAGTCATCCAGTGACCAGAGAGAAAGGAGAACATCTAAAACAGTATGAACAAATTAACTCAATAAGCTGCAGACATCCTCAAATAAAGGAATCACAGGAGGGCAGAAGGTGATGCTTTGGGGCTGGCGGGTGGACCGGATGCACAGAGGTGTAGCAACAATCAATCACAAGATCAGAAACTGGATTTTTCAGGCGATTTGATTTGTGGGCGTCTCTGCTGTTTGAAGAAGTTTAATGGTTCACAACTTTCCAATACAAGCTACACTGGTAAAGCAAAGCAGCCGAGCCGAAGTTTATGACTCACCTCACAGTTAAAAAGAAGCAAAACCTCCTGATGTCTGATTCAAATGTGTAAATCCAGCCTAATGCTGTTAAATTTGTTAGGGCCAAACCAGACATCTTACAAATATGCAAATCATAACCCATTCATACTTCTACGAGAATGTCAGCGGCTTTGGTGTCATTGCAGGAGCAGAATTGATTTGTTCATTTTCTATGTCACTTATTTGAATTCCAGGGTTGCAGAAAGCTAGCCTACCCAACAATTAGCGGGTAGGGAGCAAGGTACACCCGGTGGACAGGTTGCCAGTTCAGGAGCAGAATAATATGTAAAAAAAAGAAAAAACTCTAGCAAACATTAAAATTTACTTCTCCATGATTCACAAATACTAATTAAATAAAAAAACTTAATTGTAACTCAAAAGTCACTTCAGCCAAAGTCCCATTCTTTTCAACAAATGTGCTACATGTGAACCGTTTTAAATATGACGTGGCTTGAAAAACAACTCTGTTAATGGAAGTGGAAAAAGTAAAGCCAAATGTTGAGGTGTGAGGTTTACTTGCGCATTTAACATAATTGTTTATTCAAACTGATTTCCAATACACAAGTGAAGGACATAATTCAGATTTAAGGACTTTAAAAACATTAGAAACAGATTGCACATAGATCAATGAAAGAAGTTCAAAGTAAGAAAACTTTAGATGTTTAATGATGGTGGATATGGATGCTGGTAAGTGGTGGAGTAATATTTTCCAGCTTTTATTTTAATTAGACTGCACTGTAGTTAAAACTAACAGCACTTAACAGGTATTTTACCTATCAAGACAGCAAATTGCCCTTAAAGATGGAATACAAAGTTGTTTAAATTTTATGGGCAACTATGAACATGAATTTCTCAAAATACATTGTATTCTATAATCGAGTGAGATCTAGGTTGATGGGTGCATTAATCACGAGTTACTGTAATCTTGGCATGGCAAAGAAATAACTTTGTGTGGAAATTAGAAGCCTAATGTGACAATTCATGCACTGAATGGTTTTGGTCTGTGTTTTCCTGAATGTGTCTTCTGATGTATATGGTCTAATTATAGACGGGATTTCAGACAGCTCCGCCAGTTTAGTTCTCCCTACTTCAGGTAATATATAAAACCGTTTTCATTTACTTGAAGAGCTTCAGTTGTTTACACAAGGTAATGTCTCTGCTCGGCTAATGAATATTTAGTTAGGCCTAATTGAATAATCAATCAGGCAGACACGCACACGCACGTTTACGCACACACGTAAACGAACACACACGAGTCTTCTCCTCGCCTCGCCCGCCCTGCATCCGAGGAGCATCTCCTTCACTCCTCAGTAGGCAGACTGGCGCGCGCCCCCGGCACCTCTGCGTCTGATTGAATTGCCCCTACCCCCCCCCTCCCCCCTCTCCCCCTTACACACTCTACCTTATGCGCGCGCAGACGGCTCAGCTGTCTCACTCCCAAGGGAGAGATAATAAAGATACTAAAAAAACTAAATCAATAAAAGAAAAGAAAGCAAGACAAAATGACGTCACAAGTCGCTGTCACAGGGAGGAACACCTTTTCGGCTTAATGGTGAGCATGAACGACGAAGACTTTACCAGCTTTAATTGCCTTTCGTGTTTACAAGGTATCATACAGCAGATGGTTCATGTGTGTAGCTTCCCTACTAGTCAGATTACCAGTCCATAGTAAATCCTGGACAGACAGCCGCGTCGGTTGAGTTCAAGGCTGCGGTAAGCTGTTGTTTTATGCTGCTATGCTGGCCGCAGGCCTCCGTTAGCTTTACATAAACTGTACTAACTCAAAGAAGTTTCACCAGCAACTTATTTTCATTGATTTTTCTAAGCCCGCATGTCAGTCAGCTTAAGTGCTATGACAGGGATGTCACGCTCTTAAGTAGATTTTGTATTATATATTAAAAGATGAACAAAATAAATGTATAAAATTATAAAGAAACTTGAGTAACCTAATTAAGGAAACTTCATCTCACTTTCCGAGGTAATGGATAGTCAAAATTTGAAGCGGAAATGCCAAAGACTGCAGTTCACCTCTCATCCGCTAGGGCTTCAAAACAGAGCCAATGTGCAAAGGTTCCCATGTTAAAAGGGCAATTTCACAGCACAAATAAACATGATTACAGCCTGGTACAAAAAAAAATCTTGTTTAATCTAGAAATTGGACTCAATCAAAGGTTGTGTCCTTTTGATTGACAGGTATCTAATATCTGCAGCAAGAAGTCAGTGTAACACAATGGCTGTTTTTATCAGTCTAACGGCACGCCTTAGCTTTAGCCACCTACCTCCATTAGCCAGCAAGCTCTCATTCTTTTATATACAGTCAATGCTGTCAGTAGAATTAGCTCAGTTAGCTACAAGCAGCTTGGAGTTTGATAGACGTCAATAATCCACCCCTACGCTCACAGCCTCCTCCTCAGCTTCACGTCTGTGACCATTTTGGGGAGCAACAGCATGTTTGACGCTGCCAAGATGGCGTTGGTAAGAACCACCCAATGAGATTCACTATTGCTCTTCAGAAACTTAATGGGAGGCTCCATTTGTCTTTATTCACTCTATGTTTTTTATGAATTTGGATTCATCAGGAGTAGTTATTGTGCTCTGCTCTATTTGTTTTGTGTTTCTATTAAAGCAACAGAATAGAAAAGAGGAAGAGCACAAGAAGAGCTTCTTACCCTTCCCATTACCTGCACAGGAGCTTCCCAGGACTGCAGTTAAGGGGCCAACTTAAGAAAGTCAACAAACTTTTGACTTACACAATGATCGGCCCACACTGGGACAAAATTATAAAGCAATTTTTCGGTCTGCAGGTGTACAACATACTGTGGATCATGACCTGCAGTATTTCTTTTTTGCTTTGCACTTCAGGCTCTGTGTGGCTAAGACTTTATATCACAGCTCCCCTGAGCTCAGTCGTGTAACAAAAAAACAAACAAAAGAAAAAAAGAAAACAATCTTACCTTATCTTCCAGATATCTAAACAGGAAGGGCTGTAATCTTTACTTTAAAGAGCTGATTACTGATTAAGGTATTTCATCAAAACATAACAAATGAGAGAGGACGAAAATAATCCACAAAGGTGAAGTCATGCTGGCAGTGTTGTGCTTTTACTGGCCCTAGCCTAATTTGACCTGTGGTTATACCTTGTTTGAGCTATTATGCTGTTGAAAATAACCTGCAGTTGCAGCTCTTTGAGATGTTTCTGGCGATTTAAAGGGAACAAAGATAGAACAAAACAATAGATGCCTTGTGAAAGTAGGCATTTTAACTGTAACCAGCCTTGCACTTTTCTGAGATGTGAAGTAAAAATGATTTTGCCTTCGGCATCAATTACTGCATTTAGAGTGAGAAAAATCGATGTGGGGCTTGGTTTTTCAGGGTTGCGAGGCACAGATGCTCATCAGTGTTATAGCTGATTAGTGGGGCTCCACATAGCTACCCAGGGAACACAAGTGATGAGGCCAGCAGCGGCTGTGGCCAGCAACCTGCTGCTGTTTGGCTAATCAGTCCTCCAGTGGCTCCTTGGTTTCAGTGCTGTTTCACTGGCATCCTGCTGCTGATAGCACACAGAAACCTACTCTGGATTTTGCAGATTTAAAGTTCACCTGCAGGATATCAGAGTTAATATGTTCTGCATGAATAAGTAATGATGGTGCCTGCATCTATCATCACAGATCTTGGAGGTGAAGCAGGTTTGATCTGTTAATATGTTCAGAAAAAGGGTCTGCATTTTGACACATTTAGTGATGATGGCAGTTGACCTCTTTCTGCTCTAACCTACTGTGAAATGGGACATCATCTACCAAATCCATCACCGCAGTGATGTAAGAAGTGAGTTTAACAGTGAGTGGACAGAGAAATGGCCTCTGTGCCAGTGGATTTAAAATCAGTTTGTTTACTTTCCCAGGTGGAATAAAGTTCATAAAATGTATAGATTTATTTTTATTTATTTTTATATAGTTCTCAGTGAAAGTTTTTTTATGAATTGATATGTTACCATTAATGCCTGTTCCTCAATGGATAAGAAACTCTTTTAGAGGGTCTTATGAGCGTAAAGCCCTTCATGGTTCCATATGATATGGTGATAAGTTAAGATAGGTTTCCTTTGCCTTCCAATTTAATAACTTTAACAGCATTACTGTAACAGGGATACAAAAAAAGCAAGGTTTCCTCTTTGTGAATTAGAAATTAATGCTAGGTTATTTAATAGATTGCACAAGTGTATGTTAAAAACATCCAATGCTATTTGGAAGCTGGCTATAAAACAAAATGCCATTGATGTGGCACAAAGGATAAATCAACAATATCCGGTTAGTGCAAAAACTTCTGCAAATTACCACATTTGAAAAAGATTGAAAAAATGTTCTCAACGATTTTTGCCTCGTCTTACACCTGTGCGTCCTCATTCTCCCTCAAGTGGCGTTTTACTCTAAGTAGTAACTGCACCTCACTCACCAGGCCTCCTCTTCATCACTGTCTCACTGTGCAGTGTGCTGATGTCTTAATGAACCAAACTCGAACGAAAATGAAAATGCGATTCTTCTCATTAGATGGTAAGTTGGCAAATGTTTTCAGAAGTGGCCTAGTTTATGATCAAACTGTATTCAACGGGCTTTGTTTTGTGAAATGGTCCGTTTCTGATTGTAATGGGATGTAGCCTACAGTTCTGCAAACACTGATTATTTTCATTGCTGGTATTTCCTTTTCTTCTGTTGAATGTGTCTGTACAGAATATTGAAGAAAGCAAAAATGCCCCAAAGTAACATATCAATTAGCTTAACAAGTATTTACAAAGTAAGAGTTTTAGATCCCTTTTAAGATTGTGCTGATTCATTAGCTCTTAATCAGCTAAATAATTATTTAGCAGTATTTCAGCCATTTCCACTATAAATGATTTGCATGTAACCCACTAGTTTGATAATCTGTTGTCTTCACAGTCTCTCTCAGCCAGGTGTAAATTTACAATCTTCCCTCGATCCATTGCCCTCTGTCATCTGCGTGATTGGCATTCTAAATTGTGGGTTGAACTTGGGTATAACGATAGCAAGAGGCTGTGTAAAACAATTAGTTTACTCCTACATATATAACCTTGCTTCTGACCCACTGGCCTCTATTATACCTGAAGCACTCCTGTGTGGCCCTCTGTTTATTCTTCATTGATCAATACCTGTAAAAGCATCTTAATGTCCCAGAAAACCCTTTTTTTCTGCTCATTTATCTAGGGTTTTATTGTGTTTTTAAGTGGAAGCAATTAGTATAGATTGCCTTTAAAATAACTCTAGGAACTCGTGTTGAACATGACTCAAGTGATCATTTTGAGCAACTAGATGTTTAAGTTGGATGAATTGATTTTGGGTTTAAATTGCGTTCATTCATGCGTACTGTGCAAGCTCAAAAATCCTTCCAAGTATCTCATTTTGAGTTGTAG
The DNA here is from genome assembly GCA_037177515.1 of Pseudomugil tenellus. Lineage (NCBI taxonomy): Eukaryota > Metazoa > Chordata > Actinopteri > Atheriniformes > Pseudomugilidae > Pseudomugil > Pseudomugil tenellus. Next base: position 10,299,238 of record JBAMHX010000018.1, on the reverse strand, counting down.
GCCAGTGAAACAAATTTACAGATGTTTGTCATCTGTTACGATGATAACAGTGTCTTATACTGGCCTTGGTGTAAACCAATGGTGGCATCTTTAATGTCCATGTTCATGCCTTTGGAAAATAGATTGGAAAAATAAAGCAATGCTCAACCTCAGCATTTATTCTCAAGTTACTTGTTGAAGTTGGTACTTTGGTACTAAATGTGTGATTATCTAAGATGGCTTTCTTTTTAATAACACTGTCACTCTGTCAGTACCTCTATGTCTGTGCAAAATATTTGGATATTTACCTTTTAACCTCAGTTGAACACATTGCAATGGTATTCTTAAGAAAACCTCCAACTTAATTAGGCAAGTTTATTTGTGTAGGACACAAGATAGTTTACTATCTTTTTTAGGCACTAGTAGCCTTTATTCAAGAGTAGAAGAAAAACAAAGTCTGATTAAAACTTTAAGCTATAATTAAACGGCAAGTCTTCATTTTTTATATTTATTTTGATGTAAAATTAGCCTTTATATCTGGTTAGCGTCACTGACTGTCTATAGAAGGTTAACATACTAAGTGCTGCTTTTGAAAGGTCTTTGTCTGCAGATTTTATTGAAGCTAGTGTAATTTAAGAGGAATTCAGTATGAAGCAGACAACCATGAAAGGTCTAAAGACATTGAAAGGAAAATGCTACTAATCTGTTACCTGAAATATTTTGAAAATGCTTTTTATGTATTGAGAATTTGTTGGGTTTCAAATCACAATGATGAAACTGGTTTCATGAGAAATTGAGTGTAGCATAGGAATTTACCATTTCCATCCTCAAGGGCCACCATCCTGTAGCTTTTAGATATTTCCTGCTGCTAGAATCAAATTAGTAGTTAATAGGAACTTGAGAAGGAGTCAAGGAGCTCCTTTTCATTTGAATTTGGTGTGTTGGAGAAACGGCTAAATCATGAAGGAAATGGCCATGGAGGGAAAGTTGGCATCCCTGGTTAAAGGTGCACCTCAACTCTTGCTAATCTGGCTCCACACTTTTCTGCTTTATGGACACTGCTTAAGTTTTGTGAGGAGAGGAATTCTTCTTTATTTTCATTCATTGATATGAAACGAATTACATTCTCTTTTACTTTTTGAAAAAGTTTGCGTTAGGCAAAAAAACGCTGCTGCTTTAGAAAACAAATTCATTTATTCTATTTCTTAATTTAATAAAGAACAAATGTTTCTAAACAGTTTGCCCTTTTGCTTACTGACCTCTACACCACTACTAGACAAGCTTGGAAGGTGACTGAAAATCTTTCTTTACGCTGCTGGTGGTCTACATTGGCAACATACGTCACAGCCAGCAGGTGGTAACAGTCTGTCAAGAGTTTCCGACGTGTCCCTTTGGGGCTTGGCAGTCGCACACAGTGGGTTTTGGAGCTGTTTCACTTAAAAGAGCTGCCTGCTGATAGTGACAATGATAAGTGTGCTGACAGTGAACCAAAACAGTAAAGTTACAGGTCATAAAAACAGGAAACATTAAAAATGCACTGTAGACCTGAGGGGATTAAGCTTTGCAGCTTTATCCCCACTGACTTCTTTCACTTTCGACACAGCTCATTGTTGGCCCAAACATATTGCTTTCAGTAGATTTAAATGAAAGTCAAATTAAAAATGGATACATTTTACTTAATTTGATGAAGACTTACTGCTTCCAGTGATCATTCTGCAACATTACACTAATTATACATTTCATCCTACATATTAGAGTTTTAATTTGCTTTTTTCAGGTGCAGCTTTCCGATTCATTCAGTGGAACACAATAGTCATCTCATGTAAATGAGGTCTTCTCTGTCCCTGCAGAGCCTTAATGACAATGCCTGCTATCTCATTCACTTTATCACTCCCCCCCTTCTATTGATATTGGCGTTCCATATTCAGCGTTTTATTACTTATCATCATGCAGTTATTCATATCAACCCTTGTGAGCTGATCAAGGGGCAGAGTTTTCCTTGCAGCATGGCTTATTTTACTTTGTTGTTTTTATCTGGCGTGCATGTATGAAAAAGGGGCCTGAGGGAGAAAGACAATGCTGTCTGCCTTAACTCATCTCACTGCCCAACACTGAGGTATTGGTCCCCGGCAGGAGAGGGAGAATATTTTATCTGACACTGTCACTCTATGTGGAAACCTCAGGGAGACTGAGGCTGCTGTGACACACTTGGTGGTCAGCAGCACTGCATATGATTATGACAGCTCCTGCTAGACATGCTGAAGCCACAGGTTTGTGATGCTACAGTCGAAGCGAGTTGTTTTAATGAGATCTTTGTCTGAAAGGCATTAAGGCTCAAATGTAAAATAATGTAAAAAGAAAGGGGTGCTAAAATGAACTTCTTGCAGATCTTAACCAAACTTCTCCTTTTCCTCAGGTTCTTCCTGTTCCAGGGGACCTTATGTGGAATGTGGAACAATCCGGCACATGGCACACAAGACAGCACATTTCTACATCTCCTGAACCAGATGCATTTCGCTATAGCGTTTTCAGTGATTGCATCTAAATAGCAGAAATAGGGGAAAATGGAGGCGTCATTTGTTCGTTTAATTGCCCTTTTACTGGCTGTCCACGTTATCCATTGCCAAACAGTTTGCAACAGACAAGCTACTCTTGAATGGCACCTTAAAAAGCACACAATCCAAATGAATTGGACTCTAATAGGAAACCTCTGCAGGAGCGCATCGGAATGCTGGGATACTCTGGGGCTAAACCAGTCAAGTGAGCAGCCTTTCAGTTTCCCACAGATATGCCCACTTCAGCTGCAGCATGGAGACAAACTTATTATGTCTGCAGATGAAACACTGAAGACATATGGCATCACAGTCCTGAATGTATCAAAAGAGAACTTTGAGAGCTGTTCCACAGATGAAGAGTTAAAAGATCAGTTTCTCTTTCCACACAGCATAAATGAAAGTGTGCAAATTGAGGCTAAGTGGATGGACCCGGGTCATTATTACTTCATTGCTCTTCATAATGGTGACACACAGCTGTGCAAGCTTGGTCTAAGACTAAATGTGTCTGTCAGAACACAGCTTTGTCAAGCCTCTCCTATGCTTCGTCTTTGTATGGGGAATGGGGTGTGTCAAGCCAGAGTCTGGGATGGCGTGTACCATTGTCGGTGCCATCATCACTACTCTGGAAGGTTTTGTGAAAAGTTTGATGCTTGTTTGGATAATCCTTGTGAAAACAAAGGAATCTGCTTGAGCAATGGATCCACAGATCCAAACAGCAGAACTTATAAATGTCTCTGCCCTCCACATTTTACAGGTATGAAAACAAAAGTTACTTCTCCCTTTTTATGTTTTTTTTTCTTGTTGCACATCCCTCATGTAATGGAGGCAATATTGATATCAGAACAGCTTCTGTTCTTAGTAAACAAGTGTAAACTTTAAATTAGTAAAAGTGTGACCATTAGGGAAATACTCGCCCCCCCATCCCCCCAATATACTTTGATGTTTGTCTTGTCAGTTTTATTTAATTTGATTTACACAATCAGAGTTTTTTCAGAGCCCAGTCTTTCTGTGAAAATGTCAAAGCTCTGCTATGCTATTCGTTTGTTCTTTTAACTTTGAATTTCTCCAAACATTCTCAGTCTAGTACCTGAGCTTTCTACTTCAGTCATGCCTTTGTAATGGACACAGACTGTTCCTGTGCATTGTCTTGTTGAAAAATGCACAAACCTCCCTGGAAAAAACTTTTCGAAGGCAGCATGTGTGGCTGTAAAATCTCAAGCCAAGTTGGCTCTGTGCTGGGGACAACTCTGGAGTCCCCTGAAGCTGATAGTCCAGATAAGAAAGCTGCACAAATTACTGGAAAAATGAACAATTCTTCACACCTTCATCACAATGGAAACAACAGTGTGTGTTTAGCAAGAGGCTTTTTAAGGTCATAGCTACACACAGTGATCAAGGGTCAAACACCATTGCCCTCTGCAACAACAACTTCAATTATTCGTATTTGGTTGATAATACAAATATTTTTTTTTAAATGATATATGTGGATATAACCTGTATTGGCAAGGTTGACAAAGGTTTCTTGCAGTAATTCACTGTCCATGCATCCATCCTGATGGACTGAAAAACAGGATATCAAATTTAGATTGATTAAAGCATATAATGGTAAACATTGCCACAGAAGAAGAAATGTGGAAGTTTCCTCCCCAATTTGTTTTTTTTAATGCTTTTTTTTAAATGAAATCTAGTCCACTGTTACTTAAAAAAACTTTCATAGATACATTAGTAATGGCAAAATACAAACCTGGTTTATATAATCTACTTTTTATTAGTAGTAGTATTATTAATTGCCCAAATATTCTCCATCTGACCTTTTTTTGTAGTGTGTTTCTGGTATGAAATACAGAAATGGATGTATGGGAAAAATATTTTAAAAACTGACTTGATAAAACATGAAATCTCCTTTTTTAAAATTGTATTTCTCAAACTGAAAGTTAAAAATTAAATAATTTAATTTGATACATTCCTGTTTCTTCATCACCTTTGTTGTATTTGTAACATTCCTGACAGAAAAGGTGTGATTGAAAAACATCCCCACACCTTTCTTTGCAATTGTCAGCTCATGTGCTTTTTTTGTTTTAGGAGTTAACTGCTCTGAAGTTATCGGGAAAGAAAACTGTGACAGAATATGTGAAAATGGCATGTGTGTTCAAATGTCACCCACTGCTTTCAAATGCATCTGTGACACTGGATTCTCTGGTAAGCAGCTTGTTTTTCAGCTACCTCTTGCTATTATATAGATGGATTGTCTGTTACAGTGACAATAAAAAACCTAGTTTTTGAATGTTATGTCACAGTTTTATACACTATCTGGCACATCAAATAGTTCTTTGCAATGTCTCACACCAGAAACGGTGGAAGGTCCACATGCACAGCCATGTTATTTGCTTCTAAAGGTGGGCTATCTATGGGAAAACTGAAAACTACAAAGGTGATAAATCACAGGAAGATCAAAATTTCCTTATGGGCCGCAGAGGTTATCCTTTCTCATGTGTGTATTTGGATTCATAATATATGATGCAACAACTTCAAATCAAATACATCACATAACAACAAGTGATGTGCTGCTGTAAAGGGCCAAGGCTAAACTGCCAGCTAACCAAGCGTGTCAGAGTTAATAAAACAAAGATTTAGAGCAATCACTTTGAATGTAATTTATAATGTGTTGCTTCTGCTGAGTACATTGTAATCAAAGCTTTGATTTATAAATGTGACTAGAGAGAGGAAAAATGGCCACAAGATCGGTATTTTTCTTTAAACTCGTGTACTGATCTAGGACCTCAAACCTATTTTTATTATTGTGTTTAATCATTTCTGTTCTATCAGATTTCTTATGTCAAATTCTGCATTATCTTGATTAAGATGATTAATTAATCATGATTAATTATCATAATTGTTTTGCCAGCATTACTTTGGTCAAGTCAGTGTTATTTCATTCTAGTACCCCCATCATATAAAGTATTCATAAAGACCGAACTGTACTCTTGTGGGAAAATTAGGTGGCAGCTGTGATTTGGTGGTCCTGCATTGAGACATTATTCCATTTCTTATTAAGTTTTACTCATTACTTAGTCTTATACCAAAGTATAGTACAGTTAACATGTATTTCTCACAAAAGACTCAGATGCTCCTCAACTTGCCCTGGATATCAGTGTCTCCTGAAAAAGCAAGCTGGCAATGATCTTTCTGGAATAAACCTCCAGGTGGCTCTTCACATTGATGCATTGGTTTGTTTGCGGGATGCTTTGTCTCTGCAGAATTTCTGATGTGTCATACTTTGGAGTCTTGCTCATGCTTCTAGCTTATTATTATTTTAGTTATGTAGTGTTAAGGTTGTGTGCAGAACTCTCTGTTGTGCTTTCGTAAAAGAGCAGATTGGGGCCATATTTGCTCTATTGGATTGGCTTGAAAGGGGGTTCATCATGGGTAAATGAAGAGCTTCTTAAACGTGGATGCTTTTCCAAATTTTTTACTTTTAAAAATTGAAAAAAGAATGACAACATAAAAGTGAAAAGAACATTTACCTTGGCTATTCTTAGTAAGTGCACAAGAAAATGTTATACTTTGGGGAAAAAAGACATTTTCTTTGCTTGTTAAGAATCCTCTGAACAAGATTGTATGTCATCATTACCTGATATGAACCTTGAAATATAAAATTCATTCCAGAAAACATTTTTTCTTTTTAAATGTTAAAAATTATATTTTGCCCTTTTAATATCTTTTGATTTTCTGTTTTTAATAGACACAAATACAAAGAAATTAACTTTCACCTGATTGATCTAATTTGCTCACAAAAGAAAAAAAAAACAAAAGAAATAAAACCAAAGTTTAATAGAAGCTACCTTCTCAAAGTATAAAGACCTTTCTTATAGGAGCTTCTACTATCAGCTAATTTATTGGTAACTGGTGAAGGTGTCAAGAGCATAACAAAAGCATCTACCAAAGGCTACAACTTGTCCAAGCACTGTGCAAAATGCTGTCAAGGAAGCACATATAAATACAAAATGGTCTCTACATTATCATTGAACTTTAAATATGTACAATATGTAAGATTTTACAAAACAGATCCAGTAAAATATCACTGGAAAACGGTGAATATCTCTGTTGAATTAGTCTGACCTTTGAACTCTGTGAGTTCTGCAGGAGAAGGCCAATGATTATTATAGCCATGTGGGTTTGGGGTTTCCTTAGAAAACCATTTATCATTTAGTACAGTTGCATCCAGAAATATAACTGGAAAGGGTATTATGCAATGAGTAAGTCATATATCAACTGAAGAGAAAGGAATCCAGTGTGAGTTAATCTCAGACAAATGGAAAAGTGGTGAGCAGATGATTCCTCATTTTAGCCACCAATAGGAAAATGAATTTCAGATTGTATGTGCAACACATGATTACAAAAAAACTGTGCAAAAATGATCATCTGCAATGGTATTCTGCTGCAATGGTATTCAATCTCAGGCCAAGATTACTTGCATATGCATGATGGTACTGTTACAGAAGAGGTGCATAAGGAAACTTTGAAAAAGAACAATATATAAGAGTGTTACGGTTATTTCAGCAGGACAATGCCAAACCGTAGTCTACAGTTTGGAGTTTTAAAGATGCATTGTGTGACCTGCCTCTAGTTCAAACCTGTATTTAATTAAAAAGAGATGGTGCATTATTAAGTCACCTAAACTACAGGAACTCAGACAGCTGAGCAGCTGAAACCATTAGTTCAGCAAGAATACACACATTGGCTTTGTAAGCGTTAGTGTCCTTAGTTCCCAAAGGAATTAAAATATCTCAAATTAAAAGAAAGTTGATGTTACACAGAATGTAAGTTTAAAATGCACTTTAGAAAACTTCTTCATTTTTGTGAGAATAGTTAGCATTTTCCTAATTTAACTAACAGCATTTAGTAAAACCAAACAATGTAGAATAAAGAACAAAAATTTCAAACAAAAACAACCATACAGACAAAAGTTGTAATTTACATGCTAAATTAATTTAAAAGATGCACACTTCTTTGCCTTTCCAGCTTCGATCTGATTTGCTTTATCTGCTTCTGCTTTCTCAAGTAAGCAGACTCCATTGGATGCATTTGCATAGTCATGGTGTCCCGCTGTCCGATCAGCTTCTTGGGGGTTCTGTGTTGCTCGTGCTTCCTCCACCTCCCTGCTGCAGTTGGCTCATTAATCACCTGGAAGTTAGTGGCTGCTTCAGAGCTTGCTGCCCTCATAGGCCAAAGCCAATGCGCACAGAATAATGAGTCCAACTCGTGGGATGTTTCAAATGAGATTTTCTTTTGATTTTACTGTCCTTTGCACTACCTCTGGAGCTTATGTAGCAAGGTATTACCATCTTTATAGAGACGTTTCTATTTGTGCTATGATCTTAATTGATTTTTAACGTCTTGTTAGGACTTGAATCTACTCTGGACAGATCAATTCGGATTATGCAGTCACTGACTTTATTAGACGATCAAAGCAAATATTGACATAATGCTATTTCTGTATGTATTTTAGATGGCTGCAGTTTGTAAAAAGTATTTCTGAGTTTAATGATTTGAAAAAAGAAATCATTCTATGAATGTGGCTATGCTCTTTATTAGTGATTTTTCTCTTGAGTGCATGAGTGCTATAGCAATTTCTTTATGCCTTAAATGAAAGTGGTGAAAGGAAATGTTTGAATTGGTGTAGCTTTTAGTGAACCAGTTCTGAAAATTGGAAAAAAAATGAGCCGAAGCAAAAAGCAAACCTTGAAGTTGTACACAGTAAGATTGATGCCCACAAAGGAGGCTGTGAGGAGCCTCTGGGACATGAGTACTTGTATCAGCAGGGGGATTAAAGAAAATATGCAAAGAAAGAGTCACTGGAAAGAAAAATGTGTAGGCACCATGTGAAGAACACAAAAAAATGAAAACCCTCACCAGGGAATAACATCAAATTTGATTCACCTTGAACCTGCACTGAATTCAGTCTAATTTTATCCTTTGCACACAATGTCAGTGCAGCATTACCCTGCTTCTGGTTAAGCTGCCGCTGGTGGAAGTGTTGTGGATCTTTAGTATTTATAGAAAAAAAAACTACTGGCTACAGCTTAGTTGAAAAATTACTTTATCAAAAAATGCTTACGTATGAAGCAAGCTTCAACAACGACTACTCTACACTTCAGTGAAAATCCTCCATGAAAATCATTTAAACATCTTTGTGGTGACTTTCATTTGTTACCAGACTGGGTTCAGAGATATATTGACTTTTCTTTTATTCTTTATTCGTGTGCATAGACGTTCAAAATATTCTCTGTCTGTTTGTTGGGCTTTCCAGTACTGTCATTTTCAGCTTGCAGCCATTGTGATAAGCTGCTCTGATAGCACAGCATCACTGAAGATAAAACACTACAGCAATAAACTGAAAAGAAATAACATTTATACATTTTTGCACTTAGTTGTCAGATGGGACTAAACTGAATACAATTAAGAGAAATAAATAACAAGCAACACTGTAAAACAAACTGTCTTGGGAAAACGTGTATGTTGTATTCCTTGGGACATTTAAAGCAATCCTTTTACATATTGGAACATAACTAAATATAGAATACAGTTTTTCAAATGGATTTAAAAGAGATGAGCAATACAAGAACTAAAGTTACAGAATACTCTAATTCTAGTTGCTTCAAATCCAACATGTTTTGTATTGTTTTGGCAGCACTATACAGAATTCTTTAGTTTTTCATGGTCAATATCTCAAAGTTTCTTCATGTTTGTATAGAGAATTAAGTTATGTTATTTATGTATTTTAATCCAATTTTACAGGAGCTTAACATGCACCAACATGGCTGGTTTTGCTATTAGCTTAAGTTGTTCCCGCTGAAACATGGCACATTATCAATCTTTAACCACAGTCAAATTGTTTTGCAGATCTTCAAAACAGATCATGATGGTTTTACAAAATCCTTCCAAGAAATGACATTTGTGATGATCTTGGTTATGTAAATACAATGCATGTCAATAAAAAGCTTTACATGTCTCCATTCTGTGCTAAAACATGTCAATCATCTCTCAATTTTTAATCAGGTTAGTTATGTCATTTCCAAAATAAAGTTAGTTTGCAATGAAATGATTTACTGCCCCCGATTGCCACCTGAGGTTTTACATGGAGTAGACTGTGTAAGCACGAGTCGGACAAAGAAAGCCAGCAGACAAGCTTTTTGCACATATTAGTTTTTATGGATATGCAGCCTGAATGAAAGCTTGGTAATCTTTTGTTGTCTGTTTTGCAGGCCCTTCCTGTGGGAAGAGGAAAGCCCCTTGTGACCCAAATCCATGCCGAAATGGTGGTGCATGTGCAGAGAGCCCCGGAGGATTTGTTTGTCATTGTCCAGATAGATTCAGAGGCCTCTACTGCGACTCTGGTGTTGACTCTGACTGCATGTCATATTCGTGTCAGGGAGAACAAATTTGCACTGCAGGGGAGCATGTGAGGACTTCATTTCCCTTATTTGTTTTATCTCAGTGGGACATAAACAAGAAACGGCATATGAAAATTAATAGTGTCTTGAAACAAGATCAAATGGCTTCATTCTGAAGGCTCCGCCGGCAATTAATATTTCCCGTAGAAGATGAGCTGAGGGAAGGAGTGCCTGCTTCCTCTAGCATTTTGATTGAATGACCCTGTGCATATTTAAGTGCCAGCTTGAAATGGCTCTCATCAAAACCTTTTTGTAATTGGATGCCTGCTGCAATTTTCACCTTTCAGAGGAAATGTTATTATGGCAATACATTTTGCAGAGGCAGTGCTGTTTCATATGTTGTGGAGGATACTCTGGGGAGAATGTGGTAGTGCTCTAATTGTCCTTCTGCATAACCTTTGTTTTGTTCATTACACATTGTCAAGTGCACCACGTTTTCGCAACCCACCTAAGAATACCAGAGGAGAGCAGTTTAAAAGGGACATTTATCAAAGTAATGCTTGTTCTCGCAGCTGCTTAATATAGATATTGTTTTAGTGGCTTTATTTTTCTGAATTACAGGAACATTAGCATTTATTAACTTCTCATGATGTACTAAACATAAGGTAAAATGTATATAGTTTCCTTCGCTGTTTAAATCTATGTGCAGCACAGTTTCTAAAAGAGTTAAGATGCTGTGTTAATGAAAATTGAATGTTTTGCACATCTTCGGTAACCAGCTCATTTACCATTCTTGCATATTTAATGCTGAAAATGAGTCGTTTTGCAGAGATGTATCCATTTTGAATACGATGCTGGGAATACATACAGAAAACATGTATGAATTGCAGAATTTTTTTGTCACTATTTACTGGCTTACTTGGCATTTTAAAGGATGCTAACTGCTTCAAAGCCACTCTGATGTTAAACAGCTATAGTGCTTTCTGCAATAACAAGCAATTTCTGGAAAAGAAAAACATTTCATGTGGAAAGCGCTTTACATTGGCAAAAAACCCATGTGCCTCACACAGCATGAATGAAGCACTGCTAACTGTTCCCTTAACAAAAGTTTAAAACAGACTTTTAAACTTCGACAGGAAGCAGGAACAATGTAACATCTGTAATTTGCAGGACACATTTTCATATTCAGATTTATCATTTGCTCATCTCCATGTCAATTCACCTTTCATGAGGTCAGGCACAGAAGTGATGACTAATTTTCTATATTTGAAGCTAGTTTATTAACTTTTTTGTGGCTGCAGAGACAAACTGTTTTCATTGTATTATGTTTTCAAGGCAAGGGAAGGCAAGTTTATTTGTATAGCACCTTTCATGTACACAACAGTACAAAGTGCTTTACATAAAAACATTAAAAGCATTACAGATGTTGAAACAGAAATAAAAACAGAGCAAGAATCATAATAAAATAATAAATTAAATTAAAATCAGTAATAAGAACAATTAAAAAGTTAC
>JBAMHX010000018.1:10263766-10280751 GCA_037177515.1 Pseudomugil tenellus | reverse complement strand
TATATATATATTTATTACTACTTGGCTAGGGCTTCCTTAAAGAGGTTTTCAACATCAGTGGCAGAACTTTCCTGGTTAAAAAAAGGATTTAATAAATAAACAAAAATCTACACCCACTGTGTACAGATATATATGCGGATATATGCAGATTGAACACATTTCCTTAAATGGACAATGTTAGGGTAGTTTTTCATTTTTTTATGCTTCGTGGCTGCTTATCTGTTCAGTAACAGATGATGATGTTGAGATGTTTTTTTTTTTGTAAACTGACCATTATCTTTCATGCACTTACACTTAATTTTATTATCAATCTCACAGTCAAAGATTTACATTATACAGCACATCTTATTATAATGCATTCAGGTTCTGGCCAGTAGTGTACTTCACAATTTACTCATAGGTCCTAGCACACTTTGCTGTCAATCACATAAGCTCTCAAATAGCACTACATGGACAAGATTTTATTCTGCAGTTCAAAGATGAAATCTGTTGCCACTTCAGTAATGGAAAATTGTCTCTTACACCATGGCACTTCTTAGTGAGTGATAGAATTCATCATTTTTTGGCATCTTGGGATTTCTGCTTTGGAATTTCAAGCCATGCAGTATAGAAAGGCCAATTTAATTTCAAGCGTTGCCCAGAAACCCCACTGTACTCCATCAGAGATTGTTAGGATGCGTTGCTCAAGCCGTGTTAGTTGTTTTTTTTTGTTTTTTTTTTGGAAGCTTAATATTTCACAAAACAAGAATGGATTGCATTTTTTTTTTTTTTTTGCTTACACTTGTTTTCATTATATCCCTGAATACGATGTGTCAGGTATATTAATGGTTTCATCATGACTGCCAGATATCCTTTGTGTAAGCACGATTACATAAACAATTTTCACAATTTTGATAATCTGCATACGTGTTTTAGTGTTTAAGGATTGGGGAATTTGAAAATAAATTCACTTCTATAACAACTCCAATTTTTTATGTGTAATGAACCACATTTACATCAAACACATAATTTTACCAACCACATACTAGAAGATCGTGCTTTTCTGATTTTGGACATTTAGTTAGTATATTGTCCAAGGACCTGTGGATTGGACCATAAGCCTTCTGTGGACAGCCCACTCCAACTGCTAAACACAGCTAGTCTTAACTGAAAAATATTTAAAAAATTCAACAAGCCCTTAGAATCATAATTTCTATTTCTTTGTTTCCCTTTATTGCTTATATTTTGGTTTTTTTAAAAAACGGCTTCCATGTAGTAAAATAAATTCAGTCGACTATTATAAACATTTGTAGGTATTTCTAGGATGTTAATAGGCCAGTTGTGTTATTTGCTTGAGCACAGTGCAGCATATTTTATATATAATGACCTGTAGCATCTAAGGTGCAGTTGACATCAATCATAGTGTTTGTGCTGTAGCATGAAACTGCTGCTGTCGAGAAGGAGCTTTCAGTACATGTCTTTCCTGTCTGTTATTGATGATAAGACATTTTAAATTAATAACCGGGCTGGTATGACACCCACTCCCGACCACAGCAGTAGAACAAGCAGGTGCTAAAACAGCTGAGCACCAGATGCAGCTCCTTACTGAGCAACCTGAACCCCACACTTCATCTGGTTGCTCAGAACCCCTCATTAAGTGTCAATTTCTTAACAAGAAATATAGATTGTGTGACCAAGCATATGCATATATTTTCCTTTAAGCTATCTTTACATAACCCGATATCTTGTTAATCATACTGTTTTTGCAGAGGAGGCTACTATGAAAAACATTTTATCATATCTGTTCCCTAAATGATAAGACAAAACTAGCATCATTTTAGTTTAGCTTAGCTTCAAATAAAATGCACACAGAAGCTTAGGTTAGTAAATAATTTTAAAATGGGTATCTAAAGATTTTGCCAGTATCTGAGAATGGAAAAAGAATACTTTTGCTTTTTTATATTTTTCCTACTTTTCTCAAAGATTTAGCTTTTTGCCAACTAAAGGACAAAAGCTAGCATTTAGCTTTAGCACTCAGTCTAGCAATACATTGCTTCATAGTGGCTGGATAAAACCTTATATTAGGCATGGCATGCATACTTAATTCCTTAATTCTCAAGTTAAATTTCCAAGCAAAATATTATTGTTTTCCAAATTTCTTTTTGAATATGATTGATGAAATATAGGCAATAAATATTTCCCTCACTTCAAGGAGAAGACAGGAATGGGCAAAAAATGTATGTAAGGCAGATACAGAGTTCTGTTAATGTGAAAATAGTGGTGAAATCTGTTGCTGACCATGTACGTTTTCAACCTGTTTCATCAGGAGTGATGTGTGAGACCGAGATTAACGAGTGTGACTCCAGCCCCTGTCAGCACGATGGCACATGCTCCGACTTGCTTGGCGACTATGACTGCCAGTGCCCTGCAGGTATGTTGGGTGATGTTCATAACAGGACCTTTTGTAATAACATTTAAGTGATATTACCTGTGGCATCAGGTGGTAATGTAGACCATTTCAATGCATCTGCTGTGACTGTGGTCCAAGATCCAGAGCCAGGGCCCCCTGGTCACGTCAGTATGGACTTAGAACCAAAAGTGATTAGCTTTTGCCAGTGGAATCCACACACTGTGACACATCCTACTGGAGGAAGTTAAGCCAGCGTCTGCGTTATTTAGCTTGCACAAATAATTTTTTTTTCATCTTATTTGTCCCACCATTTGAAAACAACAACAATGTTTCATTCCTCTTTTGTTTTGTGCAATAACCTATTTGGCATTATTTTCCTTTTCCCACATGTCTTAATAATAGAGCCATTTGGTTTAAGTTGTCATTAAGCGCCATTATATGTGTCACAATTATGATCCATTCTCCAATATATGGCACAAAAGATTAAAGTCATGGTCTATGCTGTTTTATTCACACTAATAATTTACAGTCTTGGCTTGTGATTGACAGCTGAGAAGAAAACCAACAGGATCCTTATCAGACTCCAACAATACCACCAAAGAGTGCAATTATTGTGTTATAAAATTCCTATCAAGGTAATTATCTTGTAATTGTACATAGTGATTTCCTGGCTGAATCAGAATTTATATTCACTGAATGCAAGCTGATGGGCAACGTGGGTCAATGCTGTTGCTGTCTCAGACCAGTTTATGTGTCTGGCGATTGCTCTTGTCCACTTAACTGGAACATTTTGTTGTGCACACAGACCATCTTAGGGTCCAGGTATTGTTTTTTCCTCACAAGAATGTGCTCCTTTTTATTTTTAGGTCAATTTCCTAGCTAGTTTTTGGCTCTTCTTAGGAGAAAGATTTTATTGAAATTTTGTTTTTTCACTCTTGTTCAGTGAAATCTTGAAGCACAAACCCAATGTTTATGAGAGACAGGTCACATGCTGTTTATATTATCAGCTGCTGAAGCAACCCATATTAGTATCTCTATTAAAGGTGACATTCAGTGGTGGCATTGTATTTCATCAGCTGATGAGCTGTGTCAGCCCTTGAAAAGTCTAAAGCACAGTTTTCCATAGTTTGAAAGACTGAGTGATAGGTTTAAGAGTTATTCGTCCATCCATTCCCTGTACTTTTTATCCTGTTCAGGGCTATAGGGAGCTCTTCTCTTCAGCTCACTTAAATTCAATTCATTGTAATAACCACAAGCAAGTGGATGGAATTAGGTTCTGCTACTGCTGTAGCAGAATTCAATCATAAATGTATTGACATAATCATAATTTTATGCACTGTATTTCCACTAGGATCAGTGCATCAGCATATCTCAGCAGATACTGTACATATGGCCACACAAAGAGCCACACTTACACAAGCATCCATTGGGTGAGCTGCACAACCTGGACAGCGTGATGTCAGAGCTCACACACAGACAGAAACACAGTCTTACCTACAGGGAATTTAGAGTTTCCAGTTCACTTAACTGTCTTTGACTTTTAGTTTTTATTTGTTTATTTTTTCACAGAGGGCACTGAAAGGAAACTTGACTAATACAAATAAAACTTCCAGGCACTTTTAAAGGCAAGCAGATTTTAAGGCGAAAACCCTCTGAATAGCAGGTCTTTATGGGAAAGTAATATAGAAAGTTGATGTCAAATATTGTAAAGAAGGAAAGCATGTTGCGCCCACATGTCGAGCACATGGCACTGCACAGATCGGATTGCATAAACTGGTGTCTGTTTTAGGTTGTTTTGTAGTTGTTACTCTTTGATTATAATGTTTCTGATGTTTATTCTATGGTTAGAAATTAAAGTGAATATATATATATATATATATCCTCTTGACAGAGTAAATTTCCTCAGCATGACACAGCAGACAGATCACCATTCTGCCCGCTTTTATGCTGGACAAGACAAGTAAAGAAAAAAAATTACAGTAAATATAAGTGTTTACGCCTTGTATATGTTTTGTTCATAATGCTTATTTACTGATACATAATTTGATGATGATCTTAATTGGTGTGTTGCTTGGGACACGAGGGATTTTGGGCTGATGGTTTTATTGTCCGGCTTATTGAGTGAGAACCCCTCATCACATATGTCAAGTTGATTGGGACTCACAACACCATAGAAAGCTCACCAGTCACTGTGCCCCCCCGCCTCCAGTAGGTCTGCTTACTGAAACGATTCAGCCCGCCTGTATGGAATGCACTTAGTTAACATCAAAATTCTAATCTCTGTAAGCCAAAATGGGGTATTTCTGCATCAAAGCAAGACACTTTAACATCTATGAGTTTATTATATAGCAGCTAGTGTTTTTTCCTTGTTTTATCTAAGGTAGATATTCATAGTTTGCAGAGAAGCTAGGTTTTTTTTTCGCAGTTGAATCTGAAACTGTCTTTGCAGTCTGTTCAAATCCCTGATCATGAATCCCTAACTCCCTGAGTAAACTGGTAGTAGATATGTCCACAGATCCATGGTAGCAAAATTCCACAGGCTGTACCCTGGCCTTCTAGTGCTGCTACTATATCTCATCTGCTATCTAAGAAAACCTAAGCCTTTGCTCATATGCCTCATCTGCTGCGTCTTATGCAGTGGTGAGTTCTGCCATGTAAAGAGTAGTCCGTGGAGGGCTGGCCTGAACCAAAGCACAAAGCAAAGTCAGATGACATGTCTTGAATTGTAATGCACTCTGGCTTTTTCCCCCCTTTCTTCATGTCCTAATCTACCAAAAGTATTTTTACAGTGACAAATCAATAATAGATATTTACTAAGTAAAGTACATTGGCAGTCCAGATGGAAGCAGATTTTATTGACTTTACACTTACTGACTTTATTTATGTTGGGATTAAGGTGCTTTTAACTGATGGCTAAGTTAAGTATCACTTCAAAGAAAAACATAGTTTCTAATTAGGAGGTTTTCAGCAAGCGTTTTCTTCAAGAAAAAAGACGAGTTTTTGCAAATATTAACTAATCTGTTTCATCCCCTAAATTTAGTGGCGGTTGAAGGTTAGCCTTTATTGCTGCACAAGTATGACTTAAAAGAACTTTAGTTTTTCACACATTTCCTTTCAGAAGGATATAATAATCTAAATAGATGAGTTGACTATCTTATACATGGGCTTTAATTAATTTAAGGAAAATATAAAAAAAAAGTATCCAAGATATATAATGAATGTAAATCTCAAATAAAAGTTTCAGTTAATTGTTACTTCTAATTTAGGTATGTGCCACTATTTATTACCCATACCATGCTATTCCAGACCATACCAAACTATCTTAAAAGCACTTTAAAAACAATGTGTCTGATAAAAGTGCTGTACAGAAAAAAGAGAAAATAAAACATTTAAAAAGATAATATATTATAGTACAATGGTATGGTTATTTGCACTGCTGCCTTGCGACACGAAGGTCACTGGTTCAACTCTTGGCAGGGGAGTGGTTGGAACAATGGCCTTTGTGTGTAGTTTGCATGTTCTCCCTGTGTATTCTTAGTTTTTTCTGGATACTCCAGCTTCCTCCCACAGCAAAAAAACCTGACTATTAGGTTAAAAGGCCATTTTTAAATCCTTCACACTAAAGTAAGTGTCAGTGACTGTGTCTCTCTGTGTTGATGCTGTGATGGACTGGCAACCTGTCCAAGTGTACTCTGCTAAGAGCATGGGCTCCAGCCACCTGCGATGTTGAATTAGATCAAGCAGTACAGAAAATGAGTGAAATTTTACTACTATGTGCAAAGTTCTTTGCACACACCAATTGCAGCCGACTACAGTAATCAAGTACTCTTAACATAAAATAACAAACAAAAAGCATAAAAAATGAGCCACCTTTGGAATAAACCGGTATGAAAAAACACCATCCAATCATTTTAATCAGCCTGTTCTAAAAGATTGAATAGTCATGTGTCCACCAAAACTCCTGCCCCTCTTTGTTCACGGATCGTGGGGGGGGTCGGATTTATGAATTGTGTATTTTTTAAATTATAGATTGCTTGAACTCTTTTTCCAGGATTTCCCACACTACCTTGAGTGAAATTGGTAACAGCAGTTCAATCATATCATAAAGGTAAAAGAAAAACTTGTGTATCTTCTCAATGACATTGATAAAAAAAAAGCTAATGTTCTTCTGTAATAATATGCAAATTAGCCATGTGTTCATTATTTCAGCTTGTTGCTGAGGTGTATTCAGCGACCTGTTATCATTTATAAAAGGTATTGCCTTATCTGATATAAAATGGGATTTCTCCAATTTCTCCAAAATTAAGTAATTTGGTGGATTAAATCTGGCATGAAAAGGGAATTGTATCATTTACGAAGAGTAATTTATAAAAGCCTAAAAAAACACAACATCGATGTGTTACAAAAAATGAACTATGTGTTCATACAGAATATTATTAATCTAATTTTAAATCAATTATTATTCTCATTGTGGTATTTTGTTTGTATGATTATCAATTTATATTTCCTTTTACAAATTATGGAGCACTGTCTGAGTAATGAATTAGTCTACACTACACCTTTACATCACTTCAATGCATGCACCCACATTATGTTCACTGGCAACCTGTCCACAATGTGTATCCTGCCTCTTGTGTACATGATGCTGTGATAGGCTCCAGCCTACCTCAGCATTGGAATAAGTGTGTACAGTAGAAAGATAGTCTGTTTTTAATTTAATTTCTTTTACATTTCCTTTTTTCAATTAAACATTTTTCTGTGTACAAGAGTTCATCCAGCACTTGAAGTGAGGAAATGCTTTAAAATGCCAAACTTTGAACTGTTCTGCACAAAGAAATTAGTCTCCATGGTGATGTGAAGGACTTACCAGTAGTTACTGAAAAGATTCAGTTTTTGCTTGAATAATAAACAAGGTCATACCAGATTCTGATGAAAAAGAAAAAAGTATTAATATTTTAGTCACTCACCCATTTGTAACATGGAAGCTATTTCCTCAAATATTTAACTTGTATAATATTGTAACTTGATACTATTTGTCAGGGGTAAAGATTCTGATGTTTTTTTTTTTTTTTTATCATAGCTCTTGTGGTCTTTTCTACATTTAAATTTATTTTCTAGTATGATAATGGTTACAGAGGAGTATTGCAGTGAAAGAAGGAGTGGAAGGAGATGAAAGCGGCGCATCAGTGTTTGCCTGTTCAATCTTTTATCAAGATTCAAATTGAGGTTTGCATTTAATACAAATCCAGGGGCCTACTGAGGTTCATTGAATATGCTTCAAAATGGGGGCAATTCTCCAGTCGACCCCTGCTTGAGCCAGTTTTGGCCCTGTTTATCAAATATCTAAGAGTCAGCCTGGCACATCAACATGAATTAGAAATGGACTAGTGGCTCTAATGTCTGATCCATTTCTTGCTGGCAAAGTATTGCATCTTTCAGATAACATTTTTAAATCCTGTTTTGCAGGTTTTCAAGGAAAGAACTGTGAAGTTGACATAGATGCCTGTGCTTTGCCTGACAGTATATGTCCACCAACTACTCAGTGTTTAGATCTCCCTGAGGGCCTTGAATACACGTGCCATGTACCTTGTCCTCAAAACCTTCAAGTGGGTAGAAATATTTTTGTTTGTTTTATTTTTCTTTTGTTTTCCTTGTTTTCTTTTCTTTTATTTCATTTTAAGTGTTCTACTTTATTAGCATGTACACTTTGTATGTTCTCAATATGTTAGCATCTTGGAACAACCACAGTGTGATAATTAGGAATTTATTCATGAAATTTTACACTTTTTTTTGTTTAGAAGAGTTTTCATACACTGCTAGTTGCCTTGTGAAAAATCGCAAGAACACAAGTTTTGTGAGATCACATCTTCCGCTGAGACTTATGCTGTATATTCCAGACACATTCATCCTTTGCACTATAGTTGAATTCTTCATAAACCTCAATTAAATTGGGCTACAAAGTTTTGGCAAAATTTTACTGGCAGATAGATTGACAGTTAATCATTGCCTCTTTTCTGCATGTAGGGAATGAACTGTGGCAGAAGATGGTGTATTTGTACTTTGGAAATAAAAGTAAAAACCTGGTATTAGAAACATAGCAATGTCGACCAATACCTTGATATTGTTGCCAGCAAATGTAGCAGTGAAATCACTAAAATATTAATGGGAACTTTTTTCTTTACAAAGCAAAGAAGCAAAGCAGATACTGGATCTTGCTTCTTTTTAATTACCACATTTCCAGAAGCTAAACAAGGATTTCTGCACTTTTCTCTCTTTTACACTGATCACTAAAATTATTTTAAAATAATAAGAAAAAATAAACAAGACTGGGAAAATATTTTTAAAAAGTATTTGTTCGCAATTCAATATCTTTATAACATTTTTATGTATTTTTTAAACACACAGGAACAAACTATAGTTACCTATTATTACATTTCTACAATATGTTGGTTCAGGTGCAAAACAAACCGAATTTAGTTACATAAACAGTTTACACAGCCACATATCAATACAAAACATCAGACAATATATAGTTTTTAACCTACAGATTACTCTCCACATAACATTTATTAATCAGAGTGAAAAAAAGCTGAAGAAAGTTGGTAAAATCTATATTTTTACATGTAGTAGTTTATTTGTGAATTACTGAAATCCCTTTTCTAACAAACAAACCAATGCTAAATGAAACAAAAAAATACAGATGGAGAAAATCTCTTACTGTGGCACTAGGTTTGTCTTTGTGTAGGAATACCATGATACCTGTCTTAAACATTGCCCCACAAGCTAACTCCTGTGTTGTCTCTTTGTCTCTCTCTTCTCTATACACACCAGCTATCAGGCCAATCTTTTGGAACAAAGAGCTCTTTGGAGGTTTAGCTCTCAATGACCATTGATCTTGTCTTGTAAGACATGATGTAGATGCTACATGGAATATAAAGCATGAATCAGTATTCATGAGTGTGTCATGTGGCTGTAATGAAGCCCATTTTCAGAGAGCCAGGAGCAAGGAAGGATTAGTGAATACTTTGGAAAAATAGTTATATTTCTGACCAGAATCAGTTCAGTCCAATTTGAGACATTACCATACAAAACAAAGCTGTTCCATATGCATTTCTGATTTCATGACATGTGTATCATGCTAATTTTGTTTCTTTTTTCAAGCAGCTGTGTGCCAACGGAGGACAATGTGTGCTGAGTAGTACCAGCAACTACACCTGCATCTGTACTTATGGTTGGTCTGGTCAAAGCTGCAATATAAATACCAATGATTGTATTCGACATTGGTGTCAAAATGGAGCTACTTGTGTGGATGAGATTGATGGTTACAGGTGAGTGTTTAAGTCGTGATTGCCTTGAGGCTATTCTGGCACCAGAATGTCAATGATTGTAAAAGCTGTGACATTTACTGCTCTCCCTTTAGGGCTGAAAGAATTCTTCTTGCTCGCTCCACTATTAAGAAATTCTCTTTAATCTGTCTCCAGCTGCCTCTGTCCCAGCGGATACACAGGGGTGTACTGTGAGGAGGACATTGATTACTGTGTTGGCCATGGCTGCTCTGAACACGGTGTTTGCCTGGACCAGCAGTATAACTTCACCTGCTGCTGCATGCTTGGATTTGAGGGGCCGCTCTGTGAAGTGGAAGCAAATGAGTGCAACAGCTTTCCCTGCTCAAGTGGTGCCACCTGTGTGGACCTAATCAGTGATTATCGGTGCCACTGTCCCCCGGGGTTTGAGGGTATGAGACCATCTGATATGAATACAAGCCCATTTTACAGCTATTACTACAGCCAGTCAGTGAAGTGTTATGAATTAGAGAAGGCTTTGTTGATCAAATGTTAAGCTGCTGGTGATATATATATATATATATATATATACACACACCGTAAATGATGTCCTGGCCATTAGAAATCTACCACTCTTGTATGTGTTACATACCTAAACAGAATCACAATGATTAGACTATGTTGGAACTAAATTTTACTTCTACAATATGCGTCAAGTCCTTTACTTTACATGTTTAACAGAGTGTTTGCCAGGTCATGATGGTTAACTAGCAGGGGAGCAGATAGAAGAGCTGTGCCCTCTGGCTTTCGGAGAACTCAGAGGTCTGAAATATTGCCAGAGGCCAGAGCTGTTGGAGCTTTAAATTTTGCCGGTAAAATTGTTAATCAATTCTGTATCCTAAATCTTGCCCTGAGGATACAGCAGAAGAACATCAAGCACCATTTAAGCATGCATACAAGCTGCAACATGAACACATAATCATTGAACCCCTTTTTTCAACTTGTAGAATCAGAAGTGATTCGCGGCCTCAAGTAATTTTTATTGCATATATTTTAAATGTGGGAGCAGCAAACGTTCTATGATAGTAATTATTCAACTGCAACAGTCTTTGCTAGGGATGCAGTAAAGCTGCATTTCCTTTAGGATTAAATGGAGCTTATTTGTTTTTCTGCCTTTATCCTGCAGGAAAAACCTGCTCTCTGAATGTAAATGATTGCTGGTCGCAGCCTTGTCTAAATGGTGGCTCGTGTATGGATCTGATAAATGACTACATTTGTCACTGTCCTCTTGGTAAGTAGCATCTACTTGAGTATTATTGGGCATGTTTACAAAAATATCACACTATTAATGTTCTGTGTCTTTTATCTCGGGAATACAAGGAACATGTATTTCTTCTACAATTTGTTTTCTTTGATGATTATTCCTAAAATAGTAAAGAAACAAATTGCACTTTTTTTCTGCAGGTTTTTATAAAAGTTCTACATTAAGACAACATAATACATTTTGTTATGGATCACTGAGAGAGAAAAAAATCGGTTTCAGTATGTGTGAATAAACAGGGAAAAAAATAAACTGCTTGTTGACATGTTCAGCAATAGTAGATTCAAAAAGGACTTTCCTATTATTATTTTACTTAGAATTAGTTTTAACCTTGTCCTTTAATCAAATGACAACCTGTTTTACAAATGTGTACCTGTTTGACATTTATTTAATACACACATTCCAAACAGGATCCATAATCAGGCCATAATAGAGGGAGGGGTTTCATTCTTTGTGTGCAGTTGATTTTACTATGCCCTCTGGTAATAAAATACTTAATCACCACTTGATTGCAAAAGTCAGGGTGCAGCAGCTGAACCACTTGGCATAGCAAGTCCAATGTCACATTCAAATGTACACAGACACAATCCGCAGAAAGGGATTTACAGACAAATATTTGCTAAATTAAACCCACAAACCATAGGTTTTGGCAGGGCATTAAAACACACTCATGTGTACTACATGCAAGAAAAAGGAATGAACTCCACAGGAACTTATATGTGACTTGTAATGTATTTTAAAGGCTACCTTCCTACATTAGCTGTTTACATTAGGGTAAGCCCTAACAGCATGTGGTGGCTGTTGCCTGGTGTGTTTCATGACATTATGGCCACATAAAATGCATCACAGTAAATAATCTGCTCTTAGTATATTTTTTCTCTTTCACACAAATTAGATTTGAGCAGAAACAGAACATGGATGTGTCAGTAAAGCTTCCATTACTGTTTTAATTTCACTGACAGATTTATAAACAGGTGTTTTTGATCTCCTTTATCCTTACAGAAATCCAATTAGATACATGGTCTGCCAAGTTTACGTTCAGCTCCCAATAAAAAGGGTACTGTTTTTCAGACTATTCCTGCTACTGTCTCTTGTTTGCATTTACAGTCTAATGTGACCACATTCAGGTTTGGTTCTTTTTTCTTTTCATAGAATTCTTAAGATTTAAACATTTTCAGAAACAACTAAGCTTTCTGAGGAAATCCAGACATGGCACCTGGTCCTTAAAATTAATTGTTCATATGACACGGAAAAAAAACCCTCCAAAAGACAAAAGTTAAATCTACTTTTTAGGATTTGCAATGAAACACATACTGAGTCACAGTTTTGCTTTTTAGTTAATGTCAGTCACAGTTTTTTAAGGAATGTCCAAAGGCCAAAACGATTGTGTCAGTAACACGATTGAAGGAGGAAAGATTCTTGATTTGTGCCACTTACCACAACTAAACTTTACATCCTGACTCAGTGTTCTTGTCATATAAATTAGCTTATTACAACTATTATACAAAAAAGCCTATGTGATGGAGATATTAGGAGTTCTTGTTGGTAAGATATTGTATAAGTTTTGTAATAACACTAGGGCTTTGCTAAAAAAAATAATCAGGATGATTTTAAGTGGATATTTGGAAAAAATGTGCAACTCTCTGCAGCAGGGTTGGGCTAAACCACTAGTAGCTGTCCAACAGAAAAGGGGAGTCCCATCTGGAGATGGTGACACTGTAAATGTGACATTCCTTCATGCAACATTACCCTCAGAGTGAACTGCATGCACAATTGGTTATTAAACACTTCTGAAACACCCTGTTGGAGGAAATAGCTGTCCATTAACTAGTCAACGTAATACATGTTATAATGGGAAAAGGGTAGTAAGAAGGTCATTAACCATCTAGATAGATGTGATGATGTAAAGTAAGCTGCTCTTGAGTAAGGTTACAGTATAATAAAAGAGAAGTCTACTTGCAGCTAAATGTCCCACATAATCTAATATAACTGTTGTTCTATGTGTCTATTCAAGACATTCAAGAAAAAAAATTAATACATGAAATAACCTTCGTTTGCCAGTTAGTGGTATCTGCTTTAAAGATTTTAACTGTATCCTGATTGAAGTGTGTTCTTCAGTCTAGTATGAGTGAGTGTACACATGAATTAATGCTTTGTTCCAAATTATCGTGTTTTCTGACTGAAGCAGTTTAAAGACATTTTTTTTAAAAAATGTTGTTTGAAACTGAAAACCAGATATAACAGACTGTCTTTCATTAATACTGCCTCAAACCCACGGATGTTCATTAAAAAAAACAAAACAAAACAATAAACCTAAAACTTAACTAAAGCCCTTATTTTCACTGACGCTTAGGAAGTTACGGCTAGGCTATTTTAGGGGAGTGTTTCCACTTGAAGTTGTACCACCGCTGTGTATGCAGTGTTTAGTCCATATGCCTAGTGCAGTATCAAACTTGTGCGAAGACAACTAATATGACTCTGCATGCGTTACTTTAAACAATTAATTCACTACTTGTTAAAAAAATAACTGAGTTAGTAACATTATTACTCTGTATTAAAGTAAGTAGTTACCAGGGAAAGTAAATATTTGTGCCACTGTTAAATAAATGCATAAAAAATAAAGTTGCCATATGTCAAAGAATTTTTATTTTTCTGAACAGTAGAACATACAGGCATTTATTCTATATTTATTGTTGATCAACAGACAGTAGAAGGTTTATTATGGATGACGGGAAGTGTCTTTGGAAAATCAATACATCTTATACATGAAAAGTAATAAATAGTGAAATAAAAATATAGATTGCTAAATTCCTCAATTTTCTTAACCACTTCATTTAATTCATTCATTCCTTCACAGCAGTCATCGGGTGGACGTGGGGTACAACCTTGACATTCATGCCTAAAGACAATTTAGAATGACCAATCAAGCTAACATGCATATTTTTGGACAGTGAAAGCAACCTGGATAGAACCCATGCTAACACAGGGACAACATGCATACTCCACACAGAAAAACCACTGCCCGTGCTGGGGTTCGAACCAGCAGCGGGGCTAACCACCGCATCACTGTGCAGCATTGCATTGCTAAATATAATCTAATATTCAACAATAATTCATACAATAAAAAAGATGAATTTACAAAGTTTTTTAGAATTCCATAAGTTAATGTTAAAAGGGTATTGTAAATTTAATTATTAATTTGGTATTAAAAAAAAATGTATTTTCAAATGTTTTTGCTAAAAAGACCACAATGCCTAAATTTGGTTAAAAATATCTTTTCATTTCTTAGATCCCTATTTTCCTTTCTATTTTCTTTCCCACCTTCATTTTTCGTTTCATTTTAGTTTTTTTCCCAATAGCATATCTTTAATCCTAATAAACCAACCTATGACAAATTGAAACAAGTAGTCTGGAATCGCCTGCTGGATTTCAAGTATTTTTTTCATTAAAAAGTCAACAGTTAAACAACACATTTTTGCATTTGACCAGGATAAATTTGAAGTAAACCTTATATTGTTACCTCGAAAATGACAACTTTTTCTTCATCAAATCTGTCTGGTGTTTGTGTATAGCACATGTGTCATGGCTAGTGTGTAAAAACACTGGCTCCAATTGGCTACCATACAAGACTCTGCCTTAGCCCATTACAGTCACTTATCTCGTTGTTTACTGAGCCGTGGTGCTCTCTGCTGCAGTTTATTAAATGAAGTCATAGTTACCACATTTAACGTTCAGTAACCGTTGCAACAATGGGAAGAGCAATTAATACGATTACTGAAAAAAAACCATTAGTAACACTGTTATACTTAAATGTTGTGTCTTCGCTCAATTGTCTTAATGCTTCGTGTAGCCACACAAAATGATTGAGTAATACTTCCTGCAAATCCTGATTCTGAAATCTAGCTGAAACAAGTGGACAAAATCAGACTTGACAAAAATTTTATATTTTTAATCAGTTTGGTCTGCAATTGTTCACAAATAATGAATAAAGTTATTGATGTTGTGCTACAGTCATAACTTTGTGCAGCACTCTCGCCTTGGGGATTCTCATGGATCTGGCTGCTGTAGTTAACCCCATGTAGCTGCAGGTATTTAAGAGGCTACAAACAGCTGGAAGCAACAAACAAAACTTGGCTCCAGTTAATTTTTGTCAGACTTGGTTGCCATTAATTATTGCTGGGTCTCATTAATACTGGGCTGTCTGAGCACCTCCGGCAATATACACAAGTAAAATATGTCCTTTGCACTCATTGCTGTGATATTTCTTAATGCTATAACTATTGAAATTATAGATTAATATTTAGATTCACCTGCAGAAAAAATGTTTCACAGTGTTGCATAGAGGAATTGTTTGTAGATTGCAATGGGGCTTTTCAAGTGTGTTGAAAAGCCCCACCAGTAGGATGTTTCATCTTTACCTTGCCAAAACACATTTAACAGATGTACTTTTCCAATCACTCCCAATGCTCCCTACCCTCTGTTCCCCCTTCCTGCTGTTTTATGCATAAGTGCAAATGGTAGAAGACTGATTAGAACAGAGTTGTTGTCTCGACCAAACCACTTTGTATCCCATTTACAGATCCAGGGCTTTGTACCAACATCAGGGACCAAGTGTATAAACGATGGACTGACAAAAAACAAACAGACAAAAATGTATTTATGAAGAAAAATATGTAGCAACAATCTGCAAACCTTAATCATATTCTTCTATTTCCCCATCCACCGTTATAAAAATATAAACAATCATATGTTCTTTTACATTAAATGAACTGCTCTGTTGTTTCTGTTATTTTCACCTACCTTCATATGCAACTGATTGATTGAAGAAATATCATGATGTATTTATGGACAAAGGTGGAAGTCAGGCTCATGCATATGGCTGTGGATTTCCTATCAATTTTTTTTTTTTTTTTTTTTTTTGCTGAGAAGCAATTCAATAGCATGTTTTTTCCTTTCAGAAACACAGTGTTAGACATGGAACGGCTCATGAAAAAATGGATAATAATTCCTTCCTCTTTTAGAGCTAACTGTAAAATATTTGTTTCCATGTGTTGGTTCATAATGTACAATTAAATTGTGTATTATCATAAAATAAAGCCATGTTTAGTGAGATTAATCATCAGTCATGCTCTCTGCCAATGCTTCATTTTAAATAAAGGATATTGATGGTGGGATTTATCAGTGACATGCAGGCCCTCAACTTGTCTGTTAGATAAATGTGATACAGATCAGTCTGCTGTCAATGATTCACTCAATTAGCATACTGTATATCAGGTAGATTGTAAAAGCATTAATCAATACTCTGTTAATCTGCTGAGGACAAAATACAGCTCTTCAACCATAAATATGTGTTGTGCCATTTGTTGTATTAATTCAGTCCTCTTGGCTTTATTCTTAACTGTTTGCTGAATCTTCCTTTGTTAGTTAACTCAATGTTGTTTTCAGGATTCAAGGGGAAAGATTGCTCGCTGGATATTGACCTTTGCTCATTTGGGCTGTGCAGTGAACACACATTAATATGCACTGAAACTAAGGATGGACAGAATGTTTCCTGCCTATGTGATATAGGTGAGCATAAACTTCACACATTCTTTGACTTCACAAAAGTAGGTTTTTGCTCTGAAAGCAGAAACTAATGTACAAGTATTATCTAACTTCAAGAAGTACATGTCTGTGATATCTCTATTTTATATTGTGATATTATATCTCTGGAATTATTTGTCTCATTGACATCAAATCAAGTGCAAATGAAAGGTCATGACCTCAAGGATGAATCCTGTCCAGACATCAAACTGGGCTGATTCAAAGTTTCAATACCAGGTGGAGCTTTGGGACTGAACATATGCAGATTTATATTGTTGTAGTGTCTATTTGAGAACTGGGGAAAAGGAGGATTGGGGGCGTTCAGGGATATACTCCTAGCCGTCGCTTCCAACGGCATAGGTCTTGTTATTATGTTTTTTCTTGACATGTATTAATTTATTCTTGTTAC
>JBAMHX010000018.1:10202207-10213352 GCA_037177515.1 Pseudomugil tenellus | reverse complement strand
TATAGAAACTGAATTACTAACTCAATTACTTTTTAGGAAAAGTAATTGTAACCATAACTAATTACTTTTTAAAAGTAGTTAAAATCAGGTGAAGTATATTGCTGAAAAAGTGCCCAGATTTTCACAGAATCTGATTTAATCTGGTTTATTGGAAATTTCAGGAAAGCTATTTTTAGGACTGGAAATTTTGAAGATCTTAACTGTTGTAATATATAAAAGTCACTTGGTTGAATATATTTAAATGTATACACCTGATTTTTCTTTAACTGTAGCTTTTTTCGATCAATTCGATAACTATTTTTCACTTTCTGCCTTGTTTTCTCATGAACTGCATCACTGTCTTTGAATTATTGCAAATTTATTTATAACACAACACCAACTTGGTTTTACATAAACACATTTTGAAAGGTTCTTGTCTTATCTTTTTTTTTTAACCTTCCAGGTAATGTGAAATTACACTAATTTATTAATCAATTCTTCACATCAGCATGGCAGTTATTCTGTTCATTTTAGTGATAGCATGACACAAACACTCGAGGAATCATACAAGAGATTACCCCAATAATTTCCTCCTGAATCCCAAAACTTTGTTTCCAACATTTGCTGTAAAATGGAGCATTATAATTTATGTATTTGTTTTAATCTAATTATTCAAATACCAATTGAAACCATCTCTGCCTATAATAGATGCTAATTTGTTAAGCAGAAAACCAAGCAATAGTCTGGGCCAAGGCAAAGCTCTAGAGGAATACCTACGACAGCCTGAGCAGCACAGGCTCCCAGGCTGCCTTCAAATGTACAACAAAACATCCATGCTGATCTGCTTAGCCGTCTTGAACCTCAACCCCCTAATGAACGAGGGCAAAAGAGCTCTTGGGCTTAGCCTCTCCCTCTTACCCTAACTTAACAAGATGTCCCCCTACTCCCTGACTTCCTTTCTCTCACATATATACACAAAGGCACAACCACGACAAAGACACACACCTCCCAAACCCCAAACCACTAACCCTCAGACCAATCTGTCTGTGGCACTAAAGTATTATTAGACTTACACACTCTCAAAGGGGAAACAGTGAGTGCTGAGAGCTGGAAGATGAGATATGCTACAGGGGCTACTAGTTCCATTAAAATGGCATTCACTGGGGCCTTTGTTATCATCGGCCCTGACGTTTTCAGGATGTAGTGGGGTTTGCTGATCCATGACCATCTCATCTATCTTTCAGGATTTGAAGGAAGTTGGTGTGAAATTGACATCAATGAGTGTGGTTCAAATCCATGCCAAAATCAGGCTGACTGTGTGGACCGGGTCAATAGTTACAGGTAAAAATTGTTGAAACAGCAGTTCATTTCTCAGCAGAGAATAAGGGTCAGGATTGTTCATTATAAACCATGAACTTGGGTAAATGTAGAGTGTTAGAAACTGTCTCTCCTGTGTGTGTTTAAGGAATCATGCTGTTATTTTTTATGTAGATTACAATGAACTAAAAAAATGTGTTTTCTTTTTGAAAACATGTCAAATTGTTTCAAGTCCCAAATGAATATGCCTTAATTATTATTCATGTTTGTTCTTCTTAAATCAATACATAGATTATATTTTACGATGCAAGGAAGAGAAACAGGCTCAATATTAAATGTGTTTGATATCAGTAAATTCTTATAGATTTTTCTTTCTGTCCATGCACCTGTAGGAAACATAGATCCCCTTTTTTCCATTTAAGACAAATTGTCAATATTAATGATTTTTCTCCTCCAGGTGTGTTTGCATGATGGGCTTTTCTGGCCTTCACTGTGAGGAAGATATCAATGAGTGTTCCTCTAACCCTTGCAAAAATGCAGGCGTCTGTCAGGACCTTGTGAACAAGTAAGAATTTGATTTATGGTCTAAATTCTTTTTTTTAAATTTTCATTTCTGACTTTTTTGTTTCAACTTTGCAACACATCTATTTTTAATAATGTGGATTTAAAAATTGCATATCAGTAAAGGCCAGACACAATTAGTTTCAGGAGTGTGTTGTGAGAGTCAAACAAACAAAACCGTTCTCCAAAGAAAACACACAAGGTTGTGGAGCTCCCCTTCAAAGTGTTCCGCCTTATATAACAAGCCTGTCTTCATCCTTGACACACATAAGCTTCCTTTTTAAAGACAGCAGGCGAATTCAGCAGGAACACATCATGTATCTAGATTGGGCTCTACTCCACCAGTGCTTCTCTCCGTTGTGCTTAATGGGAGCCACGGGGCTTCCGGGCTTAGTCAGACAGATGGGTAGTGAAGTCCCAGGGCCAATTTGAGTCCTAAATGGTTTGTCTCCAGTTTGTCTCCCATCACGACTTTGTTCCCTTGTGACCTGGCCCTGATCAGAGCACTGCCCTAGCTTCACAGTTCAGGGAGTTCACATTACTGTCTTGCCCAAGTCTCTGTGTCCATCTTCATCTGAACCAACGAAGCAAAGGTAATCAGTCTGTGTTGCATTGCATACTCCATTAAAGTCATCCAGCCCATTTCTGTATTTACATATCCTGCTGCTTAGGATAATCTGAGTCTTATTGTAATGGAGTGCAGCAAAGACAGTGTGAGTTGTTTAAGCAGAGTTGAGACCATTCCAGCCTTTAAAATCTTCATCAAAAGCTGTTCTGATGTGTTTAGCATATTTAAGAAAATTTGATCGAAATAACTGCCTTCCTGATGAATTTATCTAATCAAACAACGTGCTTTAGCTTTTACCGTGGAGGTGTCTAATTGGATGATTTCTTATTACTTCACTTTCAAACGCAATAACCGTCTCCTCTGAGATGTGCGGTTAGGTGAAATTAGATCCAAAGAGGGACGTGAATTGAATAAACCAATCATTGGACAGATTGAGCTCCTCTCTATAGTCATGAGCCATCTAACGAAATTTAAATTGAGTTACACACTGGAAAATA
Source organism: Pseudomugil tenellus (assembly GCA_037177515.1). Taxonomy (NCBI): domain Eukaryota; kingdom Metazoa; phylum Chordata; class Actinopteri; order Atheriniformes; family Pseudomugilidae; genus Pseudomugil; species Pseudomugil tenellus. The sequence continues at coordinate 10,210,430 of JBAMHX010000018.1, read as the reverse complement.
GCTAAAGCATTGTTAATTTTTCTGAGAAGATCAGCTGGACAATTCAGCGAATCTGCACCATGCTTTTGCTCAGTTAAAGAACACAAATGCTATTATGAACTGCTTCTGGTAGACTTTGCATCTATTTAATAAGATTAATAATTAAATCGCTCTAAAATGACTAAGAACCCACCATAAAATGATCTTATTGCTTATTGCACATTGATTTCTGTAGGGTTTGACCTCATTCCCTAATCATTCAGAGTTATTATATCTTCTTTAGGTTCCACTGCATTTGCCCTCCTGGTTATTTTGGAACGTTGTGTGACCTGGATGTGAACGAGTGTGAAGTTTCACCTTGCCTACATGAGGGCATCTGTATCAACATGCCTGGGGGCTTCAAGTGTGTCTGCCGGCCTGGATACACAGGTAGCTGTTTTGCCCTTAGGTGACATAAAGATCAATATAAGAGTCTGACAAGCTTATCACGATGACTGCTGCAGCTACCTGCTTTTGAGGCAATTCTGACACAGATCTGGCTTAGTCTAACTGTTTTTAATTAGCCTGCAAGACACAGTCTCTGCTTTTCAGTAAAGCTAACAAGATAAATCCATGTCACCTGTTATAACTGATAAAATGTCTAATAATTGGCTTTATTTGATTTCATCAGCCCTTTCAGTCTCTGAACGCTATTGTTGTTTGATTTTAATCCTTCTATGTTATATTCCTCTCAGACAGATATTGAGCTATTTTAGATCACGTGTACATGCATGTGTTGTGTATATACGTGTGTGCGCCATCCAAAGCAGATCCCTGTCAGGTACTGGGAAGATTAATTTCATTTGTCTTCCCCACTATATCATCAATTTATCCTTCCCCAGTTGAGAGAGGGGAGGGGAAATCTCAGAGGTATTGCGACTCTGGAGAGCAGAACCTGACATACATGGCCCAATTCCCACAGAAGCAGCTTTTATTATTAGTCCTACACACAGCATAGTACAAGTCATTACTTTTTCTGTTGCTCTAAGCTCATCTGAGGAAACAGGGTTCCCCAAGAGAGCAAACGGCCAGTAGAAACTGTCCGGATTGGCTCAAGCCGACCAGAAATCGTATAAAATATTTGCTCCAGTAACATGTGTAGCAACGTTTCAACTTTTTGTAAAAGAAAACAATGACATAAATACAAAAAGATGACTTCAGAGAAGATCTGTTCTGTGGCTATTTGCTCTTTTAATGTGTGTATAGAGTCAAATTTACCTTCTTAGAATGGCTCTTTTATTCCAGTAGATTAATTAAATTCATTAAATGTACATTTGCGGTGGGAAGGGTCATTATTAACATATTATCTGCTCTGATAATCATTAAAGTGAATTGGCTTTATGCACAGCTCCACTACTTCCTGAATTTAAGACAGCTCCTTGTTTCCTGTCTTTCATTACTGCATGAACTGATTAATCCAGGTATGTCTGGTCATTACCGTTGTGGTTACTAAGGTCAGACACACCTGGATTAATAAGTTTGTTACGAAAGACAGGAAACAAGGAGCTGTCTTAAGTTCAGTAGGTGGTAGAGCTGTGCATAAAGCTCTCTTTCTACTCTCTTGTTACTCTCTTTTTTTATTCAAAATGTTCTATTTCATTTTGAGTTGTTGTAATAGTTAAAGCTGCCTACTAATAAATCAGTCTGGTTTTATATATTTTCAATTGCCAAGTGAATTAAACTACGTTGACACCTAGCTGCATTACCACCTATGTGAATTTTAATGCGTGCATCTTTTTTGTAGCCTTTATTAATAAATATGGCTCCAGGACACAAAGATTTTCTTATAACTGCTGCTTTCTTATGTTTAAAACCAATGTTTTTTTTATTTTTAAAAAAGAAAGACCTACAAGTGGGCTTTAAATAAGAAATACTAAAAGTAATTTGACACTTTATCCCTTTCTCATAGTTTTCTTTTCCTTTTAAAAGTCTGCATGACCCACATAGAGTTTAAAGAGAGATTCAAGACTCTTTTTTCCCTTTTTTATCTGTACTGTTCTTTACTCTTTTTTTTTTTTTACCAAGTTAGATGTCATTATGTTTCACTTGTTTAATTAGAGTCTTGTTCAGACTTAATCACATATGATCACACTATATTTTTAGATAATTTCATTTTATTGTCTTCTCACAGCTATAAAGCATGTTTTGGCAGCTGCTTAGATCGCCGTTGACAGATTAATATTTAGGATATTTGGCTTTAAAGGTTCTGTAGTTCCAGTAATTTCTGATTTAACTATACATACCGTAGTTTCTGTGCTGTGTTTTGAGGTCATAAGTCACTGCAGTGGCATGATTAATGGCTTATCTTGTTTATATAAATCACAGTTTAAGCACAGTATTCATCACCTTCTGTTTTCTCTTCTTCACCCATCATTAGTAAGTGCGCTCCCTTGAGTGATTGTACAGTGCAATCAGCACATTGTCGCAGTTTCCACAGTCAGCAGATTGCTGGATGATGATGCTCAGCCTTTGCTGTGTTGGTCAGGCCTCAATAAATACAATCTTTTTTTGTACCTCGTGAACTTATAAAAAATGTGGGTGTGTCTGTCTTTCCCACTGAGTTATTGGATTAATGATGCTGCTTCCTTTTAATACAAATAGATAGACTTTAACTTCTTGTCTAGTTTTAATAATTTGTTTGTATTATTAATTTAATAACTATTTTTTTTTAAAAAAATCCTGCCACTCTGAGATATAACCTATATGCTTTTGTGCTTTATAAACGCTTAAAATAAATTAAATATAAACTATTCAAAAAGAGTAGCATAATGTATCAATCAAGAAGTCTGTGTGCTTTCTCTATGAAACTGCATATTTGCTTTAGTATGCAACATCCATTGATTATGCGCGAAATGTAATGTAATGTAATGTAAAGTGTATAGTTAAAATACATGAACAACTTTCACACAGTTTTCTATTTATTTTAAACAATTGTAGAGACCAGTTCTAAAATTTTAAAATGATTAGCACATTTCCATAAACATATATATTTGTTATTGTTTTATGCTGTCTCAAACCATTATCCACCCACATTGGTCAGTAGGTTTAACTGTTTTCTGTTATGCTGGCCAAGTGACACACTTTTTTATGTCTGATCATAAAAAATATTTGTACAGAATTTGCCTTTTTATAGCTCTTTTAAAAAATCATTGTTAATCAATCTTCAAAGATGACAGCAATTTACAATATTCATTGTAAGTGTAAATGTTTCTTGTAACCTATCCAGAATGAATTCCCATTCCTAGGTATAATTTACAAATCAGTTTTATTTGCATATTTTTTCATGGTTTATTTTGGTGCAATTGACGATTTATTTACATATTTAAATTCTGTTTTTTTTTTTTTTTTCTTTCTATATTGCTCTCACGTTTCCTAAGACCCTCCTTTACAAATTACATTAGAGGAATAATATTTCATTTTGTAGTTAATCTTTTTCACTGCTGAATATGCAAAAGAACAAAAGAATAGTTGTTTAACTTTTTTTTTCTAAACTAAACAGCTGTGAAAATGATGGATTTTGTGGGCTATAAACATAGTTTATTTTATTTCATGATAAAACACAGGAGGCAATAAATAAATTCCCCGTCCTGTTTGTTTTCATCTGTCTGAGGCTGCAGATGAAAAGCTAACCAGATGATTAACGATGGGTCAGTCGTCATTTTTCTTCTCTCGATCCCTGCAAGTCTTGCAAGATATTTTAGGAATGGCAAGTAATCGCTAGCACTCTTAAATGAAAAATATCAGCATATATCTTCTCCACTTCTAAAATTAAACAACATTCATTGAATCATTTTGGGTTTTTTTTTTTTTTTGTTTTCTTTTTGTGGTCTAACTTTTTTGTTGGACAACAAAGGAATTATTATAAGTAGGACTTCAGAATAAAACGTTCATCCATGCCTTCTCAAAACAGATGTTTTGAGGAAGGGAAACTGATTTGGACAATTGTGCTTTTTTTCTTTTGTTGCTCTGAAAATAAATGTATTAAAATAATTAGCACTTAAGCAAAAGCTGAGTGAGGGTTCAGACTTATCTGTAAGGTGTGGAAGGTTTTGCCTTTTTTACACACAGAACTTTTAGTTGTAAGATTATTAAACTCTTATGATATGTGACAACTCAATTATTTCAGAGCTGCACCCCACTGAGTCATCCCAGGAGAACCTTCTGTTGCACTAACTCATCAAACCAAACCAGAGAGAAATTTTGGAAAAAATAATGAGAAACAACCTTACTTTTACTCTTCACCTAGCTGCCACACAACTAGGGCAGAAAGCTACTGTCTAGTCAATTTTAGTGTCAACTTTTTCAAATTTAGGCCTCTGTCTCCACATTAACATTAAAAATCTTCATTTTTGATACTCACAGAAGCGAAAAGTCTAATAAAAAACATACATGTACAACATTGCATTAAAGAAACAAAGTTTAACATCAGTCATGCATGAGCTCATTGATATAAATCAAAAACTTGATCTAATTAAAAGTGACTGGTGGTGGTGGGGTCTCCGGAGAATTAACAAAATACATGTTGTGGTAGGAAATGTTGATCACAAGAACTCCTGTGCTCCATTACCAAGCTTGCAAATCTACAACCTGTAATTTAATTTGCATACAGCAATTCATTAACAAGAAACACAGCACAAGAAAATGGCAAATCCGAATTGAGACGAAATTTGAACAAGTCACTGCAATGAAATGTGACCATTAAAAGCTCATCATATCCATTCCACTCACCCATCATGCCTATACATGCATATGTGTATGCTTAATTTAAAAATACACAATAAGACAATATATTTGTCTTATAAATCAATTATTGTCACATGAAGTCTCCCCCTCTTTCCAGAACTGGTGCAAATAGAAATGTAATGACCTAATGGGTCAATAATAAACACATTTATTAAGTCCATGTCTACCTTTAGATTCTCTTTCTCTTGGTTTTTATGTGAAGTAGTAGTCAGGTGCTGTGAAAACATCACTTTCCAGTGATGAGTGTTAAATAAGCGAGTCCAGTTCCATTGCAGAGCAACCTCACTCCCAGTCCAAGTTTTGGAACAGGTTATACCTTAGTTGTTACAGGAAGTATCAAGTAAATTCAGCCAGCCTCCATGTTTAGAAAGGCTTATTACAGGTCCACCTTCTAAGAATAAAATGCCTGGGGACCTTTGTGTTCTTTGTTTTTTCTTTGAACTGCTCTATTTCATCAGCAAAGTCTCTCGTAAAAATGAATGTTGCCTTTGAAGTGGCGTATGAAATAAGTCCTTGGGAAGTGAAGATGTGAAGTCTATTCAAAGCTGATATTCAGTGCATTGTGGGATTCATACCTATAAGTCAGTTTGCTGGTGTTGAGAGGGCTTGTTTCCTAACCTGTTAATTGTGAGTGCAGGCGTGTTTTACTTCCCCGCTCTTTTGTTGCAGGAGTATTTCAGGTGGTCTCCACTTTTTAGCAACTCCTCCACCCTATCAATTCCCCTTTGGGATTTTTCTCAGTGGTTGCACGTCCTGACATGCTTTCTTCTGTCAATGTATTTTATTTTTCTTTTTAGATGAAGTTTGACGTGCATTTCCAGGCATGTTCTCTGAAATAGTCTTTTGAGATTGGAGCTGAGCACCTATTTATGGGATGTTTTGAGTAAAAGTAACTGATTTCATTTGATTGGCAGGTGAACTGACACTGACTAGGTGGTCTTACATTAAAGTTACGATCACAGACTCGGCTCTCAGCATGCCCTTGCATTAAAACAATGGTGACTGCAAATACTACGCTACGGGTTTGAATTAATTACATTTATTTTAAGCTTAAGACACAATATATTTATTTTGGACAGCACTTCTATTGTTTTAATGTCAGTTGCTAGAAAACAAAAACACAAGGTAAATTTATCCAAAGAAAAGTTTTAAATCAATCAATCTTTACTTATAAAGCACTTTAACACCAATTAGAATGACCTAAGTGCTGTACAGGTACATGTAAAAATAAGATAAACCAGCAACATAAAATAATAAGATAAATAAATAAAATTTATATATGTTCTTATATGTTCCACATTAAAAGCATAAACTAATTAATATCAGGAGGAAATGCTTTTTCTTGCCAAATTAGAAACATAGGATATTTGGCTCGTTAACTTTATGTAAACCATCATAGTTATAAGTTATTTCCTTATGGTCAAGAACTTCTGCGTCTAACATGTGATGACAACACACTGTAGACTCCAGTAATAAATCTTTCATTTGCATTCTGGCACACTAATAACTTATTTCTTTCCATGAAATGATTAGTTATATAATTAATGTCTTTTGAAAATAAGTCACTGATGAATGTGACAGTTTCAGACTATTTGAATATTCAATATAACAGAAATACATTATTTCATGTGTCCTCAAGGGGAAGTCTGTGTACTACATTTGTCTCTCTCTTACCATGACTGACAGAGTGCCCCTAACCCCCTGATAGTGTGTGTTACTTTAAAGTAGGACACTTGGCAAATGTGAACTCAATAAATATGTGATTCCTTCTATTAAAACTGCATAGACAGAAGTGTGAGCTTTTTGGCTGGAGTCCCTCAAGAATCCATTGCATTTTTTTCTGAAAAGCTCTAATTAACGAAAATAAACAGAAAAGACAAACAATAATATGAAGTCATTAGGAGCAAATTAATCGAAAGTGTCAAGTAAATTACAATAATTTAATAAAGCATGTGGAAAAATGAAGATCTCTGAGGTTTATAAGCACCCTAATGTGTATGATTAAGGAACTGATTGTTATAGCTCTACTCTACATATTTGTCAGTGAGTTATTTTGATACCAAATGTTTGTTTTTCAAGAGGCAGAATAAGCATCTGGGAAAATGTCACCTTGCCCTTTTTTTATAGCTTTGTAGTCACACAGGACTCACAACACCGTGCTTAAATGGTTCACTTGTTAATCACATAAAGCCTATCTATTATCTACAATTTAACACCCCCCTTTTTTCTGTTAGAAGATTTGAGCTACAAATTTGCTTAAATTAAACCTTTTACAGAATAATATTGTTTATTTCTTGGTAAATGTTAGACTCACTTGCTGTTTGTGAACAAGCTGTATACTAATTGATATCAGTACATCAGTACTGACAAACTGTTGAAGGATGTTTCTCTTTCTGATAAAACTGAACTCTCAGACGGTTTGATACTAATTTACATTACTTATCTTGTGGAAAAACGCGTTCATGTAAAAACATTAAAGGTGCCGCATGCTAGTTACAGGACAAAAACGTGTGAAAGATATAAGCTGATATGAAAAAGATGAGCTGCAGAACCCAGAAATCTTTTATTATTATGCGTACAGCAGAGTTGTGTTTACCATTCCTGCCAGACTATGATCACTTTATATCAAAGGTTGCTAAAGAGATCAGAGAGGAAAAACATGTCATACTGGCACAGCAGCTTTATCTGGACAGTTTGCTCACTGCTGGTAGGAGACGGGGTGTTGCTTTTTAAGACTTTATTAGCTAAATGAATATTTTACCATTTCTGAAAGGTGACGTTGGTGAGTTGATGGATTTAGTGGAAGGAGAGAAAAAGCTCAAGCACTGCGAAGATCAATGATGATTTTCAACCATCTTGCATTTGATACTGCACTCTTATTTGTAGCGTTTATTTATCAAGGCAAAACTTCTTGGCAAACACATACTTATAATGTGGATTTTTTTGCTTGCTGGCAATTGCAAATGCACAATAATAACCTGCCAAATGGGCATGGACTACATATTTTAAATTCATACCAAATTATTATTTTATAGTGTCAGGAGTGTTCAAGTTCTTTATCATTTAGCATAAATAATGCCAAAAAGCATTTGTGTGCTTGTTAAGTTTCCTGATAAACCATACAGTGTTTCTGTGTAGCCTAGTGTTCAGAAAAAGGTGTTCTGGAGTTCTTTTTACTTTGTCAAACTAAGAAAACAAAGAATTGAACGAAGGCCCAGAGCTTGAGCTGTTCCATCTCAGAGGAGGTTGTTTGTTTAGTTTACAAGACTGTCAACAGTTAGAAAATTAAATTGAGCTCAGACTTGATGAAGAATCAAACCTCCTACTTCTAAATGTAAGTCAATTGTCTGTGTCTCTGACTTCTTAAATCTATAATCTACTTTGTTATTTGTTTTCTTTAATAACAGTTAAAAACCTGAATTACTGGAGAAATTCATATATATATATATATTTATATATATA
>JBAMHX010000018.1:10159731-10179275 GCA_037177515.1 Pseudomugil tenellus | reverse complement strand
TATATTTATACAATTCGTTCATTAATTTTCTGCTGTTATGTTCTTCACCATCAGGTATGGTCTTGGAATTTCGCAATCTGTCAGTGTATTTGCTTCAGAATTCCTTATAATGATAGACAAAGTAGTATTAGATTTTAGATTTTAGTCCCTGGCTCTGATGCTGCCTTCTTGACAGATGGCTGCAAAGCTGAATTGCACTTTCTACAACAGATTTATAGAAGCTATGAAACATCTTAGTGGAGACAGTGAAGGAACTTACCTTTGTAAAATTCATATAAGTTTCTTCTCTTTGGTTTTGTTTATATTCAGTGTTCAATGATTAAGTCCACGCCTTCCAACAAAGTGATTGACCATTTCCTTGTGCACACTATTGTCTAGGTGGTTGTGGAGGCATCTACATCCATTTTCTGGAGTTTTTCATATAACTGTCCAGGCTGAATTGTTTTGAAAGCAGCTGAGAAAAAATAAAAAACCTGGTCTTCGTTGTGCTACTTAATTAAGTAGAGGATGCTATCTCTAACTTCAGTCCCATTACGATAATCAAACTGCAAAAGATCCTAAAACGTGTTCCCTTGCTTGTAGAGATGAAAAAATAGTCTCAATTTCTTCATTGATGTGGGATGTTAGCAGGACTGGTCTGTAGTTATTTAGAACAGGTAGTTGAGATTTTTTTTTTAAACACCAGAATAAGGCAGGATGTCTTTCACTGGACAGAAACTTTGTAGTGAGAATCCACTGCAGTCTCTCTGCCCAAGTCTTCAGAAACTTGTGGCTGACACCACCTGCAGACCTGCAGATATTTTCTGGTTGAGTTTCTCCGGCCTCTTGTTCTTCTGACTGCTCGGTTGTGGTTGGACACAAGGCTGCGTTCTTACCAGTTTTTGTAACTTGGTGTGTTGTGCTGAAAGTGCATTTTAATGAATGCACCTCTTCATTCAAATGTTCCATGTGTGTTAGATGGTGCATCTGCAGACATGGACAAAACCCAAGTAGTTACAACTATTTTTGATGTTACAAAAAGATTAAATAAAGACTTGAAATTTGTACATTTCAGTACCTCTTTTTCAACTTAGAGTTATTCCATGTGCTGTGGTAACTATGAGACCAGCACCAGTGGTCTCTAAAGCACCAATGTTGTGCAGATGATTAGCTTGGCAAGGATAATTTCATCTTTGTTTTGAAACGAAAAAGAAAAGTAAGGGTTTTCTTTTGGTTTGTTTGGTTTTTTCGCAGTTAAGTAGATACTTGAATCGCCATTTGTTTGGTTTAATGAACTTCTTCTGTTTTAAGTGGAAGTTTATTCTCAATTATTCTTGCAAAAGTGTCCTAAAAATAGTGTTGTATTTCTCAAACAAATCACACAGTACTCATCTTCAAAACATAATTTTTTCAGTGAAGGGTGGGGGTGAAGTGAAGCACATTGTTCTGAAATGCTAACAAGTCTGATCTCACATTTGTCTGTACTGCAAGGGGACAAATTAGATTGATGGTGCACTCTCACTGCTCTCTTAGTTATCTAATAAAAAGTTATTGGAAATAATTGTCATTCCCATTTTCAAAATCTATTTAAAAGGTGGAGCAAGCGTTTATTTCTGTGTGGAAACACAGGTGGCTCAATAGGAAGAGCAAGAGTGAAAAAATGCCTCTATTTTTAAAGGAATTAACTCTGTTAGTAGTATGCTGCTGTATGTACAACAAATTTGTCTCCCTCTCAGGCTAATATCATCGCCCCAACAATGCCTTCAGTCTTTGGTTTAAATGAATCCTTTCGGATTAACAGTAAGCGTAGCCTGTTGCATGTACTGAACAATGTTGACCTGAGGTTTATTTAAAGTGTTGGAACTTAAAGCTTGTAGCATAATCTTATGTTTACAGAGCTGACAGAATAGTGCTCAGAGCTAATCTTAACAGTCATTAACATGTCCTGAGCAACCTGCGTGTACCTGGCACCCTGCTTGACACATCTACTGTGGTTTCTAAAAATGCTAATTTACAGGTGTTTAACTAATCTACTGAAATGTTATTTGTCTCTCCAGGCACTGTAACAAAATGATGCTATTTTTAAGACATGACTCTAATTTTTTTTTTTTTTTTTTTTTTTTTTTTTTCCTGTGGGACACAGCTTTGTTGAGGCAGGTGGTGCCCCCCACCCCCCCTACTCACATGACAAAGAAGGTGCATTAACTCAGATGTTTAAGATTTGACCTGAAACGTCACTTGAGCCTAAAGAGTGTGAATAATTTATTTTTTTCTCACCTTTCAGTTTCTAGGAATCTGATGTGCTACAAAATACAATGACATCACATGTGAGTACATGATGGCTAGCTTAGGGCTAATCTTTGTAATTGCTAATTAAGCCTTGTAGTGCAATACAGTAATACAACATGACATGATATGATGAAGCATTAGCAGCATGATGTGCTGCATAGAGGAAATTCCTACCTCCTTATGTGGAAAAAAAATCAAATGTTCCTCTGTGTGTCTTTACAATCACGCTCCCAGCCATCCTCATCCACAAACACAAAAGAAGTTCTCGCTCTTTCCCAAACATCTCATACCCATAGGCTTTTTCTTTAAACACCAGCAGTGGCCTTTTAGTGTCATTCCTGTTGAGTTTGAGGAATCGCCCCTCCTCAAAAGCACTCCGGTCTCAGGTTTAAACAGAGTGCAATCTCATCTGAACACCCGTTCTTTCCAGCACAAGCTTTTTGCCTGCAGACAGTATCCAGAGGCTGTTTACACGCTGACGAATGTTGCGAATTTGAATCACTACGGCAACTTTGCTTGGTGACAGTCTTGTCCTTACATCTTGTTGAATTAAGTAACAGCTACGAGAGAAGAGCAAGCCACCCCTGCTCTGAGTTAATTATAGATATGTCATGCGTCCCAGTGACTAATGATGTGGACTTGTTTGTGTCCTACATGAAACGCTGACAGGTCACACAGCCAGACAATTTTTATTTATATTAGTGGTGCGATTTATGTTACGTTCTTAAGTGTTAACAGGTGATTCAATGGCATATCAAAGTATTTGCTAACAGGATACCTCTCTCATTACATTAATTTTAATAAATGAGTAGGGATACAGTGTTGCCCTAAATCTGTAAACAATGCAGTCTGCTTTTTTAATCTGAACAGACTAATATTTAGGATTTGAGGTGTTTTAAAAGCCAGCAGTTCGAATATATTGTTCCAGCTCATCTGATTAGTGCATACTGTTATTATGTACTGAAAATGGTCATTTTTTATGACTACCTAATACCATGTAGCAAACCATAAGAGGTTTTATCAAGATGAAGATAGTTCAGATGGGTCTATCAGAGTTTTAAGATATGATAAAGTGCCTCTTCGTGACAGACACAGCAGGTTGTAGACCTTGCCAAAGACATTCTGTCAGGTATGTCAGCATTCAATTGAAAGCAATCACAAAATTAGTTACAGAGTAAATGGCTGCCAGGTAAGGTAGTGGGCATAAAAGACGAAAACAATTGATGCAGGAAATTATTCAAGCTTGCTCTGTATTGATCATGACCTTCTTCCAAAGCTAACTGACTTAAGTCTTTACTTGTCGTATATTTAAAGCTGAGTTATAGGAAGATGATGATAAGATGAGATTTTTCTGTTTTATCCTTATTTTTCTTTTACTGGTTTTCTGTAAAAACCATTCCAAATGTAAACTTTTCATGATTTTAGTTATGCATTTATCCAACCTCATGTACCCATTAAAAAATATTTGTTGTAATTTGGACACTTAAATAATAAGTAATCAAACTATGACCGCATGTTGAGTTTAAAGGGCATGATTAAGTTTGATCTGCATTTTTTTTAGAAAGTCAAATTATAAAATGCAAATTGGAAACGACTGAATGCAATCATTTCAGATATTATGACCAGAAACTGGTCTATTAATATAGTCGGGAGAAATGAGGAATAATAATAAAAGCAACAAACAGAAAGGGGTGTTTTTCTTTTTATCTTTGACATTAATGGAACCTGATGAGAGGTTGTCATCTTCCTGCTTTACCAACACAGAGCCTCAGTTCTGCCAGCTTTTTTTTTCTTTTTGCGGGTATCTAGTGTGTGGTTGCTGTAATTGTTGGTGCCTATAAAATCGGAGCCAGCCCAATCTGCCCTATAGAACTTGCCAACAAATATTACTGGATTGATTCATCATTTATAGTCGAAGGAATCTGCTCCTTCCACAACTCGAAGGAACACAGTTTATGTTTCTCTTTTTAATTTGAAGTATTGTTGTCTTGTCTGTTCCACACAATTCTCCACACAACTCTGAAGAGTTGCCACCTCTAGTTTTTCTGAAGATGTAAAGCATAGGTGAGGAAAAATGAATTATGATTGTTGGAGAAATGGTCAAACCTGATTCTCCTCTCAGCTGTTTGTCTTTTAGTGTGATTCTACAGTGGGCCAAGTCAGCATTTTTCACTGGACCCCAGGACACAAAATGGACCTTATTGTAAAACTTTGCAGTTCACATTGCTGATGTCTTCACTTACTGAATGACTTGACTCCTTGTAAAAGCTTACTTATGACTTGTTTCTGTTGAGTGACCTGCAGCTGCATTATACCTGTCACTATGAATAAACCCATGAACACTACACTAACACTTCACAAGTCATATTCACCCAACATAACCAAAATAAGAACCAGTTTTTTCTATTTGAATAATCAAAATGAGGCTTATATATAGATATTATTAACATTAGCAACTAGCATAACGTAGCCTAACCTCCGTTTTTAAGTAGTAAGCAGATGTAAACCTTCCCTGAATAGTGGCTGTTTTTCTTTATCTCTACCTCCAGCATGTGTAATTTTTCTACAACACTGTGGAAAATTGCCTCTTACTTTCTGCTGTAACTCTATAAAACTTTTCAGTACTTCTCCTATTACATTCCTCTTACTTTTTAGTCTGTTCTAAATTTTTTCAATCCCTTACAACCTACTTTACAAATCTGTTTGATCCAACATCAGAGTTCCCAAGGAGTGAGCACAAGAGTCATAGGAAGACATCCATTTTTCCCACACAGTAAAATAAAGAAAAAAGAAAAGGATTGGGGATCTTACACACATACTCATGAACTCTCAAACTGCTGCTAATTTCTTTGGGAGCAGGATCCCGAAGGTGCAATCCCCTGAGCTGACGCTGATGTTACATGCTTTGAATTAACTGTCAGAGACCTGAGCAGCAACCTATCCTCAAGGTGTGCAATGTCCTTCCTGTAAAAGGCCAACAGATTATCGCTAGCTTGTGGAGTTGATGACCTGAGCTTGTATCTTTTCCACCCTTTCTTAAAGTCATAGCGCTTTGTCATCCAGTGGGACATGACACACTAGCACATAGTCCTGACAAGGCTGTGCTGACTCTGCGGACAGACGAGCTATCTGTGCTGGGAAAGGTGTACACCAGCCAATTCCTGTTGGTCTCTTTACTAACAAAAGCTTTTTAGGGCATTGCTTTTACTCAATATGCCATTCTTCATTTAGATATACACTCGCAGACCACTTTACAAGGAACACCTGTGAAATCTAATGCAATCCAATATAGCCACTCTGCCATAAATTCTGCTTTTATGAAGCTTCCACACTTTCAGTTTTTGTTGATGTTGTCCAAAAGGTGCTTGCTCTACTTTATGTTTATTAAACATTGATTTATAGGACGTGAGCGAAATATTAGAAAGATTTGTTTTTTTTTCAATGCAATTCAGTCTATTACACACACTACACAATGATCTCAGTATGATAACTTCAAGTACAAAAATAAGTGTTTTCTCTAATAAATTGTTCGATTTCACCCATTTGTTTTTCCTCTACTAAGTACAAATGTGTTTATTGTTTGTTTCTAGATACCACTGTGTATATCCCTTCATTTGATGGCACATCTTACTTGGAGCTGCAGTCTCTTGGATCTCTTCTCCGACCTTCTGGTGACAATAATTGGCCCTCCACAGTCAAGGAAATAGCTCTCTATTTGACAGTGAAAACAAGATCTACACAGGGAACCATCCTCTTCAGTGAGTACATTCTCTTACTAAAGCAAACGTTCAAAATCCCCATAATTCTGTGCTGGGAAATAATAACATAGATAAAAGCTAAAAAAAAATGTTCATATCCATACTTGCATGCCATTGTGCTGAATGCCTTTTCAAACAGCTCTTACTCACGGATGTCTTTTGTGAGTCCATGTGGCTTTCTTATCCTATTTCCCATACTGCAAGCCATCTCGTCAGTATCTGCTGTGCTACAGATATACAAAACAGTGTATTTTTCCTGTTTTCAGCCAGTAAAAAGGCTTCCCTATATTAGACCAGTCTAATCCTCTTTTGAGTATATGAATGAGAATAATATAGCCAAAAATATATATGAATAAATCTTTCTTTATAGTTTTACTTTACTGCAGCTTAGTCAAAAGTCTTAGCTGTACTCCCTTGATAAGAAAGCAATCAAGGTATTAGTGTGAATATTGAAAAAAAAGTGAGAATTGCCTGGTATTTGTTAAGAATCCGGTTGCATCACATTTTCACTAAACACAAATGGAGTATTCAGCCTTTAATTAAATATTTATCTGATCTCTTTCTTGCTGAGATTTTGGTGTAAAGGTCAGCAGTATTTTTACATCTATGAAATTTAGCTGCAATTAGTTGCTGAAAATCTTGAAGCAGAGCTTGCTGCATTTTTTCCAAAAATAACAAAATCCAATGTTCAGCATCTCTTCATCTTATTAATATAATGTTGTACTAAGTTTTGCTTTGATTATTTTCTCAGGTAGCTAAAGTGTTTTTTATAGAAATAATTGTATACTTTCCTTCTAAGCTTCATGAAACTTTTTGTTATTGTGTCAAACCTTTAAACAGATTTTAAAAAGTTTAATTTGTTAAAAACAAACAAAAGAAATTCCATACTCTAGTACAGTGATTGCTACTAAAGCAGTTTTTGCTACTTTGTGTTTGATGGAGAAAGAAAATAGAGGACAGATATGTTAAATGGTTGAATATAAAATATGATAAATAAATGAGATTTTCTTTTTTTTCTTGTTTTTCTTCTTCTTGAACCATAAGCATCTGCTTATAAGCCCAACCGTTAAGAAATGGGCTAATAAAAAAAATCAGAAAGGTGCTGACTCACTGTTAGTGTTGATAAATGATGACTAAAAATAACATTCTCACTTTGAAAAGGATGATTTAGATCAGGAAGACAAAATAAATAAATTTCAGATCTGCTGTTTTAACCACTGAACACAATCAGTTAACCTGCTGTTCTTCTGCTGGAAACACTCATGTCCCCAACTAATTTAATAAATGTAATGGGAAAAAACATGACAAAAGAACAGCTGTTTTATTGATGTGTCATAACTTCATTATGACTTTGTAAACAGCTAGTGTGTTCACCATTAACTGGCTTGTAGGACTTGCTAGATTTAGTAGGACTCTTTATTATGAAAAGAACCTCTGTCATTTGCCGCTTACCAACCAGCTTGTACCATCATCATCATCATTATCCAAGGTAGCTGATGAAGGTCCTGCAGTGACAATCATATCTGGATATTGGACAGCATTGTTTTTTATTTTATAGCACCGTTCCTCTCTGCATTCTCTCTGTTTTCCCTCTTCTATCCTGACTGATCCATCCAATGGCACACAACCAAACTGGTATCCAATTGGAGTAGTCTGGCGACAGTCAAGAAAGAACTAATGAAACGCAGATCAAATATGTTTCATTGGTTGGTGGTCAAGAAAGAAAAATTCCATCATGACTATTTGGATGAATGAATTATTCAAGCACAGAGACCGTAGAGAAATGAGGAAATGTTTAACAGTCTGTGTGGGACTGTCCACTCTGAATTGGGCTGCTGATCTACTGATCAAACCAATATATAAGCAGTGTCGGCCCACCAGAACAGTGTGTCCAGTAGCCAGTCCATCCCTGATGGAAGAAAATTCACTGAAATATCATGAAACATATTTAATGATAATTGTTTTAAAGTAAATTTGGTGGGTCATTTTTTGTTTTGGTCAGTTTTAACAGCAGGTTTTTTAAAGTGGGTTTTAGTTTTGTTTAGTGGCTCTCCAATGAAAAAAAAAAAAAAAAAAAAAAAAAAAAAAACCTGACTTAAAGCAATCAGGTTGGGTTTTAAAACTGAACTGTTTCTCATTGTACCTATTCTCAGTTCCTGTCCCTTTATTGGTGCCCATCTGTGCCATATGACCAGCACAGATCTGCGTTGCAAGACAGGAGGTTTACGTATACATAATGTATGTGTCCTTACATTAAACACATCAGTTCAGTACCATTTGTGTTGTACTCATTTTTAGATTAGTGAAGCTATGTTAGTGTGGATAAAGAAGGTCAGTGGGTTGATTAACAACCTTGTGTTACTAAAGCCATGAGAAGATGTGCTAGCTAGAGCAATTTATTTCTCATCACAGTATATCTGCTCCTGATGAATCTGAAGGAGTCTGTGCTGCGTGGTGCTAGACAGACACAGTACTTATTGTTGGCTGAAAAAAGCTTCTCTTTGCAAATAATAGCACTGAAATTACAGTCATATTCAAGGGCAAAAGTAGTTTTAAATGCCTGCCTGTAGGCTTATGGAGTTGGGGGGAATGAAAAAAAACATTTGACAATTTTTTTCTTTATTTGAAACATTGATAAACATCCAGAATACATATCTTTAAGAACAGATCTGAGGTCGCGAACAAAAGCTGAAACTATCCCTCGTTTGCGGGCCATTTGTGGAAAATGTCCCTGTGCTTTCCATCAAACTGAGTGATCGCTATAGCAACCACAGTTTCAAAATGACATAGGCATGTGCAGGGAAATCTTTAGTCATTAACCAAGAGCAGTTTCTTTTCTGAATTTTTCCCGTGTCGTTAAAATACAAAATAATTAAAAAGACAAAACATCAAACACAACCGCTTACTCTCCTACTGATTTTCATTAGGCCATTTTGCAACAACTGTAATGACATTAAGCGTGGGGTATACTTTTCAAGGGCACAGAGGAACCTCTAGGATTTCTCTGATGGAATGGGGAAGAAAGCAGGGCAAGAGACCATTGAGGAAAAAGGGGAAATGCTCTGCCAAGGCTCCGTTGGGCCTGGACTAACACAGCACTGACAGTTCAAGAAACAATTCGGAATGAGTTCAAATTACTTTTTTAATTGAAAAAGTAGTTTTCAAGACTGAATATTGATAACAAATGTATTATCCGGCACTAAGTGCAGATGTGACTGGTTCTAAATGAAGGCTTTAAAGCAGACAGCCGCTCTCACATCTTCCCGGTTCTGCATAGTGACACGCAGTACCGGATTGTACCAGCTTACACTCCTCATTTTAACGTAGAGGGAAATCAGAAAAATGAAACCTAATTTAATTCCACTTCATTATATTCAATGTAAATGGCTTATTACACAAAAGAAATGTGGAATGAAAATACTGCTCTTACAATCCCAAATATATCGGAAGACAAACAACATTTAATCTACAGCTTGTCCTTTAAGTGTTGGGAAATAAATGTGTGTGTTTTGTTTCCAAGTCTGCCGAAAGAAAAACTTGATTTTCTATCAACTAGAGCAGCTGAACATTAAAGTGTTAGAGCTAGATAAGGTATCTAGTCAGAGAGATTGGAACTCATGATACAGTGGTGAAGGACAACAGATAGTCTTGCTTTGTGGGCAGTCGGGAGGCGTTTCAGATGTTTCACAGCTGATGATTGAGCTATAACCTAGAAGCAAACAAAGGAATACTCAAGAGTCACTCGCTCCATTGGTGATAGGATTTGCTCACCCTTTACATCAACCTTTAGCTCTACATTGTATGTCTGCTTCCTGCCAGCTCTTTTGTTCCTACACCTGCACACACACATACATACTCCTCTTTGTTAAAAAAGAAGATTGGGATAGGTAAGCCAGACAGCCCCTGAGTGGACCCATCCTAACAATAGAGCATTGTTTTGGGAGGAGAGGAATCAGTAGATTTGTGATAGTTTTTTTTTTTTTTTTGGGGGGGGTGGGGGGGGGGCAAGATGGGATGAGGTTAAGGAAGCTGAGCCATGAGAGCCCTGCTTCATGTATTTAGTCCTGCCTTTATTACACATCTGTTTAAAGCATAATTGCATAAATTATTAGCCAGCTTTGTGGGGGGAGGCCACTGAACGCAGGGCCTTGAGCTATAGGTCTTCTAATAACGCCAAAAAACATCCAAGCGTGGGTCTCACTGGGCCGCAATTGCAGTTCCTCGCTCTAAAAACTGCAGGCACCTTGATTTTTGTGACGCTACCGTTGTTCCTGTGATACACTAGTCAGGTGAAAGTCCAACTAAAGTGTAACCACTATGCATTGTGTGGTAATCAGAGGTGATTTATTCCACGGAGGCTAGGCACAAGACATCATAACATTCATCTTGCTGGTATGGCCTAGATCAACCTCTTATCTGTGACATCATCTGGAAGTGCATTGCCTTTCATCTGCAGTACCTTTACAAACCTGCTAAAAATTACAGTGCACCCCAAGGTAAACCTTCTCCCCTTGAATCAAAGTGTGGATTTCCTCCTTTTCAGTAATTGTGATGACACTCATGCAGGAAAGGTTTAAAATGCCTCTGCTGAAACCAAAACCAGATGTTTTGTAGCTGAGTTGCACAATCTGCATTTTTAATACCAAGTAGATTTGAAAACTAACCTGCTTTTCTTGCAAGTTTGTAATTTCCTTTAGTATTGTAATGGTGACGTACATTTAAAGAAAACATCAAATTTTCCTTAAGCGCATTCACAGCAACTAATTAAAATAATCAAAAGTCTAAGTGATTTTACTGCTAAAGTGAAATTCTCATGACAAGATCTAGTCTGAAAAGTGCTTACACAACTCAAATGCACTTGCTGTTTTCAATGCAAAAAAGAAAAGTACAAACCTATTCAAACATAACTGTGTCAGATATGTGTGAACATTATTACTTGTTAGGATTTATTTCCTGCATTGAAAGTGCGGGTTCCACTATGTCAAAAATAATCTCTTGCAACATGAAAACAGAATAATTGCTAACAATCTGTTTAGGTTTAATCCTAAATCAAAATTGTACTTGATTTCGAATGTGTTTTTAGAAAACAAATACTGCAAGTGTGGGGATCTATGTCATTTAATTTTTTGCCCCCATGTCATGGGAGCAAACAAGAATATTAATGTTGAGATATTTCTAGTATATTATGTGACAAAATGTTTATTTTCTAAAATATATTTCAGAAGCATAAATAGGGTAATGTGAATCATATTTTTAATAACCCCCCAGGAAGAGATAAAAAACATGGAACTAGCTAGAGGAAACTCACACTGAGTCACATCTTTATGTGTCAGACATGACTTGATCCCTAATGTCAAGCCAGCAAAATTGTTTCACCTCCTGTCTATCATAAGTTGTCTCATATATTCACTGCCACCAGTTATCTTGCTGTGTGGATCTTAAGTCCTGAGCATTTTTTTCCAGATTTACACTATAGATCAGTTTGAAAAATTCCCTGCTGTGTCAACGTGATGGCATTTCCTTCC
Source organism: Pseudomugil tenellus (assembly GCA_037177515.1). Lineage (NCBI taxonomy): Eukaryota > Metazoa > Chordata > Actinopteri > Atheriniformes > Pseudomugilidae > Pseudomugil > Pseudomugil tenellus. The sequence continues at coordinate 10,167,724 of JBAMHX010000018.1, read as the reverse complement.
TGGACCAGCTTCGCTTTTACTCAAGATTACATGTGAACACTGCTGTATATTATCAAACAAAGTCATATTTTTACCCTGGTTGGCTCTGTTAAATGAGTCGGTTCTCTATTCTCTAAAATATTTACAGTAAATTCACTGTAATTGCGGAGGCTAGGAAACAGAGTATGAGTCTTGTCACGAAGAGAGATGAATGTTCAGAAAGCATACATGGTTGGCACAGTGCCTTTTATCTCATAATGCTTCCTGGCTTATAGAGCACCCTCCTTTTTTATACATCAGAGGATGGAACTGAAAAGAAAATGGCTGAGATCAAACAGCCAATGTTAATCACAAGAAAACCAAAAAAAGTGAATAGAGATGCAGAGAATCTCTTTCCCCAGATCTGCTTCTTTTTCCACCCTTTTTCACATCTTTCCCCGATGCAAAGCAAACCTGCGAGTCTCCCCTTGGACTTCAATTGTCAGCTCAAGAGGAGAAATAGGAGGTGGTGGGCTGAGACAGAGGGAGAGAGGAGGACAGAGAACAGGTGACAGACTCTGACAAAAGGACGAACGCTCAGTTAGGTTCAGTGCACGGTAACGGGGCCATGGGGATGGCACAAAACAATATTCTTACGGAAGAAAAATAGAACAATAAAAGATGGGGCAACATTGACATGTGTAGTAAATAATGTTTGTCAGCAAATGAGTAATGTCTCCACATGGAAACAACTGCGGCATGAGGAGACATAGGGTCCTTTTTTCAGAAAGTTACTTCTGTGTACTTTTTGTGTTTACTAGATGTGTATTTTGAAAATAATATAGATAATTATACAGGCAGCCTGGTTCTGTTTTTTGTTTTTTGTTTTTTTTTTAATTGCTATCATCCAAACAAACAAGCTTAGTGTTTTATGTGCTTTTTAGTTTGTCTGTTTTATTTTAAGGCAATTTACCATGAGTGATTTTTTTCACATGGAAAAATATGAAACTGTTCATTTTACTATTTAGTTTAGCTTTGTTATAAAGTGGTTTGCTACATGTGAGAAGCTTAAACAAATCGTTGGTTCGAATGCGTTCATGGCAGATTGAGAAGTCCAAGGTTTACACATTTCAGTTTCTTCAGCTATTCAGCATGAATTTATTTCCCACTATTCTTAGTAGCATTACAGACAACATCAACATTTTAATAGTTGTTTTTCATTCTCATAAAATTATCTTTAAAAGAAACCTATAAGTAATAAGTTGCTTATTATAAAATCTGATTTCAGTTTTTATTATAGTTCAGATTTTTGAAGTCAAATTGACTTTCTTCCTTTGTTTCTGCTTGTGTAAGGAGAAACATTACTAAATTAAGCATTACTAAAAACAATCATTTTAAACTCTTGTTTTGTGTAGCTAAATAGAATTTTATGCTTATTTCATTTTTGAGTTTTTGATAAAACTGCACCTTTTTTTTATCTTCCTTTACCAAATCGCAAGCAAAAGCAGCCCAAGTTGTCTTTACTATTTGTATGCAACGGAGAAGACAAAGTCTCAGTGCCTTATTGCTTTGAATTAGAAGAAATCACAAGACAATCTCATTTATTGCTGTGAACTAAAAGCAAATAAGAGACTGCCAAAGGTACAGCAAAATAAATTAAAAGAAAACATTACAAATGACTTAATTGAGCAGGAACATGGAGCATAAGTATACTGATGATTTAACTCTTGTAGTTTACATCAGGATATTTACTTCTCACATACTATGCAAAATTTGAAAACTAAATTAAATAAAATATTCACAAGCATGTCATTTTAAAGCATGTTAAAACATTTCATAGTATTTCTATTTAGGTACATTGTGGAGAAAGTTAATTAAATATGACAAAACAAATAAAGCTAATATTTAAAGAAGAATGCTCGTGTGTTTCCCTGTGAAGGAAAAGCATATGTTTAACTAACAAAAAAGTGTTTTATACTATCAGAACTAAAATTTACAAAAAAAAAACTCATCAGTTGCAAATGTCTTCTCATTATTGTACAAACAAAATCTTATTCTGAATTTTGCAGCTTTGTAAGTAAATAGGGAACTAGATCCAAGCTGACCAATTAGAGATAAATACTGGGATGAAATCCTTCACTATAAATGTGCATGTGTCAAAACTGTGACATGATTTCCTTAAGACTCCTACCCTGCTGGGAACTCTGCTGAGGCAGATGTCACAACTGTTGTGTGACATTTTGTGATTGTATAAAAGAGTGCAATATACAACATATAAACTAAATATGTCAAATTCTAAAACATTTCTTTAAAAGCAGAGAGTTATAATGCCAAATTCTGACTTGGAACATCTAATATATGTATTAAACTGAAGACTGAGAAAGCCATCCAAGGACTTTTTGCTCCCAGTCATACCAGCACTTTCTGAGGAACAGCTCATTTCTGCTGTTCAGAAATTGTACAACATTGGATTTATCTAAATGTTTATTGGTTTAATGAAATTTAATTAGATTTTCCCGTTTAAATAAATGTTGGAAATAATTTAGCCAAAAAAAAGATGTGTGCATTTTATATCTATAAAGACCTTACATGTGTGCTTGTTTACAGAAAAACTGCTATGACGCTTCTGAATGAAACTTTATGCTGGTAATAATTAAATTGCAGCACAAAGAACCAAAAATTGAGGTCCCTGTAGAACAGAGAAAACTAATGCTTAAATAAATATTTCACACCAGTGAATAATTTTTTGGCTACCTACTGATATGTGTCAGAGACGAGGAGTCCTGCCCTTCTGCAGAACAAAACACTGGATTATCTGAACCGGATATTCCTCCTGTGACCCATTCTGAAACAGCAGTTAGTAATATGGCACTGCTTAGTGCTTCCCTGTTGAGTCTTATGACAAGAAAGACTTCCAAGTCGGCTTAGAAAATGCATTATCAGAGTGCAGCATATTAAGCTAAGCATAGCCTCCCTCCAACAAAGAGATGGGGATTTTCTTGATGCCCTCCTTACCCTCGAGGGCTGGTTCAGAGTTTTCATATCTGTTACCACACAGCCTTGAAACAACAAGCTCAGCTTCTGCACCCCTTTCCGCTGTCTAAATCCTTCACCCATGCCATTACAGCACTTAAGTGAGATTTCCACACACACATTGCTAAGAAACTAAACTGTCTCTCAGCCCACACACCTCAGTCCTGTTTCACTTAACCACATCAGTCCAGTTTCTGCGAGATGTGTCTCGATCACCGTTGTCATTGGAAAAATCAAAGAGGTCAACTCTGCGCCAACTCAGCTGTTCCCTTTTGGATTAGCTGTCCCCTGTCACATTCTGTATTTCAGCATGCTCTCTTTGTAATACTGGGACATTTAAGGTCTCTCTCTTACACAGCAGCATCGCTGCTAAGTTCTCTGCACTGCAACCATGTCTTCCCTCACCGTGGGACAAGAGTGGCAGGCTTCCTCTTTATCGCAGTCTCCCTCAAAGAGTTGCATTCTAATGTTGCCATCCCTTTGCTCAGAGCTTTTAAGACGGCAGTGTGGGGCTCGGTGTATGCACTCTGCCCCCCATCCCCTGCCCCAAAGTAGCCTGTGAGGGAGGATTAATGCTGCTGCTGCTGTCTGCTACTCCCCCACTGCACTGTCTCACTTGCAAGAAACTCAGAAATTCCTGTTATGATATGATGTACTGGAGTGAGGTGATATAATGTGTGTGTGTGTGTGGGGGGGGGGGGGTGACATAGCTAGTAATAGCATCCTGTCTCACAGCAGAGACAATGGACAGAGTTTCTGGCCTTCCCCATGATGCTCAGCTCATATTTGTTTTCCAGTGAGAACCATGCAATTTGGGAAATGTGAGACTCAAAGTCATAATTTTCATGCGGTGAAGCAATTTCCTGGAGGCTCCGCAAAGCTTTAGAAAAGACAAGGTTGGAATAGGGTGCAGGAATTCCACTCTCCTATTAATGCCTTTTTAATCTATCTTTATGAAACATAGCATTTGTGGCAGTATAATTCACTAAGAAGGTTTGGCTCGTTTTGGTGCAGTCTTCACCCACATGCAAGTGTTTTATGCTAAAAGCATGTTGAAGTGGTGTTGCTTGGATTCTGAAAAGATGTTTGATGTTTCAATGACTGTCAGGCATCATTCATGAGATCAGGCCTCTTTTCCTCAACCACTGTTTCATGTTCAGGTGGGCATATTTAACACAAAGAATTGATGGTTATTTTGCCACTTTTTCCTGTTTTTTGTGTGTGTTTTTATAAACAAGCTCTCTGTGCACTTTGGCTAGATTGTGATTTGATTATTTATTATGTAGATATGCTTAAATCCTCCAGGAACTAAACAGCATATGTTTCATGCAGTCAGAGTCTCTGCTTCAAGCTTTTAACATCATAGAGTTGATCCGATCTGGGTCAGTTTGATGTTATACATTTTTTCCTCAGATGGAGGAAACTTTTCACCGTTGCTATCTGTATGTTTATTAAGGTCACACCAATGTGAATGATTCTTGATAAGCTTCTGTCTAGAGTGAGGCAAACCGATTGGCTGTGAAATGACATTCGTTAGGAGACAGTGGCCCTCCCTCAGGTTTTCATGTGTTCGGTATTGATCACAGCAAGTATGACCTTGTGTTTAACTCTCTCTGAGTCCTATTGGTTGACACTGGTGCAATACGTAAAGCTTTTGTGGTTGTTGTTTGGCATGACTGACAAATGGGGATTTGCAGGCCGTGGTGACAACTCAGCCCTATGTTTGCATAAATTAAATGCAAACATCTCTGACGTTTTAGTTTTGTTGTGCTATACTGCTTCTTATACAAATATTTTTGCGTCTTTTCAGCCTGACTCAGAGAGAGAACGCATTGCCTGTTTTTTTTTTGTTTGTTTGTTTGTTTTTTTTTTTTTTGTATATATTCTATCATGCACGTGGAGTTAAACTAGATAATATATAGGAAAGGGAACTCTGTTCTAACCACATTTGTCTTCTTACTTTTTCAGCTCAGGAGCAGAACTTTGGCGATCAGTTCCTTCATGTTTTCCTCCAAGATGGAAACCCTGTTGCGAAAATTGGTTGTGATGGCACTCACATTCTGAATGTAGCTGCAGGCCAGAGCATCAATAATAACAAGTGGATGCAAATAACAATCCGGTACGTTATGTCTTAACTGTCCCATAATATTTAGTTGTTTTGCTGTGTGAGATATCTGAATAATGTACCTGTTCATGACACCTGTCCACCATAAAAATCATTACAGCTGCTTCCCTAAAAAGTGTTTTACAAGATAAACAGCAAGTACAGTAACAACAGTTAAAACAAGAAAAAACAGATGGCAGAGGATTTGCATTTACACATTATTCTCTCTACTGTGTTCAGAGCTCTCTTTGTGTTAAGTTTTTTAAACGTCACTTTTGTCAAGACAAAAACTTTGACTCATTTCTTTCCATCTGCTATACACATTAGTGTCATATTCAAAAAGAGTTTTTTTAAAAAGCTGACTCCTTCAGAGAAATTCTATCTTTAACACTAACATTTTTACCCCATAGAAAACATGGAGTTGTTTGTCCATTTAGAGACACCACAGAACAAATAGTGAGACAAATATGACAGCTGCCTTGTATGTGGACCCACAGTAAGTAGATAAAAATGGCTCATATTCAGAGTATAAGTTATAATGTGATTAGACATCAGGAGAAACATAGTTTTAATTATGTATTACATTTTATGTCACTGATCGTTGATTTGGTTCCAAACTGCACCTTTAACTTAGCAATTTTATAAAGCCCTCTTCCTTGCGTCTATTAAAAGTCTTAGGCAAGAAATGGAGTTACACTTTCAGATTATCATTGAAAATCACTTGGCCTGTAAACATTTGGCAAGCTTTAGCACCAAATGTCGCACTTGATCCACATTCATTAGCAGAACTTGCTTTTCTCTTCCAAATAGGTCTGATAAACAATGCTTCCCCATGCACGCCTGATCTTCCGTCTTCATAGTGCACACATAGGATAAAAAAGCTCATCACTGTGGGGCTGAGTGAGCCAGTGGGAGCAATCAGAGAGGGCCTGCTGCAGAGCTCTGCCTCTATTTATTCTTGATCAGTTCAGCAGTTTGGTTCATATGCAAATTGATGTATGACATCATCAAGTCATGTTTGAGCACTGAATACCTACTCTCAATGGATGATAGATGGCAACACTGAATAAAGCCACTTTAACTTGCAGTTGTCAGCACATATGTGGTGCGTGGCCGTGCCTGTATTTAACCATAAATAAGCAAAGCTTCTACAATCAAACAGAGCAGCAGAAAAAGAAAACATTTGCCTTTTTCCTTTCAGAAAAATACTAATAAACCACTTGCCTTCACTACACACAGAACAGACTTGTAGCTGCAGTGATTCAGCACTGTTAACATGAAGAGATGGACTGGCCCATCTGTGCAAAATCCAGCATCATATTATCAAAGAAAATGTAGGAACTCATATTCTGACTTATATCCAAACTGGACTTTCATGCATGAAAGTTTTTATATTTACATAATTGCTGCATATTAAAGGGTCTGTTTATACGCCATTAAAAGTCCTCTCTGTTGCCCTTGTGTATTCATATGATGTTATCCCATCAGTATGAAAACAAAGGGTTACATCTTGAACACTATATAAATCAAAGTCAACATCATGCAAAACATGTCATAGAAATTTCAGCTTTTTTTTCTTTGCAGCACTGTTTGACATTCCATCAGAGCCAGACATAAACCACTCCATCCTAATAATAACACAAATACATAAAAGGTACTTATGAATATTTAATCATGAGTTTAACGTCCTATTGCAACACTAAATATAATCAATTTATTCATGTTTTTGCTGCACAGAGCAAAGTCACACTGAAAGAACTGGCTCCCATAAAGATGAAATGTGCTGTGCAGACGTCTCTTTGAAATGAAGAGAGGCACTTGCTTGGTTTTGGAATTTGTCTAAAACTGCAATCTATGTGGAAATGGTGTTTTATATCAAGAAAATGAGAGATTCTAACTTACATTTATTCAAGAACAACATCAATAGTTATGCATAATTTCTGAGCATAACAGTAATGATACCAATCCAAATGGTTTGCAGCAGACAAGCAGGCTGATTACAAATAGAACCAATGAAAACATTTCCACCCCACAGTGACTTTGCATTGTTTTCCTTCTCTGGGTTTTATTGTTTTAACTTTTAGCAACCGTTAGTTGCACTGTAACACTTCACTATAGACTGAAGTTGGCAAGTAAAAAGGGTGCTACTCAAGTGCCCTGTGCTGTCATATCAATTCACAGAGAGGAGTGTGTGTGTGTGTGTAGAGGGTGGTGGGACTGTGTCATTTTTCATTTGGGGAGGACATGTTTGCTGTTGGCTCGCTTTTTGATATTGGGAAGTTTTCCTTAGGGGACATTTGGGGCAATGCCTCTACGATTAGATTTCCAGAGTGTCAGCCTCCAAATGCTCCCCAGTCATTTGTGAGGCTACGTCCATTATTGCTTGAAGCCTGTGGTGCTTGACATTCACTATTTGAGTAATTTCTATTCACACACAGTCAAAGATCAATGAGGTTTATACACAGCTTTCTGCTGCATCACACTTCTTTCATTCTTCCCTCACATATGAGTTGCTGATGTATAGGATAATTCGCCCGTCCTCATACATCTCGTCAAAGCAGTGGTTCTTAATTCATGGATGTTTGTTTTTTATCACTGAGGATTTTGTGTCTAGTGGTCTACTTCAGTTGGTTTTTCATACTCATGTCTTCAGAAACCATTGTGTTATTTGGTAAAATTCAGTAAATATTTAATTTCAGCAAGAGCTGTACATGAAGATCTGTCTATCACAGCTGACATTTTCTCCAAATATTCAACCCAACGTTTTCTGTGTATCTTCTTGTGTGTTTCTATGAAAATGGTTGTGCTACACCTGATCACAGAAAGTAGAGTGTTTGTTCATCAGGTGATGGGAATTGGGTTGCATTTTTCTGATTCCACTTAGTGAAGTGAAAAGTG
>JBAMHX010000018.1:10146396-10159535 GCA_037177515.1 Pseudomugil tenellus | reverse complement strand
ATATATATAAATCTGCCAGCTATAACGAATGGTGTATTGTCATTATTTTGGACATTTTGGTTTAAAAGACATTTTTCCATATTTAGATTCATGTATGAGGACACTTTAACATTCACCCAGAGGGAGCCAGATATCAACCAACCAGATCTATGACTAATGGTTGATTAATGACACAAAAGCAAAGAGGTTTTAAGTTTTATTCCCTACACAATGCAGTCTAAGCTCCAGGTGCACAGGATCTACCATTTCTAAATGGCTAATAACAAATGTTGAAAATTCAAAAACTCTGCTTCAAGTCAAAAACTACTGAAATAAAGTGCTTCTTCTTTAGAAACATATGCAAAAAATACACAAGATAGAAGCACTGTTTATTAATTGCTAATTATTTGATAATTAAATATATCATTAAGTTTTTTATTTTCTTTTTTTATTTTTCCATTATTATCCTTCAATTTTTAATATAAATGATTAATGCAAAACAAGTTGTTGTTAAGCTGGTTTAATTTACACCAAAATGCTGTAATTACTTCTGGAATTAGTTATCAATTGATATTCTTTTCACTGACCATTAAGGAGTTTTGATGTAAAAATGCACACGTGGGTGTGAAATGTTGCTTAGCAACAGCTGCTTAAAAAAAGAGGAAAACAGATGCTAAAAAGACTTTTTAGGACATCTCAGACGTCTGACTTCTTTGAATTAAAATTGCAGAAGCTCTGCTTTCTGAGTCCAAGTCCAGTTCAGCTCAGAAATACCTTTTGTTCCTGAGTCAACTTGTCTAACACCCTTTCTAATAAAAACCTTAGAGAGCTATTTAGTGTCCGTCTGTCTAGGCTCTTTGCAGAACATGTGAGAATGGGGATGGTGTTCTAAGTAACCCAGAACTAAAGTAACCTCTACCAGCACAGGTTAATAAATCCCTATGTGTAATTGCATAAGGAATTAATAAACAGACACTGATTGTTTTTTTCTTATAAACTAACAATAAACAGGGCACATCTTTAGCACTTTCCCACTGAGCTTTAATTGCTAGGAGATTAATGGTGCTACATTTATGTGAACATCCAGCCATATGTGCACTTGAAAAATAGGGATCTTTCAGTTTTAGCGTTTTGGAAAAATGCCAAATCTGAGGCAAATCACAAAAATCAATGACACTGTGTTTAATATTGGATTTTAAGTCATTCAAAAAAAAGGATCATAGAGGAGGCAAATGACAACCCTGACTGCTTACTTGAAGTTTCTTTTGCGAAGTCCCACAGTGCCAAGAGCCTTGCTGTGTGCTGTCTAATTGTATTGCTGGAGATATAATGATAGAACACAGGCTGCCCAAATTAATTGAGGCTTGCCAGTCACAGCACAAATTATGCAGCAAATGCTGCAGTGTTTCGTGTGAGAGAGTCACTGCACCAGAGCCAGAGCTGGCGTTAAGTCCGCTGTAGGTGCGGATGATGGTCTGATGCAGGGCTGGTTGCACTCACAGAAAAACCAACAAGCATCCCTTCTGATGTCTTGCGTGGTAGGTGTTGTTGTGAATATGACATTTAATGATTATTAACCATATGGGGCTTTATTGTTTGTCTTTTCAGTCATATCTGATGCAGAGCTGCAACCTGTTGCACTAATATTAATATCACAGTAACAGATGGCACATGTTTTCTCTTTGAATGTATCATACGTAAGCCAGTTACTCTATCTGCAGACTGCACATAGAAATTAAACTCATCCAAGCAGAGCCATTTACTGAAGTAATAGTCTCTTGACTGTTAAGTTACTATGTGGCTCAAAAATTATGTCTCTACTCAGAGTTCTTTGTTACATGTTTTATTTAAAAAGCAAAAAAAAAAAAAAAAATCCAAAATATAGTTTGAAAAGTACGGCATAAGAAAAAAAAGTGTCACATGTTGCCCATCAGACAGTGAAAACTGTTGCAAGGGCACAACTGTGGTGCATGATGCTTTACTGCCATCTGTTGCCAATACTTTCAGATGTTTTATGCAGTAGTAATCTTTTAATGATGATTCTCCCTCATTGCTAATCTTCTGCAAGGGGACCATGGCAAAGGAGGCAAGTTCGAACAGACAAACTTCTGCTTCAGGTTTTAACAAATACCTTTGTGTAAAGGTGCGGTGCTGCAAACATTTGCAAGGTCCCTGAACATTGCAGGTGATATTTCATTGGTGATCCTCTGGAAAGTTGCGTTAATGCACTTGCCCTGAATTAGTCATAAAGCAGACAGTCTAAATGAGGATGTTACAGATGACAAATCACTTATGATTAGAGCATTAGCCAGATGAACAAATGCACGAATGATGATTGATTAGGTAGAAACGATCACCGTATGTTGTGGCTGGCTGTGTTTGGACAAATTTATATTTGCATGTCTTTGTTTGTTTACCTTACAATGGAATTGCATATTTGTTGGTCTTATAAGACCCAACAGTGGCTGTTACAATGAAACTCAATAAAAAAGATTCCATCTCTACATTATATTATCTTTAGTTTCTTTCTCTTCTGATTTGTTTCAATGTTACGATGTTGTGCTTTTGTGTCTGTTTGTCTGGTGGTGATTATTTGCAGCTATAAAGCCAGTGGACCAAGCAAAACGGAATAGTAATCTTTATGAATAGTCTTTTTTTTTCCTTAGAGCAAGACTTATGTAAATTTACAGGGTGGAGCGTTCGTGGCGCTCACGAGAGCTCATCAAGTAACATCATCCTGTTTGCTTAGTGAGCATGCTCTCTGTGTCTCACTAGGGCAGTTTTTTCTGCAGCATTTGCAGCCCATTTAAAGCATATTGATGCATTGGATTATTTCAGTCCTTTCATTTGGATCTTGTTTTATTCTTGTGTCTTGGAAAATAAAGAAGAGTAGGAGTGTATTTTCTGAAATCGCTCAGTAATCAGGCGCTGTTATGCTAACGAAAGACAAGTGACTTCAGAAACATAACAAGCACCTTGAGGAATGCATTGGATGTCTTCTCCGGACATTAGGTTGCTTTTCACGTTTTTAATCTTGAACGTGTCTTTGCTTGTGCATCTGTACAAAAGAGCTCTTGTGATTCCTACACCTGTAATTAGTCCTACCTGAAATTGGATGCGTAAGATTGCCTTAGGGAGGCGTTCTGGAAGACTGTTTGAAATTAGCAGGAGGACGATTGCCCTCATTGTTTCTATCTGGCTATTAAAGCAAACATTTTTTATTTTTATTTTATTATTTTTTTAAAGTTTTTCCTCATCCTCATCAAGACTGATACAAACACAAATAAACACACAAAAAAGGAACAGAGGTGCAACAAAGATTACTCAGAAGCAGATTCTGGGTTGTGTGCATGGTGCAGAGTGTACAACCTTTTACATAATGTAGAGCCCTCTAAAGAGGCTTTGATTATATAGAGCCAGCATAAAACCAATGATATATTGGAGAGAAATATTCACTTGACTTTGCTGTGCTGGAATATGACACAAGTAGACCAGCTACTTAACACTATGGCTGCAACATTAATGACTAGTACAATTGCATATTTCCCCAGAGAGACACAGAGGGGTCAAATGATAAAATTGTCTTCCTTCTCATTAGGGTTATAATGTATATCTAGTTTGTGCCCTCATTTTTGTCATTAATTAATCCTGAGTGACATAATGAGCACTTACACCATGGATCACAATCTATGTGTGTGGGGCCTGTTTTTTTATTTATTTACTGTTAAAAATAATATTGTTGTTATTCTTTGCGTTGTTCTGTTTGTGATGGTAATACATGTCATTCACAATGACTTGATAATGTTAATTGAACTGAAAAACTATCTTTTACTTGTTTCTATGGTTTATCTAGACTGACATTATTGGCTGTGTTCTACTTATGTACATTTTACATTTTCTGAGGAATAAAACTGGAAGACTGAGCAGAAACCCACAGTATGTCTTGAATTCTTATTTAAATCAAAGTAGAAAATATATTCTATTTGCGTTGTCTGTCGTGCGTTTTTGCTCATACCAGTGGATACAAACACACCATTGCCTTTAACCAATCTACCATTGCATAGAAACTCCCATAAAACAGTGTTTAATGTATACATTGTCAGTTTATGGTATATTCTCCATGGTCATATTAGCAGCTCCATTACTGGGACTGCTCTGTCTGTCTTGTCATCAGAATATTTTTCATGCTTTCCTGAATTTACTGTGAACATCAAGATATTTTGTGGAGGGCCTTTTCTCACTAACCCTGCGCACTCTGTCTTCTTCTTCAACAGATACAATCTGCCTGTCGGCAAACAAGGAGGCTTGTGTATGATTGAAATAGCAGCAGATAATGGCACAGCTCGACATCTTGAGGAGTTCGTGTCACACCCTGTGTCAGAGGTATCCTGACCCAGTCACAACAGCATCTTTGTCCAAGCATTATCTTAAATGTCCATTTTTATCCTATAATCATGTCCTTTTTTTCTTCTCCTTATCTTAAACTGTAGACTTGACCATGAAATTTGAAATGATGCATTTGCGAGTAAAATTTGCGAGTGAGTAGAAGATAGAAGGAAATCTGCCCACCAGTTTTGCGCTCTTCTGTTTATAAATGTCACTTTCAGGCAGTTTTTGGATCAGAGTTATTTTCACACCATTTTCGTACGCAGCACCTTTTTTTCTAAAATCAGGTTATTTGAGGTGAAATCGAGTTATGACTGCCTCAATTATTCCACCTTTCTCTGTGATGATCATGGGGTAAACAGTGCAAATACAGCCTTGATGTTAGAGAGTAACCTGGGAATATGCACTTGCACGTATTTTATTAGACTGATTATGTGTTCTGGCAGAAGCTGAGCAGCTGAGACAACCCTGTGTTGTTTTTATTTTTATTTTTTTTTTCTTCCCTGAGCCCTTTTCATTGCCATCACTGCCGTGCCAACAGAATAGTCTCATTCAAATGGGTGACTTACTGAACTAAGAACGGCTACACAATCAGTAGATTACCTGTATGTTATCAAAACCTGCCCTGCTGCAGCAGTTCCTTTATGAACGTGAAACAGGAGTTTGCTTGGACCGGATACAAACCTGTTATAGTACTTGACTTAGATGGTCACAGTAGGCAAGCATGAAAGTAGCAGTCAGATACATTTGACTTGATTATCAGAGCTGGCTCATTAGTTTGATTTACAACACCTATATTTGTGATGAAATTAATAATTAAATTTTTCACATTGAAAGACGCAGAGAGAGGCTCAACCTTCCCACTGGCTCAGCTTGCCCCCTCCCTGAGTTTGATTTATGGTCATCTAATTTGAGACGCCATGATGGTTTTCACAGTCCCATTTTTATGAATTCATTTTTTTCTTTACCTCATAACACCTTCATTAATTACAGGAGCACTAGCTATGCTACAATTAGTAGGTTGACTGCTGGCTGACCTTTGCCAGCTGGCTTTGCACCTGTGTATTAATGTGAATTAGAAACACAAATCTAAGTTTAGTATTAGTATTTATTAGTATTTATTGAAATTGAATTGACCAAGCAGGACCACTTTTTGACACCAGAAATGTGGATTTTTTTAAGAAACAAAAGATGACGAGTCTGGTTCTGAAGTGAAATGAGTATTAGGATTTACTGAACAAACAAGTAAAGAGTAACAAACTGCAATTTGGAGAGAGGCCATTCAGTGTCTGCATCACATGCAACTCTGGAGGGATTATCTGTCCTTCACCGAGTAAGCATCCTTTTTAAAGACTCAGATCATTAGGTCATAAATCTGTCAGTGACGAGAATGTTCGAGATACAAGAAACAGAGCACGTCAGGTTATCTTAGGGGTATCTACACATTCTTACGTCAAGAGAAACAGATCCGATACTGAGTAATCATTTAGGCCTGGTTGTTCTTCAAACATAAATGACAGAAGATTAAAGGAGACATTCTGACATGTTATTGTGACATTTAACATGGTGCGGAGACCCAATTTCTCACACAAGTGGAGTGAATAAAATACAAAATGAAGTGAATAAAGTAAAATCTGCCATAACAACCCCCTTTTTTAAAGTTGTAAAGTCATATAAAATATATAAAATCAAATACAAATATTTGCAAATCTCATGAATTCACTTTTTATTCCCAATAAGATTTATTATTATTATTAATCATTATTCCCAGTAACATATCAAATGTTGAAAGTGAGCTGTTTTATCCCTTTCATGGAACATTTTAGACAAATGTTTGATGGCACTTCAATCAAATTCAAAATGTAGTTTGTGTTCGTTTTGTATTTTCTATTAGATTTCTGGATCATTGCGTTGTTTTTTTACATTTAAACATTTAACAAAGTGTCCTAACTTTTTTATTATCTTTATTTGGACTGTGCTCCGCACAAAGGAAAATAAGTCAAAATATGTGAGCATACAAATGTAAAGCTGCAACAAGTTACTTTAGGTCTAAGAATAGAAAGTAATCTAGTAAATTATTAATTTAGATGGTTAAACTGTGCTTGCAAAGTGGCAATTGAGTGTTTTTGGCACATACCAGAGATATAAAATCAACTTGATTTGACAGTGCTAAACTTTTGATAGTAGAAAATTACCTGCTGTCAGTTTCTATATCTCGACTGTTGAATCTTCTTAAATGACACATCCCAACAGATTCCACAAAGGCACCAATCTGTCATTTATTTAGGTACTAACTATTCTAAAAAATTTAATCCTACCTTTTTATGTGGGGTTGTGACATAACAAGTGATCTGTTTACTACCCTTACCTTATTATCATCACAAATAACAGCAAAATTAGTAAGTCGGCCTTTAATTTTCTTTATGTATTGCATGGGAAAGCTGAAGTGGGTTTAGAGATTCATTAAAACATGCAAACATAATGAAATATATGATAAAAATGGAATTTACACAGTTCTAAGAGTTTTCAAATGAATGTATGTATGCCGACCTGTACTCCTGAAAACATGAAAACAATTATGAAGGACATCTTAAAGTTCTTCTTTTGATGTCGGCTGGTTTCTGTTCTTTGGAATTTTTTATCCTTATATCTTATGTTACTTGCAGATGCAGATACTGTTCATTTTCTCTGGATACCTTGTTAGACTTGCCGCTTCTTCTTTTCTTGTCCTCCACTTGTCCAGTTTTCTCTTCTTTTCTTTTTTTTGTAGGGATACAGTCTTTGTCATGATGAAATATGCTGAGTTTAAAGAAAAAGATTCCATGTCTTCATGCCTTTTTAACTGTGACAAATGTGTCTTTGCATTTGCTACCAACACAGTGTCTGGAGATACAATTATATAATAGTTTATTTATTAAGTTGTTCATCCTGTGAGTTTAATATTTTTGTTATGCTGAAATGATTCATAGGTTAGTGTTAAATAACTGGACAATAAACAATAAAAAAAATATATTTCTTTAAAAATGGTTTCTAATAAGAATTGGATTTCAAATGAGTGGCAATGTCATAAGAAGGTATTAGAAGATTATCAGAAAGCCTGTAAACTTGATTAGGACCATTTTTAAAAGATTATGAGAACATCTGGCTGTTTTTGCAGTCCCTAAAACATTTTTTTAAGAATTTATTATGAAGCGTTTTTTCCATGTTGAATGTTTCATTGAACCACACAATATTATGTAACTAAATGGGTAACAAGTACATTGCAAGCGTAGGTGTGTTGAAAATAAGCAGTAACTAAGGCTGCATTATAGAGAGATAGCTAATTTACTGATCTTTAGATGAAATCATACCCAGTATTCTTTGAGAATCTTTATGAAATTACAACAAATATCTGAGTTTTAAAATGAAAACATTTGTGTTTTATGGCCAACCAAATAAAAACCAACCACTTGTTAACTCATCTGCTCTGTTTCTATGATCTTCCTAGTACTTTACGGTGTCACTGTGCTGTTTCCTTATATTATTGGTTTTACATAATCAAAGTAAATGTGCATCAGAAGAATATTTAGATATATAACATTGATATGGAAGCAATCCAGGCAAGCTGTGGCTTGAAATAAAATCCAAACTAGAGCATACGGCTTTTGTGAACTCAGTGCTGTGGGTCCACTTACAAAGTCATGAATATTACATAAGTGAGTCTTTCAAATGGACTCTTCTCATAAATGTGGTAAACATACTTGAAGGCGCTATAAATTCATTCAGCATCACCCCATCGCCGTCATGCCGTTCCACTGGCTCATATCTGATTGTATCACATACAAATACAGCTTGGCTCATTGTTAAAGTGCTTATTTTATTTGACGCCTTAGCTTTGGTGAAGATACTCTAAGGGCTTTTAACTGTGCAGCGACCTTACATGCAATGTTTCTGTGAACCCTGTCATCCATGTCCTTTTACAGGCTCTTAAATGTGCAGCATTTATGTCAGCAAAAGCTGGCATTGAGTGAACATCCTAAATGATTATGTGGACTAACACTTGAGTGTTCCTCCGCTGAACACCTCCATCTATACTGCCTATCAATTTTATTCCAGCGTCAGCAAGCAGTCATGACAAAAGCCATTTTTGAAAGGACTTCAAAGAAACTTGAATACTGATATGACAACATTCCTTTGCATTGCATTGCATCAGTTAAGCTTCTAAAGATTGTACCTTATGAAAAGATATTTAAAATAGTGATGTAAAGCCAGAAACAAGTCTCCAAGACCGCCATAATTTATTTTTGACATGTTCAATCACAAATATATATTGTAAACATGACTTTTATGAATAAAAGTGATATGACATAGCTTATGCATCACGTTTATATTAACTGACAAAAGTTGTTGTTAGATGTTTCGGTGTATCTTTTGATATTTAGTGAAACTTTTACAGATCAGAGATATTTTTATTAAAAAAAATCCTATTTTTCTCTACCATCAGAAAAATTAAACATGACTGGAAAAAATGACATTCCATATCTGACTAGATTTTATATAATGGAAAGAGCAATGAAAAGACATTTTAAGCTCAGGGGCCATTTTCAGTCTGAGTAGCTACATGTGGCAACAGATCAGCCAAATCTCGGATAGGACAGATATACAGTCACGAATGATGAGGCGAAACATGTACCCTTGGTTTAACATGTAAATAGTATGAAAGGGTTGGCACAAGATGCAGGATATGCACTGCTCTCTTTCACAATTTTTACAAATTTGAACTTCCCAGACCAATAAACCACAAGAAGAACATTTCTAAAACATAAATGAGACCTCTTTCTGATTTCTGATTGGCAACTGGTTATCAGCTTATTTTCCTCTATGCAAGTTTCCCTCTGAGATGCAGAAATAACACTGGACTTGATGGCAGTCTGCTGCAAGGTGAATGTAGGGACTCTCTAAAGTAAGTAATACTGCAAAACTTACTTCTGTTAACTCCACCTTATATCAGGTCTGAAATGTCATTTAGGTGGTGGTAAGAAAAGGGGTACCTTAAATAAAAGACAACAGTAACAAGATCATGATTCTATGATTGAAATTGATTTAAATCCACATGCACCCTTTGGTTTGTAAACTTATGATTTTTTTTTTAAATTGTGATTTACCTGTTTTAGTTGTCTGATGAAAACTGTAACCCTTAACCCACTGCATTGTTGTGGTGAGATCTACAGATGTCTGACTTGAGCCAAAACAACAGAAGAAATAATCTGTCAGTCCAGAAACCGTTGACCCTATATGGTAAAACTATTTGAATGTGGCAGATAAACTGTTTTACTGATGAAAGTTCCTGTTTGCAATTGACTGTTATGATACTGTTTAAAAGAACATCTAATGTAGCTTTGATAGAACATCTTTGTTAAATTAATCATGAAACATGTCATGGTTATGAAAGATATGTGAAACTATAAAAAGTGTCATTTAATATTTATTTAAATACCAAGAGGTCATTCCAGAGAGTCTGTGTCATTTTAATGCTAATGCAAGATGGTGTATTGCTTCATTTTATGCAGCTTTGCATTGGCAGCAGACACAATTATACTTGTTAAATTGATCATTATGGAAGGATAAGTTGCAAATTCTCTGAATTCATCTTCATTAATTCCACTCAATTAGCTTGCATATCAGAGAGCTTGCAGTATTTTTATTTGAGATATTTTATTTTATTCTCATTGTATCAGAATGTACATAATCATATGTTGATCCAAGACAATTTACATTTTTTTTTCCTTTTAAATTCAGTCCTTGCATCCTTTTAGGGCAGTTAGTAACTCACACACACCTCCCCTCATCCACCGCTTAAAAGCTTAGAAAGGCAAAAAGCCCTACATTAATGGATAAGACACAATTACCCCAACAGTAAAAAAAAAAAGAACAAAAGAAAAAAGGGAA
The DNA here is from genome assembly GCA_037177515.1 of Pseudomugil tenellus. Taxonomy (NCBI): domain Eukaryota; kingdom Metazoa; phylum Chordata; class Actinopteri; order Atheriniformes; family Pseudomugilidae; genus Pseudomugil; species Pseudomugil tenellus. The sequence goes on along the minus strand of JBAMHX010000018.1, from coordinate 10,149,242 downwards.
ATGATCATTCTAATAACGATAATAGCTTATAGTAATGGTTTCTTGTCTAGGTGATATTAAAACCACATTATGCTGAAAGTAACTGGCTGATAGTGTTAATCTTTCTGTTTTACACCAGAGTCTTGTTAATACAACAGTGATAATGATGTGCAGTATTACAACAACAAGAATCTTGCTCTTGGACTTCAGAGCTTGTACTTGAAGAGAGAAATCCACTGTAGTATTTGGCATGATTTATTTAATGACTATACAGATCTGTGGATTTCTCTTGCAGGGAATCTTTGGATCCGTATTTCTTGGGGATGTTTCATCTCACTGGGAGATGCAAGACAGGAGTGCAAAAAGAGAGAGGAGATTCATTGGCTGTATCAGGGAGCTTCAGGTCAATGCAAAGGAGATTGACCTTGTGGGTGAGACGGTCACGGGAAGGAACATTAAGAACTGCGACCCTCCTGTCTGCCAACACCTGCCATGTCGAAATGGAGGAACATGTGTCAGGTACTGGGTCTTCTTTACCCCTACTTCAGTCAATGTGTGAATCATAGCTCTATTAATATTTCACTTTTGATCAAAATAAATGGGAACTTTACAGAATTAAAAACAAACATGAGTATAAAAGATTGTGTGCAGACACACATGCACAGATACATATGCACGCATACACACACATATATTTAAACCTTTAAAGCCTGACCCATCAGAAAATGTAAGAGAGTCTTTTTTTTTAAATGTTGTTTATTTAGCTCTTTAACGCAATGTAACAATACATTGAGAATATTTTTCAGGGAAATGTATTATTTATTACCATGTGAATATTACTGTGTAGTCCTCTGCTTCCCGGTATCCGTTAAGGGGTAGAAGATAAGTATCAGATCAAGATTTTTTGCTAAGTTTTTAACATCAAGTAATGCGAAATGTCTCCGAAACTGAATGGATCAAATGTGTCATGCTGGGCTCTCTTAGGAGTAATGGGATTAAGGTAGTGGGAAAGCTGCTAAAAGTGGGGAAGTAATCACTTTGCAGTGAGGACACACTGTTAACTGGATAAAAAAAATTAAAAGGGACACAATTAAAATGAATAAGAGATTAAAAATATCAGGTTAGTGGAAGACTAATTATTTTAAACATAAAAGTCAACGTTCATTCCCCCCCTCCCATTTAACTTATAATGCTGTATAGTTGGAGCTGTTTCATCCATCATAGGAATAAATTGAGGATCGGAGTTGAGATGGATCTGACTCTATATCAATATCATACTCCGATATTGATCTTATTCATGCATTGGATATCAGACGGAATTTCCTGATGCACCTCAACAATCTAAACAGGAATATTACTAAGTATTGTGCATTTTTAAGACCAAAATCAATTATATGTATTGTTATATAGTATGTTACATTGGTGGATAGATAATTGTATTTTTTCTCAGATTTTCAACTTTAGACACTTTGCCATACACCTGTACATTCTGATAAGAAATTATTTGGATGTATTTTGTCTGTAAACATAAAAACACAAGAGGGTAAATTGTAATGTATGTATAAGCCAGGATTATACATACATTAGGATTCCAGGATTAAAAATGGTCAAATAAGTAGTGAAGATAACATTAGTTTGCTGCAGACACTGTGTGTTCAAGGGTAGCAGTAAATGTCCAGCAGACAATGTGATAACTGAACGGATTAGCCCACAGAAAAGTCTATCTGGCATGAAAAGTTCTGGAAAAATCCTCTCACTAAAATGCTGTAATCCTATGTGTTAACCCAACTTGCATGAGAATCTTTTGCTTGCTTTGCTTATACATTGCAGCTTGTTAAAGAGGACAGGTTTATTTCCCAGTACAACGTTAGCCTTGCTTTCACTTACGCACATAAACCTGCAGAGCATCTTAAGCATTCATAACTAGCACAGAAGCTTTTGTAGGACCTTTTAAACTGAACTAAAGGTTCTCGCAAATCAACTTCAGGAAGATGTTTTGGGCAGATTGGACAGCAGTTTCTATGATCAGAAGTCCTCTTCAGCAGAACCAAACCCTCTAAGCCCATATTGCAGATCACAATCTGCAATGCTCTAAGACTAACCTGGTTCCCTTTCGGCACATTCTCTTCGACCTTAAATATTACAAAAGCAGGACATACTGTGAAATTATAACTACTGTTGTTCTTATTTAGATTATAAAACAATTACTGACATTGATTCTGACTTATTCAAGATATTATTTTAAAACAGATTAATTTAGTTAATCTGTTTCTCTATTAGGATGTGAGGCATGCTTTTCTAAAGCCTACTGTAACCTCATATCTAGAAACCAATACATAGTTTCTCACAAAATGGCAATATAATTGGAATATTTAGAATTATGGTCTATGTATTCAAAAGAAAATCTAAAAATGTCCAGTCAAGGCTAGAAATATATACTGTATATTTTTAAACTAAACTGCCATTTGGATAAACTGACTGTCTGTGCTATGAGTGTAATTGTTCCCATACTTGCCTATGTGCTGTGGCCAATACAGGAGGATTCCATTTGGGCGCACACAAGACAACTCAGACTGGGTAACTGTTGAATTTGTAGAGTGTAAATCAAAAGATAAACATACGGGGATGTTTCAAGGTTTTTCAACATAGCAGACATGATAATCATGCATTTGCATAATTAAAGGCAGATATTTTTTTGCACTTTGCTCAAGAAGTTGTAATAGTGTAACTTTCTCTAATAGACTATTAAAGGAATTCTTTCTGAAAAACGTCAGGCAATACCAGGGCAAGTTTTCTTTTTTTTTTTTTTTTTTTTTTTTTTTTTTTTTTTTTTTTTTTTTTTTTTTTTTTTTTTTTTTTTTTTTTTT